>OY282559.1:201039614-201379760 GCA_958295665.1 Tipula vernalis | reverse complement strand
GATATCGTTTGGATCATTTACATATAAATATACAATATATATAATATATCCATATATGTATATTTTACTTAGGTAAATGTACCTAAGTTATAAATACTATATTTCACCAAGTTAAAACTTTGTAGATATTTATTTGAATGATCTTACAACTTAAATATTTAGAAAATGATCGCTATTGGTTTCAAAAAAATGTAACTTACCCATCTATGCGCGACATGCTACTTGGATTAGCTAAATTCCCTCCAAATGTATTTACAATATGTCCATCCATCATATTTCTGCTACTTGCAGTACCACTTCCACCCATATTTCCGTTCGGGGTCATAACCACATCATGCATTGGTTCGGTTTTAACTACTGACGCTAATAATGCGGAATGGTGGTTTAATTGTAATCCACTATTTCGATGAAGGTCCTCATCGACTGTTACGATCTTGCCTACAATACTATTTGCATTGGTACCTAATTGATTTATAACTCCACTGATTGGTTGATGAGCTGATTGAACAGTCGTTGTTTGTTGATTAATTCGATACATTTTTTTAAAACTATTTGTGGTTTATATTAATTTTATTTTGAAATTTTTTTTAGATAATTTGTGTTTATTTGAAGGACATATTTTTTTTATTTTTTCCGATCTTATTAAACAAAACAAAAATCCGTTTATTTATAGATGTTATGTATTTAAAATGAATATTGTTTTGTCCTCATTGCATTTGATATTTTATAGTTAAGTGGAAAGAGAGAATCCCTGAAACGAAAAAACAAAAAAAAAAATTGAATGTATATAAAACGTATGTATGTTGTATATAAAAGATAGTACTACTCCTACACGCCAGACATATTGTACAACGCATGCGTTCTTCATACACTAATAAGAAATACTTGTAAAAAATAATATTGTATTTGGGTTATTGTATATATTTTATATTATATATAAACTTATATATAATATACTTTATTTTACTTTACTTTATACTTATACGTATGTATATAATATATATAAATACTTTATATCTATAGGTATATTATATATATATATATATATATATATATATATATATATATATATATATATATATATATATATATATATATATATATATATATATATATATATATATATATATATATATATATATATATATAGATATAGATATATATATATATATATATATATATATATATATATATATATATATATATATATATATATATATATATATATATATATATATATATATATATATATATATATATATATATATATATATATATATATATATATATATATATATATATATATATATATATATATATATATATATATATATATATATATATATATATATATATATATATATATATATATATATATATATATATATATATATATATATATATATATATATATATATATATATATACAAATATATATATATACATATTTATATATATATATATATATATATATATATATATATATATATATATATATATATATATATATATATATATATATATATATATATATATATATATATAATATATATATAATATATATTTCATATATATATATATATATATATATATATATATATATATATATATATATATATGCATGCTTTTACCACTTATACATATATGTATAGTTAGAAAACTCCAATACAGATTACTCGATAGTCAGACATTTGAAAATAATGATAATGAATAATAACGAAAAAGAAAAAGATACGCATTTTGTTTATGATGTTTTCATTGGTGTGTAATTTTCATCAACATTTTCCCCAGCCACAAGAATACAAAACTTACTTTTAACTAGGTCAATGCGGTGCACATACACTATTTTATTGCATATCGGTATATACTATGTATATATATCCATTTATAAAGGACTTTTCAATGACATATTTTTGTAATATTTTTTAATTCATTTTTTCCATTTAGAATTTTATATGTAGAATGTTACACAATTATTACACAGTATTTTTTGACAATGATTTTTCATCAACATACATTTCGTTTTCTTTAATGGAACCTTAAGACCTTTTCGAACTTGCACGCCGCGCGGATTAAGTTACAGTAATTAATGAGCTGAGTAACAAAACTAACCGTAATAATTCTTACATAACGAGTAAAATAAAATAAAAATCGCACGCTACCATCCAATCTTTTGGAAATGATTCTTTCAGATAGCATAATTTTAATAATTAGGATAAAGTAAGAATGAAATATACGGGTGACTGACTACACGCCACTCTTTCTCCTCACCAAGGAGAAATCAGCAATTAAGAAAATTGTAGGTAAGATTATGGAACCAATATTTCGTAAAAATAAATATAAATAAAAATAAATATTTTTTTATTATTTATCTTTTAAAATTCAACAGACTTTTGTATCTACATAAGTAATTTATGCTGAAAACAGATGTGCGGAATTTACTCACGCTAATACGCATATGAAAACGCAAGTAAAATACATGTGCGTTTTGTGGTTTTGTGTGTAGGGTTACCAGACGTCCTCTTTTTGGAGGACAAGTCCTCTTTTTCACGTTCGATCTTTTGTCCTCTCTCTCTTTTTTAAATATTTTCTAAAATGTTCTCTTTATTTGACGAATATTACAAAAATGACCCAAACATGAAAAAACCTTTTGAAGAATAATTGTTTATTGGGTTTGGTTGATGTGATAATTGGTTGGTTTTTTTCAAAGATGGGTAAAACGCTAAAAAATCTGATTTCTCAACAATTTTGCCAAAAATAGGTCAAAACCTTAAATTATGGTCAACAACTGTCGAAAAGGGTCAAAAATTGGCGAAAAGTGTCAAAAACTTCCGTAAAATGTTAAAAGCCGTGCTTGCGATATTGCGAAAAAGAGGAAACAAAATATTTTTATTGTTTCGCCAACAAGTTTTTAAAATATAATGGTAAATTATGTAACTGTTCAAACTATTGAACAGTTCTGAACATAAATGAAGCTAAAATTTTACGTTTTTCAGTTTTTTTAGCTGTCAAAAGTCCTGTAAAAAACTGTCGAAAACACAGGTTTTAAAAATCTGTCAAGAACTCGTGGCTCGAATTGTGGCATTTTATCGAGGAGTCTGTTTGTTTTTAAATTTACTGAGGTCAGATCTTTCAATCCATAGGACCAGTGAGTTATAGTTTTCCAGAAAAAACCCACAGAAATTTCCAAGGGAAATCCTGGGGCACTGGATAGGTTATAAGTATTTTTTCACAAAAAGTATTAATTGTTATATTTTTAGTTTTGGTAATATTTAATATGTAGTAATTTTTTATATTTATTATAAGTGTGTGTTATTGTAAGTGTGATCACGTTGTAAAATGGCGTAGGCTCATATCGTTAGTGCACGATGAATTATGGATCGCTTAGTTAATATTGAGCAGATCCCGAGTCTTTTTTACAAACGTGTTTTTTATAAGTCGCAAAAAAGGTGATTCCTTCGCTTTGTGCCGAAAATAGGGGCCTTATACGGAATTACGCAGTACCCGGAACCACTACTTATTGCGACTTAATTTATTCACTTTTTTTTGGTCCACTCCGTAACGCGTACAAAACGAGACTCAATCGAGGAGTCATTTATTGGTTTAAATTTTGACTTTTATGTCATGAGCACAAAATAAATATGCAAACCGTTTAACATTAATGTAAAAGTAACAAGTGCCAGTACTATTTACAGGGTGGCTGAGACCAAATGTTACTAACTTCACTCTGCTGTCATTTGTGTAGTTGTCATTTTCGCGCATTAATTTTTTGACAGATTGAAGTTTGGTTAGTTGTTTATATGTGGTCAATAAATAATTGTTCTAAATTAATATCTTAATAAAAAAATCGTAATGGAATTCAAACGTAATAGTGTAATTGCACTGTATTTGGGTGGAAATTCACAAACAGCAATAGTTCGTCAGCTCCAGCATTTGAATGTGAATAAAATGTTTGTGTATCGAACCATAACTCGATACAACGAAACTGGTAGCATCGCTAAACGCAACAGAGGCGGTCCTAAAAAGACAGCAACATCAAAAGAAATGATACGAAAGGTGAAGAAACGAATCCAACGAAATCCTCGTCAAAGTGCCAATCAATTAGCCGCACGTCTACATGTTTCACGATACAGCATTCAAACCATATTGAAAAATGAACTACACTTGAAGCCCTACAAGATACAAAAAGTTCAAGATCTTACGGAGGCACAAAAAAAAGTTAGGCTTGAAAGAACACGAGCATTGAAGGCCTTGGCCGAACGTGATGAGATTCCAAAAATTGTCTTTTCTGATGAGAAAATTTTCACCATTCAACAGCATGTGAATAAACAAAATGATCGTGTTTGGTTAGAGGACAAGTCCAACGATAATTTGGACACAAGAGTTGCCATGCGCAAGCAATCACCAGCTTATGTTATGGTTTGGGCTGCAGTTACTGCAGATGGACGTACTCCTCTGGTTTTCATCGAGCATGAAGTCAAGGTAAACCAAGAGATGTACCGCCAAAAGATCCTAAACGATGCTTTGCTACCTTGGGCACGTAAACACTTTGGTACGAACCGTTGGACATTCCAACAGGGCTCGGCACCGTCACACAAAGCTCGAGCGACACAGCAATTTTTACAAAATTGCGTTCCGCGGCTGATTTCGTCGAAAGAATGGCCACCATATTCACCAGACTTGAATCCCATGGATTTCTCCATATGGTCCATTTTGGAGAGTAAGGTGTCCACTAAAAAATACGAAAGTGTTGATGCATTGAAGTCAGCTCTTGTTCGAGAATGGAATAAAATTCCGCAAACCCACGTTCGGTCAGCATGCAATGCTTTCTATGGAAGACTGAATCAAATAATCAAAGCCAAAGGAGGTCATATCGAGCAGTAACATGTTTTTCATAAAATGTAATATGTTTTCAACATATTCCACGAAATTTCAATAAAAAATAATCAAAATTAAAAAAATTACAGCGTTTTCATTTGGTAACACTTGGTCTCAGCCACCCTGTAAATTGAAATTTGTTATTTTCAATGAATATTCAAACGAGTAGGTAATAATTGTCGTATTTCCATGAGAATTTTACAACAATAATTGAACGCGATACGAACTTTTTGCGACACGAATTAAATAATTCAAACAAAAAGTTTGAATTATTTAATTCATTCCTAATTTTAGTTATACCACCTGACACCAGATGCTAAATTGTTCTTTCAAGTTGTTTTATTTCAATTCGAAAAAATAATTCGCGACTTATTTTCATGAAAAAAAATAATTCATTTTTCTCAAGGAAATACAACTACTTAATAATAAAAATTGTTTAACATTTTTTACAAAAATGTCAAAAAGAAAATGCACTTTCAATTTGCAAATATAGCAACCAACAAAAAGAAATTTTAAGGACAACACATGAGTCCCGTCGTAGGCCCCGAGCACTTTTTTTAATATAGGTGTACAATCCAGCGATGGTGAGGTCGACAATGACATGTCAGTTATTCAATTGTCGACGTGTCGACAATTGTCATTGTCGACGTCTCGATTTAAAACAACAAAATATCATCAATGTCGAATATGTCAACAATGTCAAAATTAAATAATTTTTCGATATTCAAAGGTTTTCGATATTCAAACGGTTACGACATCGGTCAGACAGTTAAGATTGTTATCTTGTTAAGATTGTTTTCTCATCATATTTGCCGCGTTGTCTGATACAGCGGCATAAATATAAGTTTTATACATTTCAAGAGCTAGTTCAGTTGATTCAAAAACAATGTCGGCCAACGCTTCTCCTGTTTCAGACTCTGATATGTATCCCACGCATTTAAGGAAGCCTTTTCACCGGTTTTGTTATGGATCATCGTTACAATAGTTTTTGAATTATTGGCCGTATTTTTCCATCCGTCAATAACCAGAACCGAATCTTTACTACAATTTGCGGATATATTAGGGACAGATTTCTCATATACATAATTGATTTAGCATTTTTGATGAAAGTGATTGTCGGCCAGGTATTTTATCGGCGTAGCTCGACCGTAATGCTCTGATAACATTTTTGAAGTGCTCTGAATTTACCGCGCTAAATGGAACATTACATCCGAAGAATTTAGCCAGTAATTCATTTATCTTTTCTTCCTCGTCTTTAGTAAAGCAGTCAACAAATCCGCTCATCTGTTTTCGAGAATTTATAGTTTTCCGTGATTTCGTCAGAGTTTTGTTAATTTATTTAGCGTAGCATTGGCAAATAAGTAATTATTTCTCGTTGAAATTTCTGGTTTACTAGATGCCGAAAAAATTGAGATTCTGAGGTTGTGCCACTGGATACCTAAATAAGTTGTTTCGGAACATTGAGAAACGATCGGATTTACATCTGAGTCTGACTCAAGATATACGCCACTTGTTAATTGTGTTGTATGACCACTAGTTGTATTAGAAAGTAGAAAAGAAATCGATGAAGACTGAGAAGCTGAGAAATTTGTAATATGTTATGTTTGATTGTTATGTATCATTATGATGTGAATGAGAGAGATAATAAAAATTTTAAAAATAAAATAAAAATCCTAACGATTTTTGTTTTGTTTTTTATTGTCGACGAATTGTTGACGTTGTCGACGAATTGATGACTTTGTCGACATAGATGACGCTGAAATCTTATTGTCGACGCATTGTCGACTCGTCAACGTCGACAATAATAGATGACGCGTCATCAAACATCCCTGGTTTTAATTTATCACGGTATTATCACAGTATTCGGGCACGGCTTTAGTATGTTCATTATAATATTTCTTTTCGTTTGCTGAAAGATGGATTAATGAATCATTTGAATAAAAAAAATAAAACAAAAAATTGAAACTGAAGAATGAAATGATCTATTTCCGAAGAGTTTTGGAATTTTAAGACTCCCCTTTTCTTATGTCCACTTTCTATCTTACTAATATGGTAATTTTTCGACATTTTGCTTTGTGTTTTGACCGCCATTAATAGACTTATCCAGTTGTGGTATAGTTTTCGATAGAATAAAAGTGTTGTTAAAATGAAATTAATAAAATACGATTTTTTGAATAAAATTATATTGTTGTTCCTCTGTTTTTTATCATCCAAAAAGTTGGTTAAAATTATCCAAAATCAGCAGAAAACAAAAACTAGATCAATTTGGACTCGAGAAATGTACACGGAAAATGAGCGAAATATGCATGGATTATATATTTTTAATAATAACGACGAAGATCAATTTCGTAAAGCTACAAGAATGGGTATTAAAGAATTTACTATATTGAATAATTTGCTAAAAAGAAAATTGCAGAAGCAAAATTTTATAAGAAACGCGATTGATCCAGAATTTCGGCTAGTTCTAACTTTAGTGAAGGTACTATGGAAGTGTCTATTCGGACAGGGAGTACGTGTAAGAGTACGTCGAGTAAGTGTAAGAGTATGTCGAAAACGTGTAAGAGTACGTTGAGTACGTCTAAGAGTACGTCGAGTACATCTAAGAGTACGTCGAGTATGTCTAAGAGTATGTCTAAGAGTATGTCTAAGAGTATGGATAGTATATCGTAAAAGTATCACATATAGGTGGATAGTTTTTATAGAAACTATAATTGAATAGATTTTATACAAACTCGGGATGAGGAGGGGCAGTGGGGGAGAGGGATTATGTTCAAAAATACGTATAGTATTACTAAGAGGAGGAAGTGTATTTCCATTTCGTCTAATATGTCTAAACGTACGTAAAGTAAATAAGTATAATATTTCGTTTAATAGCTTTTACTGTGAAATTCAAGCAATAAGTTTTAAGGGTACTTCAAGTGTGGGGTGCGTAATTCCTTCAAAATCGAAACGTGAGGTTTGCCATCTCATCTCGGATGGTTCGAACTTTTTTTTTTTTTCAATATGCGAAAGTATAATACTATCAAGAAAGTTTCGTGGTTACAATGCACAAATTTATCACTCATTCGATTGTAGCGCCTTTTCTTGTAAATACCTAGTAAAGGTTTGAATAAGAAAATAAAATAAATTCTCTCTTTTTCAAAATATTTATTAAATAATTTCTCCCCTCCAACCTTTTCCAGAATATTTTCCCTTTTTCCATAATATTTCTCTCTTTTTCAGAATATTTTTAATTCCATTTTCCATAAATATACATCATTTTACAAGCATAGATTCAAACCAGTTTTCTAGCCAAGACAAAATAATGACATAAATTCTACATAGCCTCCCTCATCAATAATCAAATTCAAACAATTAATATACTCTTCAAAAGTATGTATCTTCGATGGCAGCGGCTCGAAATCGTGTTTTACAAAATGTTGTTTTCCAAAATCTTTTAACCCTAAATAGGGAGGGAGGGGGCAAAGTTACCGAAGCCGTTAGCCTCTAGAATTCTATTTATATTTTTGGTTATTTTCGTTTTGTAATCGAAATCCCTATTTTCCAGAATTTAAAAAAAACAAGATTTTGGAAAACAAGATTTTGAAAAATAAGATTTCGTACCCAACCCGTCTTCGATAAACAAAACCATGCATTTGTAATGTTTCAGAACCAAATTTGTTTTATTTATTTTACGAAATTGCTTTGACTGCAAATTTTTGTTGTTTTTATTGAAGAAATTTTAAAGATAAATTTAATTAAAGTCTAAAACAAACTAAAATTTAAACTAATTAAAAATATAGGTAAATGTTTTATTCAGAAAGTATGAAAATAAAACGTTTTGAAAAATTTAGTGTGTTTCCAGGTATAGGGTTAAAATATTTGTTAATTCATTTGGAAAAAAGTAATTTGATTGATAAAACAAGAATGTATTTACTGCGGGCCTCAATTGGTGTTGAATTTCACAGTAAAAGCTATTAAACGAAATATTCTACATATTTACTTTACGTACGTTTAGACATATTGACAAAATGGAAATACACTTCCTCCTCTTAGAAATACTGTACGTATTTTAAACCATAACCACCCCCGCCAAACCTCGCCCCCTCCCGAGTTTGTGTAAAATCTATTCAATTATAGTTTCTATAAAAACTATCCAGCTATAAATACTTTTACGATATACAACAATGTACTATCCGTACTCTTAGACTTACTCGACGTACTCTTAGACATACTCGATGTACTCTTAAACATACTCTTTCTATCTAAGAGTATGCTCTTAGATGTACTCGACGTACTCTTACACGTACTCGACGTACTCTTACACGTACTTGACGTACTCTTACACGTACTCGACCTACTCTTATACGTACTCGACGTACTCTTACACGTACTCGACGTACTCTTACTCGTACTCCCTGTCCGGATAGCCACGTCCAAGTACTATACATACTATTATAGTATCCAAGCGTATTAATTAATTAATTGTTTAAAATTAGGTATTTGCGTGGCAAGTTCTAGCATGGTCGTTCCGAGTAGGTCTGTCAAACGTACGTGAGATTATTCTCGAAGTTTGTGAAGTTATTTGGGAACAACTTAATGAAATTTATTTGTCGCCACTACCAGAGAATGAATAGGGAAAAATTGCTGAAGAATTTTATAAAAAACGACGATGCCTAACGTCGTGGGTGTAATCGACGGAAAACACATCCGTATAAAATGCTCACCACACGCTGGCTCCCTATACTATAATTACAAAAAGTATCACAGTATCGTCCTATTGGTTACGTGCTATAGTAATTATTTAATTTCTGCCTTCGATATTGGCGCATATGCGAGCCAGAGTGATGGTGGCATTTTACAACATAGCTTTTAAAAGGCCTGATAAACATACCAAAATCGATGGTATTACTGAATACCAATTTGGAATTCCCCTTTTATTTTATCGGCGATTTGGCTTTTCCTTTAAGAAAAAATGTAATGCGGCCATATCCAGGACATAAACTTTCAGCGGCCAGAGAAAAATTTAATTAGAAACTATCAGGTGCCAGAGTTTAGAATCGAGAATACTTTTGGAATTTTAACTGCAAAATTTCGAGTGTTAACCAATTCGATAAATTTATTTCACCGAGCAAATAGCGCAGTGGTTAAAGCTGCGGCGGTTGGATCGGGAGGTACAGGGTTCGAATCCCAATAGGGGCGGGATGCAAAAGGGATTTTTCATCATCTGATTACGATCGGTGGTGAAGATGAACACATCTATGACCCCCTGTTGAGAGTGCAGAATCAATGGGCCGACCCACCTTTCATGTCAGCACTACAGGTTGGCATGAAGCAATGCAATGTGCAGGTGGTTTACAAAGACGGATCTCTGTAGCCGCCCGTCCTCGATTTGGCTACTCCAGGCGTAAAGTAGGACGGTAAAAATAAATCAAAAGAAAACAAACAAACAAACAAACAAATTTATTTCCACGAAACGTGGCGAAAATTGTACAAGCAACTCTGGTCTTGCATAACTTCATCATACTCCACGATTCAGCAAACTACATTCCTAATCATTTTATTGACCATTACAACGAAAAAGATGAATTAATTCAGGGTACTTGGCGAAATGAAGTTGAGCCATTACCATAGTATAAGCATTTCAGATGGTTTAATGCTGCTAGAGATGCATTCTCTATCAGAGAAAATTTAAAAGATTATTTAAATAATGTATCATTATAAATAAAAAATTATTTAAGTTTTTTCATATAATATTTTGTCAATTACATATTTTAATTATTTCCATTTGGATTTTTCCAAAATTAGCTGATGAGATGAAGGCATCGTTTACCTGCTTCGATATTGATTCAAAAAAATTATGTCACTTGATTCTTTTCGGTTTCTTTCTGACACGTAATAGATATTTTTGCTATTTGTATCAACTCTTTCATCTCAATACTCGCCGCATCCAGTATTGCATCCGATTTGATTTTTTTTTATATTTTTGTTAGGTGTGTGATGACAACGATGAATTATTGGTCGTTATCCAAATCAAAACTTCTCCGTTTTGATATTGCAACGGATGTACTCGGCGAAGACAAAGAAATTTCTAAGACGTTTTTGTCAAAACAAACACTCGAATCTTCATCAAAAGAAGAGTTTGAACCAATAATATTCGACTGGATTTCGATTTCATCATTATTTTTTGAATATTACTTCAATATATTTTGATTGCGACTTTGATTGTGACTGTAATTTCCAGTTGGCCTATAAAAAAAATTGTAATCCAATTATGTACTTATTGTGTTTAATAACTAATTTCGATATTTACTTTTCATTTGCAGTGTCCACATCCAACAACAATGACATAGAGTCAAACCATTTCCATGGTTTTGGAGACGTTGAAGCTCTACTGCCAGACGTACAACTTTTCAAATTTTTTAATTCTTTTTGGAAATTGTCCCTTAGATAATGCCATCTCGCTTTATTTTTCTTTGCTAGAAAATAAACAATTTTAATAACAATACATTTTATAGGTTATAAAATATTACAAAACTGTACCATGTGCGTTTAAAAATACATATATGCGTATATGCATATATTTTTGTAATGTATCAGATTTTGGTTACTTACTTGGTATTTTTAATTTTTCTGCTAATTCATTTTCTGCTAAATTCGTTTTTTTTAATAAATTCTATAAGTTCCTCTTGAATAGAAGATCTTGAAATCTTGAATAGAAATTGAAATGTCAAAAAGAGAAATCATGGTGTGAAGTAAGCATAAATTGTTATTATTTTATTGTATTTTATTGTCAACATTGTTGCCGCGCGTTTTTTTAGAAATAGAGACAACTTGCGGAAAAATGCATGCATGCTATACATGTGTTTCATTTCATTTAAAGTAGTGTATTCTAATTTAAACGCAAGCGTTTTTCCGCACGTCTGTTTCTAGCATTAAGGTAATTTTTGACTAATTTAAATTTTAAAAATACGTGTATAAAAATATACTAACAAGAGCCGCGTTTTTTTATTAGCTCCGGATAGATTGTATCCTAAAATTATGTATAACTAAAATTATGCTAAAAACTTGAAGTTAGGCGGCTCTTCATTGCTAACGCAATGGGCTGGCCTACCTGATAGGATACGATGCAAACGCGCACCACACGGTGTGGAGTAGCACGGACATCAATAACAGGGGTGAGTACCTTTATGAATTTCCGATCTCAAATAACGTAGACATTGTCAACAGGGGAAGAAAACCTACTTTTATAAATGCGATTAGGCAAGAGGTCCTAGATTTGACACTTGCTAGTCCGCATTTCAGCGACTTGGTCAAAAACTGGCATGTATCTGAAGAGGCCTCATTATCAGATCACTTGCACATCAGATTCGATTTGGCGGCCGAGATCATGCAGCGGCAGGAAATCAGAATTCCAAAATTGACCGACTGGGACTCTTATAGAATCTCACTCGAATCAGAAATGCCCTCGGCTGTGGGGAACATATTGTCTCCATAGGGTTTGGAGATCTGTTCAAACCAGCTGCATAATGTTCTATACACTTGGCTTACGAGAACAGCTGCCCGGCTAAGCGAAGAGACTCCACAAAGATGGTCCGTTGGTGGAACGGGACGCTGGGTAAACTGAGGAAAAAATCAACTTATATTTTAGTGTTTTTCTTAACATGTTACCAAGACGAAGACGTCGTAAAAAGTGTATTTTCCCTCGATTTTGGCGAAGTTTGCGGAACAAGAGCAATGACCGAGTGAAACCAATAGAAACCAATACTTGTATGTGTTTCTAGTAAAGATTCAAGTGTACTGCTTTTATATTTTTTATTTTTTAATTTTCAGCTCTTTTGGTACACTCTGCTAAGAATGAGATGATGCTCAATAAAGGGTGTGCCGAAAACTATGTTAAATAAAAAGTACATTAAATAAATATTAAATAAAGTGAATTAGTAAATGTTTAGTCGTATATACAATATTCAAACAGGAACCATCTGCAGATCTGTACTCAAATTGGTTTAAATGTTGTAATACCTGAAGGAGTTCGAATAAACTCAACGAAGCATGTGCAACGTTATGCCAAAATCGGTACCGCTCCAATCAACAAACGTTTAAGTTTCCCATTACGGGTTAAGTGAACAACTATGAGAAGATATAAATTCCAAATCAGAGCTTCGGTCAGGAACTGAACCGAAACATTAAACCGTAACTAATCAAAATATTTGCCGAATTTTAATCCGAATTGTAACTGATTTATGGCCCTGTTATTTGGTTCTTACCTAAGAGTCACTTGGCGGCTCAAGAGACCGCATTGAAATCTTAGTATTATGGTTTCCGTCGTGAATGGAAAGTAGGACCTTAACAGAGGTACAACAAAATAACATTTAATTCGATGTACCAAATTTTCCGAGGTGAATCGAACTTTTACGATTCCAAAAAATATTAAATCGAAAAATTGCCCCCAGAATTAGCGGATTTTGCAAACATTATTATAGCTATACCAGTAACAACACAAGTGAACATTGAACAACAATTTTTCAACGTTGAAATTGATTAGAAAAAAATTAGTTAAATTTAAAAACGACATATGAGAGTTTTTTAATCCTAACTGCTTTCAAGCCGGTTTCGACTCGGAAACAACGAAGCACAAAATATTTCCTAAAACCGGAGCAAGAAACCGGCACTTTAAATATTTTGGAACTGAATCCAAAACCGGAGCGATAAAAATTTCGGTTCGAGGCTCTGTTCTTCATTGTATTGGATTTTCACTTCAGATCGCAGGCTCCAAAGCATCCAAGGATTTTGTGGAATTTTTACCCAGTTTATGTTGAAACAATGCCCAGTTTAAAAACATTATTCGGTATCTTACTATGACTTTTCGAGTCATGGCGACTCGTCGGTGAGGTGTGAATCGTAATAGAAGTATAAATGTCACTTAATTAATTTACAAAAAAAAATTAGTTAAAAACAAAAATCTTTGTAAATTATTTTATTAAACCCTTCAATTCAAACTGATTAATTTATAAAACGAATTTTATTTAATAACATGTTGAAGATGAACGTTCGAGGGAGAAAAACCTGTTTTTGTCTGCTGTAATGTTCGTTTTTCAATCAAAATACTTTCATAATTTTTGTCTGATTATGTCTCTATTCTTGAGACTCTTTATTCGCACTTACTAATTAATCCTTTTTTTCTTTTTAAAACTAAATTTTCTTATATACTATTTTTTCATCGATTTTTAATTAGTCAACATATGTGTATTTTATTTTGTGAGCTAATTTTAAATGTGCACATGTGTGTTTTCTTATGACCTAAATCTAACATATATTTTTCAAGAATAAAATATGTTTAGTTCACAATTTACAATTTATTGACCTAAAGTTAATTTATAATATTTTAACATGGTAATGATGAAGTTAAGAAAAAAAAAATATGAAATATGATACATATTTTTTTTATATAAATGCTCTATTTACTATTTCAAACGATTATTGTGAATTTCTGTTATTTCATTTCCAATCTTTTTTTTTGAATTTACACCGTTTCTTTCTATAATCTCATATGGACCAGTATAATTACTCTCGAATTTCCTTCTATTAACTTGTTTAAGCAAAATGTGATCACCTACTTTAAAATCTGATGGATTTGCTCTTTTATAATATTCTACTTTTCTATTAATTTTTGAATGCTGTAGTAAATTATTTGCCTTTTTATGTGCTTCTCTCAATCTGAATCTTACTTCCTCCGCATAATTATCAAAGTTGTAGAATGTTTTTGATACTTCCAGCTGTTATGAATCAAGGTATGGTGACTAATTTCCCAAAAACTAATTCAAATAGGGTATATTGTGTTTCTGTGTGCGGTGTTATATTATACGCAAATACAAAGTAAGGAAGCCATTCTTCCCAATTAAAATCTGTTGAAAAATTATTTAAATATTCATTCAGCACTCTGTGATTTCGCTCTATTGCACCTAATGTCTCATGATGATAAGGCGTAGAATTAATTTAATTAATTTTTAATAAATCGCAAACGTTTTTCTTTATTTCATTCAGAAATTCAGTTCCCATATCTGATTTTATAATTTTGAAAATACCGTATTTTAAAATGAATTTTTCTACTATTGCTCTTGCAACTATCATTGCTTCTTTATTTTTCATGGGGATTGCTTCCATGTGTTTCGTTAATTCACATTATAATGTAAGGATATATCTACATTCATTCGAGATTTATTTTAAGGGGTCCTACTGTATCTACTGATATTACTTCAAAACTGCTTCCTGCTGTTTTAGTTATCACTAATTTTTCTTTCGTCTATTTAACTATTTTATTTTTGCTTACATAATTCATATTTGTTTAAAAATTTATTAACTATTTTACTCATATTCTTCCACACAAACCTTTGTTTAATTTTACAAATGGTTCTTTTTATCCCAGTGTGCCCTTCGATTAGAGTCATATGATTTTCTTCAATTATTTTTAGCATTTCTTCTGGATTAACTATTATCTTAGGAGCTTTGTAAATTAATATTCTTAAGTCATTTTCACTATACGTCCCTACCTTATTTATCTGCAGATTATTAAATTTTTCTTTAAATTCATTTATAGTAATGTAACTAAAATTATATGATTATCTTTGAACACTAATTTATTTTCTGTTACTAAATTATTGCTAACAAATACAGTTACCTTTTTTAACCTTTTTATATCTCCTATAAATTTTTGTACCTCTTTATTCTTATTTAATTCTCCTAATGGGATATCTAAACTTTCAATTATAAATTGCAATTGCTTTAAATTTTTACTTCTGCCATCGACGTACGTTCCCATGTATAGAGTTGATCAGTCTCTCGCTATGGTCTATCTAACCTAACACTAATACTATTTTCTTCTATTTACTGATTCATATTTCTTGTAACTACATTTATTCTTTCTTTTGGGATTAACGATTTCAAAGCTTGTCTATCCCAAAAATTCTAGTAATTTTAGATGATGGGTTTTTATTTATAAAAAGGCTTACTAGCGGTCTACGGCCAGTAATTACAGTAAAACTGTTACCATACAGATATGGCCTGAAATAATTTATGACCCAATGAATTGCTAAGAGTTCCTTCTCTATTACTGGCTTATTTAATTCATGTTTATCCATTGATCTACTTGCATATGCAATCGGTAGATCTTTCCCAATGTCTCAAGACAACATCCTTGTCAAAATTAAGTAATTGGAGGATTAATGGATTCATTAGTTTTGTGTTTAAAAGATTGAAGAATTGTTCACACTCATCTGTCCAAATGAATTCTGTACCTTTTTTTAACAATGTATTTAACGGTTTTGCTATTAATGCAGTCACGAATGAATTTTCTATAGTAATTGGAAAATGCAACAAATCTACGTGTACCATCTGCATCGATTGGGGGAGGATAATTTTTGATTACTTCATATTTCTCAGGATCTGATTTTACACCTTTATCGGTAATGCGATGACCTAAATATGCAACTTCTTTTTTTAGAAAATTACATTTTGATGGATTGATTTTTAAATTATGGTACTCCAGTCTCTATAATACTTTAATTAAATTTGAATTAAGATGTGTTAATCCACATCCAAAAACCATTATATCATCCACATAAAGAAAATCAAATTCATCTAAACCGGCTAATGCTATAGAAAACTATCTGTGGAAATTTTAAGTCCAAAAGGTAATCTTTTAAATTGAAAATGCCCTTGATTCGTTGAAAACGCAGTCATATGGCGTGACTCGTTTTCTAAATCTCTCTGGTGAAATGAACTTGTTAGATCAAGCGTCGAGAAATACTTCGCTCGGCCCATATTGTCTAAAACATCCTCTAGCCTTGTTAACGGAAACTTATCACCTATTATTTTTTTATTCAATTGCCTGAAATCAACCACTAATCTAACTTTTTTCCATCTGAAGATTTTTTTGGAACTACTAATAAAGGTGAATTGTACGGACTTAATGAAGGTTCTATAATATCATTATCTATTAGTTTCTTTACTTCTTTATTTATTTATTCATAGTGGACATGTGGTAGCCTGTAATTTTTTGTAAAGACAGGAATATTGTTTCATTTAATATTTCTAGTTGATAAAAATTATTTGTTGTTAGCTTATCACCCGAAACATAAAATATATCTAAAAATTCTCTACATCTTTTAAAAATTTCTTGTTTTTTATAATCATTATTATTTTCTAAATTATTTTCCTTAATTATCCTATATAATACGATACTTAAGTTGTACTAAATTTACTAAAATTGTTATGGAAAATTACTTCCCAATGTCCTAGAGCCTCATGCTATAGCTCTAAAAATCACAAAAAAAAATCTAGGCGGCCCCATTCTCCTTTGATTTTGAAATTATGACCTCCTTCAAGGTCAATCTAATATATATGCTTTTTTTATATTTCCAATTTACATCTGCAAATTTTGTAACTCAGTAGCCTAAGTGATATAGGTATTGACGATTTGACAATGGGAATGTTTTCTTACAGAAAACGTTTCGGGTTCGATGCTTATTAAAGTCCGTATTAATTTTAATAATATTTTTTTTTCATAACGTCATTTTATTGGTTTAATACGAATTGAAAAACATAAAATTTTGTATTGTAAAACAATGAGTATGTAATAAATTTTGTAAAACTGGTAATCAACATTTAGGCTGATACAGCAAATACTTTCATTCGATATTTAATCATTTCCAAAAAAAATTCGGGTTCGATTCTCACCAAAGACGTTTTGCATTATTTATTTTTTATTTTTATTTTATAACGGCATTTCAATGCATCATAAGGAATTGTCAACTATAAAATTTTATATCCTAATGCTTTAAGATGGCAGCATTAGACAATTAGGGGTTTTCTACATTTTTTTTTCTATCGAAACCAAAGCAACCAACATGAATGAAACTGACAACTAGACATAATTTCTTTGAATTATTTACGTGCTTAAAGATTTCTCTGAAGTGATTGGAATATATAATAATAACAATAAACTTAAGGGAACCCCGGACTCTGTTGGTCAGGCTGTATGTAACGTACCAAAATAACAAAGACAATTAAATTTGATTTCTTTTATGATTTGGGTTTCAGTGGTATGTACCGCACTGGACTAGGACTACAAAAGTCTTTGGTTCGATTCTCCTTAAAGATTTTCTTTCCAATTTTTTAGTTTTTTTAATGTTTTATTATTATTTTTTTATTATTTATGTACTAACCAAATATTTTACTTTAAATTAAATATTGCTCTTTATAGTTACTACAGTAATTACACAAAAAAATAGATGGTAAGCTTTTAAGATACGCCTAAATATATGCAACTACTATTACAAATTATTTAAAAATTCTTATATTGTCAGTTGTAGTAAGACATGAACATTTTTCGGTAAAACATTTGTCTGAGGTTCGACTCTGCTCAACTCATGTTAGTTTTGTTTATCCATTTTTTTTATTTAATAAAAACCCAGGCTCTGCCTTTTTGTCGGTCTGTAAGGTTTTGTGTGATGCCCCAACACATGTAACATCATTCTTAAAACCCCTTACTCTTTGGTTTAAGGTTTATTAAGGTACAATCATCCTTAAAAGCCTTTAATCTCGAGGTACAATACTTTTACTCGGCTGAGAAATACCGATAAAAAATATCAAAAAAAATATCAATTAGATAAGATATCAATCAAAACATTACATAACTATAGTTATTCTCAAAATTGTATCGGTCCTAGGACGGGCTGTACCCAGTGTTACCACTCGAAAAAATGAGCTTGTATCCGTTTGATCGGGGGGGGGGGGGGGGAGGAATCAAAAATGTTTCCAATTTAAATCTCATTGATGATTATTATAAGGAGGCTGATACCACCAAATTTCTAGTACTTTTTCAGTAGAAAAACGTATTTGAGAGAACGCAAATATATCAAATGGATGCAATTGTATCCAAAGTGGTAACACCCCTGTACCCTAGTTTTCTTATATCTTTCTTCATTCGATATTTTATTATTATATTGCATATTTTGCACTACGTAGTAATCACTTAAGCTGTCTATCTTTGGTTCAAAATTCTCTATTTGAACAGATTCTTCAGTAGTATTTATTATTTTTATGTGTGCAATGCCATTTTTCGGAATTAATGTGTTGCAAATAAATACTCCTGTTCCTATTTCATCACTTAACACTACACTATCACTATGTATTTCGCTTAATATTTAATGCTTGTAAAATTTGTGTTCTAGGGGGTATTTTAAAATGTTTTGCTTGGGCAAACTCGTTTTCATTGGTAAGACAATCTCTTCTTCTTGAAGTTTTATCGAAAGTTTTATCGATCTAAAGTTTCTATTATTAAATTGCACCTGCTGATTATTAAAATTTCTTAGATACGAAACAATGTACTCAGTTGATTTTTCGGCATTTTTTATAGACAAATATATTAATTGTTCATGTCAATCTCAGTATTTTCGATTTGGTAAATCAGAAAAATACAGAGGCCAATCGCTCATAATATATCTACTGAAAAAAAGTAGAAATATCTTCCCCCCACCCCGTAATTTTGGCTGAAGGCCCAAAGAGTTATGCCAATGTACCACTCTGCAAAAATGAGAATCCTCCATGAGTTCTTTCTGTTGGTAGTTTGGTTTCATACTAAAAAGTATGGTCTACTCATCAGGCAGCTACGACCCTACGACCAAACTACAAAAAATTCCACTTTAGCCACATACATTAAATATCTGGCCAGAACGTACTGACATAGCGAATTATTATTCACTACATCAAATATAAAAACCCATGGAGAAACCACATTTGTGTGTGTATTTTGCCCACACGTATATTCATTAAGAATTTAATTTGTGTCTGTAATCAGTTGATTTTTCGGCATTTTTTATAGACAAATATATTAATTGTTCTTTTTGTGTTGGCCGCCAACCACATGTTGTGCATCCAAAAAAATGGTTGTGAATAAAATAATTATTAATGAAATAATTTTATAAAAATTAAATAAATAAATAATAAATTGTGTATCAAAAATTATTTTTGTGCAAAACCATAATTGGTGACCACCGATGTCCGTTTTTACGGAGAATGAACACGCCACAAGGATCGGTGCAATTATTTTGATAATTCTTTTTGTGTTAAAATTTTGGGACACTTGGTACGAACCCGTACCAGGTAAATGGTGCGTACTATCTTTGTTCAAAATTAATATTAAAATATATTTGTTTGTGACATATTTTTTTTCGAGCTGCACCAACCCCGTTATTCATGTTCTGGTAATGCTCCAGCAATTTCAGCAACACCAGCGGACAAGGGGACCAGCAGCACCGGCACCAAACATCATTACCGCCATTACAGTCAGCATGGACAGTGGTAATAATTGCCATCATCACCACCATAGCTGCCATCACACCAGCGGGCAATAACATCATCATCATCACTGTCATGACCACCATGACGACAGCGCCAACACCATCGCAGCCATCACCTCATTTTTTTTATGTAGAACCATTTCTTTCCAGTTCTTTTTCTCATTCCGGGTTCATTTTTTTCCACTTAGTTTTTTTGTCCAACAAACATTTTTTTTTGGTGTTTTACTCAAATGGCTCATACAAAATATCGCATGGCAAAGCGACCACCCAGCCATTCCCTGACGCACGCCCCACCGCTTTTTATACAGCCACAGTCGAGACTCACTTCGATTGCCGCCGTATAACTTTCCATGTCACTGGGGTACAGTCGAGGCTCACATCGACTGTCCCACCCTCTTACGAGAAAGTCCAGACACACGTCGACTTTCTCCGGCCTTAGTCGAGTCCAGATCTGACCTCAAAGCGGCCACTGTCAACGCCTCCTGACAGGCCCCAAAGCTAACTCCAGACTTCAGAATTCATTTTCTGGTCTGGCGTGTTACGCTTTGCTAGCAATGACATGGAAACTCTGTCGACTCATTACTCTGCCTCCACTTGTCATCTCACCGGGTATCTTTTCTTTCCCCCAAAAGGGTGGGTGTTCGTAGCCCAGAGTACTGCGACCATTGAGGCCTATTGTGCATCCCTAGAGATTCTTACGTGAAATGTAGGTCTATGTCTTTGATAAAAGCCGCCACCTGATGCAAATCCAGTGGGTCGGCGTTAGGCCACTGGATTATGTACGCATTGAGGAACTTGAATCTTTTTAGGATGATAGCATCACATGTGAAGAATAGGTGCCCTGTTAAAAACCAGGTAAGGGATCTTAGCAGTCCATCCTCGGTGCCTCTCCCAGACGTATAATATTATAACTGAATACTTTCTTGGCCTGTCTGTTCCCAATGGAGGACTCCCAGAGTAATTTCCTATAGTTCTGCTCCCAGTTCCTTATACCATCTGCCAAGCGGGGATCCCGGATATCTTAAAACAGCTGTCCGCGGTACAGCACTCAGTGAGTAGAGATTAAAGGTGTACACCAGGAACATGGTCGAAGCCCCTGCTCCCAACCTATCTGGTCTGTTCCTCGACACTCTCCTTCACCGCTGCCTGCTGTGAAACAGGCATCGACCGACCTCATTCTCCTTCCTCCTTTCCCTCTGTCGCGGCACATCGCCTTGATTAGTTTGTTATGGGATAAGATCAATTCAATCAAGCGATCGCAATCACAGTTCGAATGATAAAACATCAGGCCCGAATACACCGGCAGACCGAAACCAACCATAATTCGCAAGAAGGGAAAATCACTTGCAGCGGAGTCCTATAGCGGTCCAGCCAATGCACCACTACAATCCATCAAGCGTCAACACGAGCTCGCCGCACATTGGGTGCCACCTGTACCAGCACATTCATTGGGCACTATGTCACATGACAGAGAAGGACCAACCGCTGATCGGCTTGTCCAAAACTAAACGAAAAGAACGCGAAAGACACACCACAGAAAACAAAATAAAATTAAATAAATCAGTCTGCTCTCGATCTATACAGCGACATGTCGCTTTTTGTGTTGGCTGCTAACCACATGTGGGTGCATCCAAAACATGGTGGTGAATAAAATAATTATAAATAATTATAATTATAATAAGTTTATAAAAATTAAATAAATAAAGAATAAATTGTGTACCAAAAATTATTTTTGTGAAAAACCATAAAATAATCACAAAATTTGCACAATATAACATCATTTCTCACTTCAAATTTTCTTATGTGGTTTTCGATTCACCAAAAAAGAGCAAGCCGGCTTGCTCTTTCTGCTGTCCAACTGTTCGATTCGTCAAGAAAAGTCGCTCGGTCGAGCAAAAGTGTTGTTGGTTTACGAATCTCGACTTTTTTGGCAGATTTACTAACACAAACACAAATAGAACTGTCATTTTGCAAGCGTCATTTGTGTTTTGTGTTTTTTTTTGTGTTTCTGTTTATTTTTATAGAAATATTTTATATTAAAGAATTAACTTGTTGTTGTTATGTTGTTATGTATATAACATAAGAATATGTTATGTTGTTTTTTATCGAGTATCGACCTTTTGTAAAAATTATAGGTTATACTTAAATAAACGTCGAAAACACACAATACAGAGCAACTGTTCGATTCACACAGCAGTAGAGAGTGATCTTTCAAAGATTTGGTAAAAGGCGAATCGAAATCGACATTAATTCTGCTTTTTAATTTTACTCTTAAATTTTTACCTTATCTATATAATTAAATTTTTTTTTTATTATACCTATGCATTTGAAGCTTGTGTCGCAGCTTTTGTTATTTGTTCTACTAAATGCTTTTTATAGCGACGATAAGCTTCTCTTAATAATAATAACTACAATAATAACATTGCTACAACTAGTACTATAAATATAATGATTACCTCAAGGTATCCAATGTTTTCTTTTTTTCTTCTATTTCAATTGTTTCGTTGATGTTATTGTTGTTGGTTGACTGCTGGACAGGCTGGCTTTGATGGTTCCCTATTGTTATAAAGAAATATACCAGAAAAACATCCATATGCGTACTCGTACTTTTTTCTTTACTTTTCAAATAAGTATCTTCAAAATTTTTAAATGGTGGGCCCACTCTCGTCTTTGTCGTATTCTAGATATTATGTTAATGCGACGGACATTAACATGACTTATGCATAACACTCCACTTCACTATTTTATTAATGTTTTTTATAAATTATGTGGTATCATGTACCACTACACACTTTATTATTATTATTTTTGGTTAGTTCTTGTTCTTTTTAACCACTTTTAAATTATGTTTATAAATTATGTAATAGCTCGTAACCGGCAAGATCGCCATGTAATGTTCGTTTTTCATTCAAAATACAGCAAGACCCCGGTTTGCGTTGTTTCACTTTGCGTTTTTTCCGATATGCAACACCTTTCCTAATCATACTCGAAATTTGGAACTGCGTCGCAAAATTTCATTTTGCGTCATTTTCCGTTTAAAAAAATATTGAATAAATAGGGAAACCACTGATTACTCCTTGCATCATTAAAAACTTTTTTTTGCTTTGCTGTGCGATATCGTCGACTTGATAAATATCAACAGTAAAGAGGAGTTAGATAACGACGAGCTTTTCGAATTGGATAAAAATCAACGTCTATCAATTGAAGACGAAGAACCAAAACAGGCTTTATCCAATAAGCGAATATCGGATGCTCTAAAATTTATAGACGAAGCAGCAAACATTTTGGCAGGGCGTAAAAAGCAAACTGCGAAAGAGTTGGGAGAGTACGGTAGTGTTGGTTGCTTTTGTTTACATTTTTGTTTCGATACAAACACAAAATATTAAAAAAACAACAACTAGTGCCATCTTTAGAAAGAATTCATCTATCGCCGATTTTGACAGCCATGTCCCTTATAGATATTATAATTTATTTGTTATACAAGCTTGATTCATAACATCGGGAGCGACATAGCAAAGTTACCATATTATTTATTTAAGAACTATCAATCAATCAAATCACGTTAAATGACATAAGCTCCTCCTACTTGTTCCTTAATCGAGTTGAAAAAAATGTTACTTTGAGCAAAAGGTAGCGCAAGAACACCAACCAAAATACAAAAAAAAAATTATTAGCAATATTTTGCTCTTAGTGCAAATCGCGCTAGTAAGTACAAAAGGCGCTAAATAGCTCTAAAAAAAAATTACAAAATATTAACAATTTCACAATAATCACAAATACAAATTGAAATATGTGGTTATGAATCAAGCTACAAGTTCCGTTTTTTTTCGCTCCCGATACCTGCTATCGAGAGCCGTCATATAAAATGTGGCTCCCGGTAGCCCTCCATAAAAATAGGTAGAGCCAAATATTTGTTATATCAAGTTTTCAATTGAATTAAAAATAATAATTTGATGTTAAATAAATTTAGATTACCAATAAATAGCGCGTCAAATTTAAATTTAGGTATAGAAAAACGACGGCTCTCCATAGCAGTTATTGGGAGCGAACAAAAAACATAGCTATATTTTACGGAGGTATTTGTTTTCTATTATATGCGTGGTTTGTTTACGTAACATTGGATATTAGAGTGGTGTGGCGACAAAAAATGGTTTGGTTTCGGCAGTTTTGTTTTTCTAATTGGAGATTTTCTGATAGTTTTTTCTTGTAGAGATTTCTATTGGAAATTTATATGTGACATTGAACATGAGAATTTGTGTATATTTCAGAATATGTAATGTTGTGCGGTGCGTTGTATTTTATTCTGTGTCACTTACTTATTACTAACTTATTGATTTATTAGTCCTTTATTAGTAATTGCGTATTTTGGTATCCTAATTTCCAATTCATGCCACAAATTCTCTATTGGAGATGTTTCAATCACTTTTAGGCAATTATAGAGCAACTACTGACTAGTGTATAGGCCTTGTGCTTCGGATCATTGTCTTGGTAAAAGACAAACGATCGTTTATTCCCAAACGCGGTGCTCTCTGGTAGATTTAATCGTAATATGTTGATATATACGGTTTTATTCATGATTCCGTCGATGAAGTTTGCCGGCACCTGCCACCGAAAACCAGCCCCATACCATCACGGAGCCACCTCCATATTTAACCGTTGGTTGCAAATTCTGTTTATTCAACTTCTTATTCGGTTTTCTCCATACCATTTGTCGGTCATCAATTCCGTACACATAATACTGGCTTTCGTCTGTGAAAATCACTTTTTCTAGATAGCAAATGTATGGTTTCTCTAGCCTATGACAAACTTTAGGCGTAATTCTCGAGTTTTTCTAAAATGAAAGGTTTTTCTTCTAATATTTCGCTGAATAGTTTCGGCACTTAAATTTTTGCCCAGTTCCGTTTCAATTTGTACTGTCATTTTAAGGTGCACTTACTTTCCTAATTTTCTCATAATAGCTGCATTTCTTGACGCATAGTGATCCGGATCAGATCAAAATTTACATGTGAAGCAACAACAACATTTGATCCAACATTCGTTTTGGATCACAAATGGTGATCTAAAAATAGTTGAACAATATTTTGTAGTTGAACAATATTTTGTAAAGACAAAGAATATAATGAATATAGTACGAGTATGAAGAGGCATTCAAAACGAAACGAGACAAAAAAATTGAATTTTGGTGTTTGTTTGTTTTACGCATTTTTGTGTCGTTTCATGAGACATGATCTGATCCGGATCAGATCAAACGTCAAGAAATGCGGCTAATATAACGATTGTCGGGTTCATTCAGTTTTTTTTCTTTTCCTATTTGTGTTTCTCGATGCATTTTTAATCCTGCTTTCTTCTTTAAAGATCTTAATAATGTACTGTATAGTAGAAATATTTCGTAGAACAATTTCACTAGTTTCATTAAGTTTTTTACCCTGGTTATGATGAAAAATCTTCAACTTTCTGAGTTCTAAAGTTGTTTTACTTTTCTTTCGTCCTTTTGTCAGAATTATAGAAATTTAATTTTCACCGTTACTAATTAAAGGGTTATTAAAAGAATAAATGATGAAACAAATACTACAATAATATAAAATGACGATTAATTACGAACGACTAAGATAGACGTAGTTTACGAATGTGAGAGTGGGGTGATTTTTTCGATAACGTCATAATCCTCCTTGTTTTGTGTAAATGTGTGAGTAAATTAATTTGATGGATTGCATTTTGAAAATAGATAACAGTAAGCCATGATAACAAACCAAAATTTGTTTACAACTGTTTAGTTTTCGACTAAAAATTGAAAGTTAATAAAATATTGAGCAAAAACTAATACGACTGTAACCCACTGTATCTAGACTAGAAACGACCAAAAGAAGTCATAATTAAAATTAATGAAGAACTTGTTTGGAGTATTGGTTTGATGAATTGGAGTGAGTTGGGTGCTTAACATGAAAAACTTAATTATACGTTTGGTAATATTTGTATTTTGATTCCAAATACACGCATTATAAATATTTTAAATTAAACATGAGCCACACCGAACCGATTTAGCACTCAAATATGTGTTCAACATTTTTGTTTGATTATTTTCATAAATTCATTGAAATCAAAGTCAAGCAATTAGCATCATTATTAATAAATAACTTTTCTAAAATCGTGTTGACTAAACAAAACGTGTTATTATTTACACTTTTAGGGGTCTGCATGAGTACTGTGGTAGTTGTTTCTTCGTTAAAGCTTGATTCACCAGATTTGTCCATTGAGCTCGTCAAGGAAATTACAACTTGACGGAGTTAAAAACCGAGTTACAAATATGTTATCTCTCTTTTGTGTCGAGTGAGAAAAAATATTTTTAACTCGGTTTTTAACTCCGTCAAGTTGTCATTTTCTTCACGAGCTCAATGGACAAATCTGGTGAATTAACCTTAAGGGTTATGACATTATGGTGTTAAGAGATTCTCGTTTTTTTTTTCGTTGCCTGAGTACTATTTTTGTTTTGTTCTGTAAATGTGAATTCAATATCTCATTATGATTATTGAATGAAGATGAATATGATCAAGTAGTTGTACTGTGTGGTTTTCGTATTGATTGTAGTTACCACAGGTGGTTCCGAGATGGTCGGAAATGGGTACATTTTGGTGATAAACTTGATGTCGTGTTGGGCCAATCTTATCAAGTGACATTAATTGACGTGGAACTGGAAATTCCCTAAAGGTTTAAAGTTTTGTATTATCTATTTTCGAGAAATGCCCACTATTTCGGGAAACTTGTCTTAGGACTGGTCGTGTACACATTAAATTAATCAAGTCAATCAACCAATCAATCAAAACGCATTTTGTTTAATATCAAATCAGAAATCAATTTCAAATTGTTTTATTAACACCAACTAATAATAATATTCTAAATTAATAAATATTGTAGTGAGGTAGGTAGATGATAGCTATGTTTAGCAAAATAAACTCAAAATTAATACCATTTTCCAACCTAAAACCTAAATTTTTTTGGAGATTTGGGAGTGTTTAACTGGTTGCGAAAATTTTGACGTATACCGTCAAATTTTTTATTATGAATACAAAAGAAGAGAGAAAACAACAAATAATAATAAAGCTAAAATAAGAAATAGTTTAATACAAACAATTTTCATTTTTCTGTCTAGTCCCACACTACACATGTCTGATATCATCGATCCAGCATAACACACCACCAAATATATACAGTAAACTTGAAAAAACTCCTATATATGTATATGTACATACATATATAATATTTATACTCGTGTATCCATACAAACAAATATTTAAAATTATTATATAGTACTTAATTATCTATATACATTATTATATATACAATACAGTAAGTAAGTTACAGTTAACTCTGTCTATTTCAAAGTTCCAAGGGACCAAAAATAAAATTCGAGATAGAAAGAATTTCTAGATATAAAGAGGATATTTTAATACCAAAAAAAATCGAGGAGTAAGAGTTTTGAGATAGAAAGGGAATATTTTCATAAAATGAAAATAAAAGAAATATGTAAATTGCTGTAATTCATGTGTTATAATTTATTATAAAAAACTTAACATTTAAAGAAATTTTTAAGTTCATACAAAGTCCCAAAAATATCTTCGGGAGTATCATTTGATGTTAAAAGTTTTCTGTTTAAAACTGTCAATACATTTGTTACTTGCGAAAGGCGGACTGATTAGTTCTGAAGAAGTTATTTATATTATTTTATTTTATTATTCATAACCCGGTTTTTCTGTTGCTAACAATTTTATCATCCATAAGCATATGTTCTATTGCTAAATCAGTGTCAAACAATAAAAACTCTCAAAACTACCAATACTTTCCGAAACACAAACAGTTCTACATTTTTCCCATATATCTTCTACATTTTCCAAACAACACTCATAATTATTTCCGTTGAACAGATTTGCAAGTGGAATGTAATCTTCACTGTTCCATGGATCTGTAATGTTTACATGTCGAAAGCAGTTTTTAAACTTTCGAGGAGTAATCATTATCCAACTTTTTGAAACAAATTCAATTACATCTAACAACGTAAAATTTGACGAACAATTGTTTTCCATATCATCAATTCGTTTCATCACTATTTGCTGCCGATAAAATGTTTCAAATTTTTTATTATACCTGCGTCCATTGGCTGAAGACAGTAGTTAAATTTAGTGGAAAGATATGAGCTTAATTTTTCCGCAGTTGATTTGCCATGTACCGGATAATTATCAATGAAAACCAATACCTTTTGGTTGTGTTTACATGTTCGGCGGTAAATTGTTCATCAAGTTCGATTAAATATTTTTCAAAAATATCAGACGTCATCCATGCTTTGGCGTTGCAACATATTCCACAGGCATACTTTTCACGTTTTTGAAACAACGTGGTTGTTTTGATTTTGCAATAACCAGCAAGGGTCGTTTGCTATTAGTTAGCCAGCCATCGCTAGCTTTAAAATTTTGTTTACCCTTTTTTCATGCAAATAGCAAAACCTTTTGTTTGATGATAGCCCGAGATAATGGGATATTTTTTCGTCGGCATTGGTGAACAAAACATAAAACGGCGTCTTCTAGTCCACCGTGCTTCACAATTCGTATTTTTGTTATATTTCATTTTCAGAAGCATTCGCATTTGCAGTAACTTTTTCCGACTTTTCTAGTATAACGGATAAGGTACTTAGAGAGGCATTCCATTTGTTTTGCGACGTTAATTTTTTTTTTTTGACCACTGTTTACTTCTTCAATAATTTTAATTTTTTCTCTGATGTTAATAATTCTAATTTTCTTTTTTCTGAAGTCATTTCTTGCCAAATTATCATTTTTTAAATATGTATTCACAATTTTTTGCACTATAAAAATAAATATTGTGTTCATTAGTTTGTAAGGTGACAGATTTATTTCTTAGAGACTCAGAGTGCTATGTTCGACTGTGAAAGTTAAACACTACAAATATCAAAATGAAAATAAAATAAAAAGTAACATTATTTTGAGAATAAACAAAAGTACTTTTAGCGATTCCCCTTTTAGTCTGCTGTATAGATGCAATTTAAATGTGAAAACGGAAAACATGAAAGTGGTATGTCGCCATCTATGAAATCAAACACAATTCCATTTTTTTTTCAGTCATAGATGGAGTTTTAAGAACCGATAAATCCAAAAATTAAATATAATTGAAACATTCTTACAAATATGGCCAGGCACTATAGTATAGAATAAGAGTTAACCGAATGCCCATAGTCCAACACTTCGAAATAGAATTCGATTTTTTCTCAAAGATTACTTCGACATAAAACGCAGTTTGACATAGAAAAGTTTGAGATAGAGAATGGGTGCTTTCAGGTCCACCAACTGTTGGCAACATGTTGACTAAAATAAACCTGTCGTTTTCTGAATGCTTCCGATTTATAGGAAATTTCATGGTAATGTGATGAATCGAATGTCATTTTTCCTATCAGTAAATTTTTAAAGACAACAGACATATTGGGGATCTGAAATTACCCAATGATGTTGTTACGAACTGGGCTTCTGAGTTCGTCTGGATTTTGCAATTAAAAGTACTGTGTACTTTTAAATCACTTGACTTGACTTTATTTCACTTTACTATTTTATACACACATTAATATTTGCCTTTACTTTATATAAATCTTCTCGCTTGCCACTGGTGGGGGCTATGACAACAGATTTATTTCACTTGCTACACTATTTAAAGTAAACCAAAAACTATTCTCTGTTTGTCATCGGTCGTGTTATTGTACCCGTTTAATACTGCTCCCGAAATTTCCTTTATTGCGTGTCATAATAAATCATCTTCATTCTTGGTTTTTCTGTTTATGACACATAATCATCTGGAAATATCGTTTATGGCTTGTCATAATCATCATCATTCATTATTGTCGACGGAATGTGTGTGTATGTATTTGTGTTGTTGTTCATTTTATTCATCAATCAATCACTAAACCACGCCTCTCTCTTTGTAAGCTACATCTCGAACGTTCTTGTTTTTACTAGATCATTGTGCATTTGTGCGTTGGTATATAAACATGTTTTGATGTACACAATAAATAATTGTAATGGAAACATGGGGTACGACGAAAATCGAACTATCGTCCTTTATGTTCAAACTACGCGCCAACCGTCTGAGCTATCGCTGTTCATAATGTAAACTCGTTATATGATGGCCATAATCGTCACACAACCGTCTCCTTAATTCTATTTCTTCCGAACAGAAACATTATTTTGGTCTCCTAGGGATCGTGCCAGCCTATGGACGTGTACTGCTCGCTGGTTCTGCTGCATCCTTACCCCGATGTCGTTTTTTTTTTACTGTTCGGTGCGCTCTGGCAAAGTGTCCTCGTTTATTGTATCTATTGTTTCTGTAACACCTTAGTCCCGATACTGCTGCTGTGGTCCTCGAATCTTCCTCCATAAATGCTTTTAAGGACTCCCTGATCCAAGTCTGAACTTGACCCACATCTGCAGCTTCCGACAATGCGGCTATAAGAGCTTTAGCCGTTGTCTGGAGATACAACTTCAGCGCACCATCTCGTGCCGTATTGATGAATGCATCCACAGCAAAACTGTTTCCATTATTTGCAAGAGCTGTGCCATATGCTAGCCTGGCAGGTCGTGTGATTTCTGCTTCCAGTCATCCACGTTTCATTATTTCCCAGCGATCCCGCGAGATGTGACCGACCTTATCACAGGCCCAACATCTAGTTTTACCGCTTCCGTCTCGGTATCTTCCTGCTGACCGCTCGATGTTTATGCTGGTGTCAAATTCCAACACGCGTATTTTCATTGATGGTCTTTTGATGGCTTGTGCAGTTTCAAGGCTTGTCAATCAAGGATCGAATCACTGGATTGTGAATAAAACAAATCACTTCAATTTAACACAACGAATTTATTATAATAACACCAAAAATCAAAATAACACAATTTGTTAACAATAATTCCAAAATCACTTTTGTAATAATTGCACAAACTTTACTGATCACTTGTGAGCGCACAAGTATAAATAAAATCTAAAAATTCAAGCCTGGTACAATACATGTGCCAGGTATAAGGTACGTACATGAAAATCCGACGAACAAAAAATTTACTTATGTAAAAAACAACACAAGTTCTGTCAGTTTTCCTTATCATTATTTTTAGGAAATTTATCGTTTTGCGTTATCAATCACGTGTGTTCAATAATTAATACAAATAATTAAACACAGCTTTTGTTATGTGCATGAATAACAAATTAGCGCATAGCGGTACAAGAATTGATTCAACATACAGTACCAACACAGGGTACCACACAAAAATTCAACGTAATTTCGAGATAACACAAAATAAAAATATTTAGTTTTCATATTAAATTATCATACGATACCTACATACAGTACCAACAGAGGGTACCACAAAAATTTCAACGTAAATTTGAGACAACACAAAAATAAATTTTTGTAATTTTTTTATTACCTACATACGGTACAACAAAAACAACAAATAATTACAACATTCATTCATGGTACAATCAGTAAAACACACGAAAAATAAAAATCAACAATCATCAGCATATAATCAAGACACAACGGTAACAACAGCAGCAGCATCAACGCCATCAACAACCACCACAATAACATTAGCTAAGTTTTTTTTTAGTTTTTTTTCTTAACTTTTAAATTTCACAAAACTTATTAAATATTTTATTTTTATTGATAAATATAAAAAAATACACATATTTCTTAAATAACCTCATACAGACAAATTAAATAATTCTACGTAAATTTAATTACGTTTTCTAAATTGCTATCAAATTTAATTTATTGTTGTATTTCTCAAAATTAAAAATCATTGTAAATTATTATTTACCAAGTTGCCAGAATATTATTAAACTCCATCCGTTTTAGTTATTGTCGACTAAATCCGCAATAGAATTGTTTCTCTTCGATCATAGCATTTGGGTTTGGTTTATTTTTCTTCCTTTCTGGTTAATATACGTTTATTTATTAAATTTATCTAGTTTAATTTTTAGAATATTTTCAACGAGCCCTCCCCCTCTCCCCCAATACGCTGTGACACGCTCGTCTTGTAATTTGGCGGTATTTCGTCGGCTAACGCGTGCCACCTTTTTTTTTGTCATACATGGTAACCACTCCACTATTATTTTTTGTTGAATCACTATTATTAGACCAGTTTTGAGTCGCACTAACTCTCATACTGACCACATTCCACGGGCTATTTTTGAGTTTTTTGTGAAGTGACATAACATATATACACATTTTCAACAAACAAAATGTCAGAAGATGAGAATAATACCATGAAGACCGGTTCCGATTAGCGGAAATCCAATTTGACATTCGAAGCAACACATCGGAGAAAACAAAATATTCACATGTACTAGCGACACTATCACCCAAAATCTCTGACACTATTAGTGACTTCCTACAAAACCCGCCAAAAGAAAACCACTATACGGTCGTCAAATAAACATTTTTATAACAATTGGTACTATCGGATGAACGGCGCATAGAAGCCCTCCTCTCCAACTAAGCTCTCGGTGACCGAGCCTCTCGGAGGCACTTCGTCACTTACGCAACCTCGCAGACCCTAACACAGTGAATGACAAGATCATTCGATCCATATGGATCCGAAAATTACCAAAGGTAATTAAAATTGCGATGGCTGCGCAACTAGATACCACAGCAAGTGAAGAACTGCCTAAGGTAGCAGACCGCATGTTCGAAGTGACGAATTCACAAACATCACATAACATACAAACAGTAAATCAAACTAAAAATCCAAATCCAAATTACACGAATAGACAGAGTCGCTCCCCCACACCTCACTCAAACTCAATCGAAGACCGGCTGGCGCGTATCGAGGCTCGATTATCGGGCTTGTTTCGACCCGGTCGAAGTAGGTCAAGGGGACGAGGCTGCACGACACATCACAATCACGCGATAATACCCAGAGTGTAAACAACTGAATGGGCAAGTGTTGGTATCACGCAAAACATGGCACGTTGGCACGCAAATGCATACCACCATATATCTTTCACAACACGTCACACTCCATCAACAAGATATATGTTGATACCACCCCAAAAAACTTGAATACAAGCGGGGGTAATGACGAAATCGTCAGACACCTTCAATAATACAGCCCGCCGCCCGCCTATTCGTGTTAGACAAAAATAATAAATATACTTTTCTCATTGACACTGGCACTGACCTTTCGGTCATTCCAGCGAATTATTTCAAACTAACTACATTCTGTCGGCCGCCAGTGGCACTATAATCCACACCTACGGCACAAAATTGCTTCAGGGGACCTCGGACTCAAAAGAACCTTCACGCATGCTTTCATATTAGCTGCTGTGAATCGTTCGATCATTGACGATATTCTTGTTGCTTCGCATAATGAGGAGCAACACAAACTTCAAATGGAACAACTCTTCTACAATTTAACGGAGTTTGATGTTCTTATTAGGAGTTCAAAATGCGTCTTTGGCGCATTCGCTCTTGATTTCCTCAGCCACAAGATCACCTAATAGCTTCAGGGGACCTCGGACTCAAAAGAACCTTCACGCATGCTTTCATATTAGCTGCTGTGAATCGTTCGATCATTGGTGCCAATTTCTTGTGCAAATTTGGCTTACTTGTTGACCTCAAAAATAAACGACTGTTGATTCAGCGACTCAGCTATCAACCAATGCCGCCATGATTCATGTCAAAACACCGACACCGATCCATTTCGCATTCAACAATGGTTATGGCACTCTGCTCAAACAATTTCCCTCACTCACTGCAGAGCTTAACTACAACTCGCCAGTTCAGCAAAATGTGGTCCATCATATCGTCACAGCAGGCCATCTGCCTTTGTCAAGGCCACGAAGACTAGATCCAGTTCATCACAAAGCCGCACACAGAGAATTCCAGCACATGGTGGATTTAGAGATTTGGCGGCCATCTGCATCTCCCGTTTCTTGTCCGCTCCATAGGGCAAAAAAAAGATCAAGATTGGCGCCCATGTATTGATTATCGTCGACTAAACACGGTCACAACACCTGATCGCTATCCGATACCCCACATTCAAAATTTGTCCATGCACTTGCATGGATATAAAATATTTTCTAAAATCGACCTTATCAGAGCTTACCACCTAATTCCCGTCGCACCTGAAGATGTTCACAAAACGGCGATAATAACTCCATTTGGCTTCTTCGAATTCACCCAAATGCCATTTGGATTACGCAATACCATGCAAACGTTTCATGAACGAAGTCATGCGAGATTTAGATTTCGTTTTCGTCTACATTGACGATATTCTTGTTGCTTCGCATAATGAGGAGCAACACAAACTTCAAATGGAACAACTCTTCTACAATTTAACGGAGTTTGATGTTCTTATTAGGAGTTCAAAATGCGTCTTTGGCGCATTCGCTCTTGATTTCCTCAGCCACAAGATCACCTAATAGTATTCTGCCATCTGAAGAACGAATTAACGCCATTAGGGAATTCCTAGCTCCTACTTCAATCAAAAGTATACAGCGATTCATCGGTATGGTAAATTACTACCACCGATTCATACCAAAGCTCGCTGAAACACTCGCACCAATTCGTACTCACTTGGCAGCTTTACTCAAAAATCCCAAAACAGCCAAGAACTTCTCTTAGTCCGACGAATGCCAACACGCATTCTCATCGCTTAAACCTGAATTGGCTCAGATAACACTTCTGGCACACCCACTGAGTAATTCAAAACTCAGCTTAACCACCGACACATCAAACACTGCTGTCGGTGCAGTACTGAAAAGAAAAGAAAAAGAAACTATCGGATGCGGGAATACCTAATATATCTAGCAGTCAAACACTTTAGATATTTTGTCGAGGGTCGGGACTTCACTAATTATACCGACCACAAGCCTCTGACTACCATCTGGATTATATTAGTCAAATATAAAGGGCTGAAACCTCATAATTCGGTTGAGAAATAGGCCAGTTCCATCATACTTGGCCATATTCCAGAACTTTATCCAAAAATAATTTTAAAATCCCATTTCTAATGAGACACAACCCGAATTTCCAAAAATCATTTTAAAATCCCATTTCCAATGCACAATTGGTTGAGAAATAGGCAAGTTCCCTCATACTTGGCGATATTCCAGAACTTAATCTAAAAACCATATACATATGTTGTACATACATACAAACACTCACTTATATAGATGGCTCAACTGCTCACTAAACACTAATCCAACCCCAACTCAACCCCAATTCAATCCGCAAACGGCCCCCAACTCAACCCTCTACCCAAACGCAAACTCTCTTTCAATTCAATCCTCAAACCAGCATATATAAGAATTATCCATCTGCTCACTATTTCTTAATCCAACTCCAACTTAAATTCAACTCAACTTCAACTCAACCCGCAAATTGACCCCTGATTTAACCTTCAACTCAACCCCAAACTCAATGCCCAACTCAATATTCAAACCAGCATATATAAAAAATTGGTAAATATTTCTATAACCAGGTATTTTGGGTCAATTCGTATGTGAGGTACCCGACCCTCTTGACGCACAGGTTCCAAAAGCTTTTCAAATCTCGGCCTTGACCATAGAAACATATTGGCAAAAAAAATTCTAAATCGAACAAGCCACTCTCAAGATACCATGGGTACAGACCAACGGACATCCAGACGGACGCACACAGGGACTTTCAAAACGTCGAGAAAAGTGGTTTTGGACCAACCAAATTTTTGATCATTTTTGACCGGATTTCAATACTTTGGTCTTTAATTGGTTAATATTTCTATAACCAGGTATTTTGGGTCAATTCGTATGGCAGGTACCCGACCCTCTTGACGCACAGGTTCCAAAAGCTTCTCAATTCTCGGCCTTGATCATAGAAACAGACTGGCAAAAAAAAATTCTAAATCGAACAAGCCGTTCTCGAAATACCATGTGTACAACAAAGACGGACGGACATTTTTTTTTGCTTTTTTAGACTCAGGGACTTTCAAAACGTTGAGAAAAGTGGTTTTGGACCAACCAAATTTTTGATCATTTTTGACAGGATTTCAATACTTTGGTCTTTTTAGACCGAAGTCATTTACAACGGACATCCAACATGTTCACGGGCATGACAACGAGATCATGGAAGCATGTGCTTCCAATTACAAAATAACACCAACCGTTATCCGAATTTAGAGAAAAAATTTCTATCAGAGGTTTTAGAGCGGTATGGTTATCCTGCTAGCTTCAGTTGGTAAAATGGGGTGGGGTTTTCTAAAACATGATAAAAACTTGGTTGACCGCTTAATTTATTTGCAACAATCACTTATACTTACCTTACCTACATAGTGACTCACTCAGATACATGCTCGCACGAATTTGTTTGGTTAACGGATCATGATAACCGAATTACAGAATACAAAGTTTAAAGAAAAAGAAACAAAAAATACGTAACTGAATTTCATTAAATACAATAAAGGTATTTATTTAAACAAAAGAATAACGATAATAATAATAATAGTAATTTCATAGATGTCATAAAATGTTCTATTTTAAATATGTAATCATAGATTTTATGGAACAAAAGAAAAATTAATTTAATCGGATGAATCATAAATGAAATAGAAAAAAAAATATAGAAATGCACTAAACTAAATTAGTATATTAGTATCTAAAATCGAATTAAAATCTAAATAATCAAAATAACAAATATACTACTAGAAAATTATGTATAATTATTGTCACTTATGAAAATAAAATTTTTTCCATTTTTCGTTTCCTTAACACTGTCTCTAAGGTTTTTGGGATTCATTTGGTCACATACAAATAAAACCTAATGCCCAATATAAATTAATAAAAAAAAACAAATCACTTACAATAATATTTTAAATTTGTACTGATCGTAGAAAATATGTATGTACATATATATTATGTATAAAATCGAATACATTACGATTTCATCATCATGATGGTGTAAGTTGTGTGCGACGTGTAGATTTGTCGAATATAGATTGATGAATGAATTAACGAATGAGTGTTGTTGATGGTTTTAACATTGAATTAAATTTTAAGTTTCATTTTTAATTCATGTTATAATTACAATTTAAGGTAATATTAGTTCATATTTATTAATATTGGAATCTTATCACGAATATATTATGTAGTTTAGAAATTAATTCACTTTTCTTATTTTTTTATTTATTTGTATTTAACACAAATATGTATATTATGTATAACGTACAACACTTGATAGAAGTTTATCAACTTAAACTTTGATAATTTATCTAATAACAATTATAGAATTTAGAATTTATCAAGTACAACTTGTCACAAAAAAAAACTTATTAATTAAACTTATAATTTAATACTTTTTAATATTTTTTTTTTTTTTAATATTTAGTAATTAAAAATTTTATTATTTTTTTTTTTTTTCAATATCGACCCGCCCGATTTCAAAACCAAAAATTGTCTGCCTTTTTTTTTCCTCTTTATCTTCCAGATTTTTCGAGAAGACCCTTTATCAAAAAAAATTCAGTTATCTCTCATAGAAACCAAATACAAAAAAAACTTGTTTTCAGAAATAAGCGTTCACATTTGATTCTATTTAACAAATAAAGGAGGCAAACGGGTACAATAGTATAATAAAGAAAATCAGATAAATTAAACGCTTGTCGTTTCAAATCGTGGGGACGACCAGACTGCCCTGAGACTCATTATGCCAGGCTAAAGTTACAGTAGAGGATTACCTTTCGTCGTTTTGTTCGTATATCCTTGGTATGAAATATTCATATGTCTTTGCCATGTTCATCCTTGAGTTGATAAGCTACATTACCGACCGCGCGGATAATTGTTACCTTTTTAAATTTTGGTGCTAATTTAGCCGAATACTTGTTAGCAGCATCACTTAGAGAATAGTTTCTGACATAGACTACCTGATTTATGCTAAATTTTCGAGATTGACTTCGCAAGTTTTATCGAGATGAACCTTTATCATAGGCTGCCTTCAGGTGATCTAGTACGGATCTTTGGATACTTGATAACAGCTCTGCTTTATGTGTACTCTGAATTTGATTGTCACCAAGTTCATTAAATTTGCGTACCAATTGGTACTCATTGCCGTGTCCAATGGAATGTTTACCGAAAACTAAATAATGTGGAGTGAAACCCGTAGCAGCATGTACGACATTACATAGTGCTGATGAAATATGATCTAAATGCAGGTCCCAATTTCGATGCGATTCCCCTAGATAGGACCGAATAGCTGCCAAAACAGAACGATTTGTTCTTTCTGAAATGTTGGACTGAGGAGAATATTTTGGCGTAAAAATATGTTGAACACCAAATTTATTCAAAAGTTCCTTGAGAAGGTTTGATTCGAATTGACGTCCGTTATCGCAAACTAGAATTTCTGGTACACCAAAAGTCAAAAATATTTGTTTTTCCAGGTAATCAACCAACACAGTAGCAGTTGCTTGTTTTATTGCTTTCAATCTCAAAAATCTGCTATAGCAATCTAATACCACTAGAATATGAGTATTCCCTGCCTTCGATCTTGGGTAAGGACCCATAAAATCGACATAAATTCGTTCCCAGGATTGCGTTACCGACACCTGTTGACCCATGGGAGCTCGAAGAACTTGATTTACCGCTTTGGCCTATTTGCATATTTCACAGGCTCGAATGTATGATTTGACATCGTGGTATAACGTACGCCAGTGAAATTGCCGTTTCAGTCGTTCGATCGTTTTATTGATCCCAAGATGACCTGATGTTGGGCTGTTATGAGCTAGCACAATTAAATTATGGGTAAGTGTTTCAGGAATTATTAATTTCCATGCAGCATTACCATGATCTGAGTATTCTAGACCAACTGAGTGATTAATATAGACATGGCCATTCAATACAGTTAAGTTACTCATTTCAGGATTAGCCTCAACAGATTTCTTTAACTCCTGATATTTTGGATCTTGAATTTCTACGCTAGATAAATCCACATGAAGTGGAGGAAGTTGAGAGTCGGTAAGTTCCGAACATACAAATCGTTTTATCTCGTCAGCGTACATTCTAGATAAGGCATCTGGCACAATATTATTGGATCCCTTGCAGTGTTCTATTTGGAAATCAAACCCTTGGAGTTTCATGCTCCATCTTGCTAGGCGACCAGTTAAATCACGTTGTGACATTAACCACTTCAAGGATGCATGGTCGGTTATAATTGTGAAGGGTAGACCTTCAATGTATGCACGGAATTTCTTAATACTTAGAACTGCCGCAAGACATTCTAAATCTGTGGTGAAGTAATTACGCTGGGCTCCGTTTAATTTTTGCGAGGCAAAGGCTATCGAACTTTCAGTACCATCTTCAGATTTCTGAAATAAGACGCTGCCTACTCCAGTCTTACTAGCGTCACATTGTATATAAAATCTCTTCGTGAAGTCAGGATTTCCTGTACCCAAAACGGTTCGACAAGTAAGACGGTTCTTAGGAGTAACCGGATGGTACAGAAGGTTTATAAATAACTACTCCACCATAGCCTTTAACAGAACTTCTTAAAAAGGGGAAAAAGTTTAATTGGACTGATAGTGCTGATAAATCTTTTGAGACACTGAATGCTGCTCTCATCTCTGCTCCCGTGTTAGTCAATCACGGGAGCAGAGATGAGAGCAGTTTTCAGTGTCTCAAAAGATTTATCAGCACTATCAGTCCAATTAAACTTTTTCCCCTTTTTAAGAAGTTCTGTTAAAGGTGCAGCTATGGTGGAGTAGTTATTTATAAACCTTCTGTACCATCCGGTTACTCCTAAGAACCGTCTTACTTGTCGAACCGTTTTGGGTACAGGAAATCCTGACTTCACGAAGAGATTTTATATACAATGTGACGCTAGTAAGACTGGAGTAGGCAGCGTCTTATTTCAGAAATCTGAAGATGGTACTGAAAGTTCGATAGCCTTTGCCTCGCAAAAATTAAACGGAGCCCAGCGTAATTACTTCACCACAGATTTAGAATGTCTTGCGGCAGTTCTAAGTATTAAGAAATTCCGTGCATACATTGAAGGTCTACCCTTCACAATTATAACCGACCATGCATCCTTGAAGTGGTTAATGTCACAACGTGATTTAACTGGTCGCCTAGCAAGATGGAGCATGAAACTCCAAGGGTTTGATTTCCAAATAGAACACTGCAAGGGATCCAATAATATTGTGCCAGATGCCTTATCTAGAATGTACGCTGACGAGATAAAACGATTTGTATGTTCGGAACTTACCGACTCTCAACTTCCTCCACTTCATGTATATTTATCTAGCGTAGAAATTCAAGATCCAAAATATCAGGAGTTAAAGAAATCTGTTGAGGCTAATCCTGAAATGAGTAACTTAATTGTATTGAATGGCCATGTCTATATTAATCACTCAGTTGGTCTAGAATACTCAGATCATGGTAATGCTGCATGGAAATTAATAATTCCTGAAACACTTACCCATAATTTAATTGTGCTAGCTCATAACAGCCCAACATCAGGTCATCTTGGGATCAATAAAACGATCGAACGACTGAAACGGCAATTTCACTGGCGTACGTTATACCACGATGTCAAATCATACATTCGAGCCTGTGAAATATGCAAATAGGCCAAAGCGGTAAATCAAGTTCTTCGAGCTCCCATGGGTCAACAGGTGTCGGTAACGCAATCCTGGGAACGAATTTATGTCGATTTTATGGGTCCTTACCCAAGATCGAAGGCAGGGAATACTCATATTCTAGTGGTATTAGATTGCTATAGCAGATTTTTGAGATTGAAAGCAATAAAACAAGCAACTGCTACTGTGTTGGTTGATTACCTGGAAAAACAAATATTTTTGACTTTTGGTGTACCAGAAATTCTAGTTTGCGATAACGGACGTCAATTCGAATCAAACCTTCTCAAGGAACTTTTGAATAAATTTGGTGTTCAACATATTTTTACGCCAAAATATTCTCCTCAGTCCAACATTTCAGAAAGAACAAATCGTTCTGTTTTGGCAGCTATTCGGTCCTATCTAGGGGAATCGCATCGAAATTGGGACCTGCATTTAGATCATATTTCATCAGCACTATGTAATGTCGTACATGCTGCTACGGGTTTCACTCCACATTATTTAGTTTTCGGTAAACATTCCATTGGACACGGCAATGAGTACCAATTGGTACGCAAATTTAATGAACTTGGTGACAATCAAATTCAGAGTACACATAAAGCAGAGCTGTTATCAAGTATCCAAAGATCCGTACTAGATCACATGAAGGCAGCCTATGATAAAGGTTCATCTCGATAAAACTTGCGAAGTCAATCTCGAAAATTTAGCATAAATCAGGTAGTCTATGTCAGAAACTATTCTCTAAGTGATGCTGCTAACAAGAATTCGGCTAAATTAGCACCAAAATTTAAAAAGGTAACAATTATCCGCGCGGTCGGTAATGTAGCTTATCAACTCAAGGATGAACATGGCAAAGACATATGAATATTTCATACCAAGGATATACGAACAAAACGACGAAAGGTAATCCTCTACTGTAACTTTAGCCTGGCATAATGAGTCTCAGGGCAGTCTGGTCGTCCCCACGATTTGAAACGACAAGCGTTTAATTTATCTGATTTTCTTTATTATACTATGAAACGGATCAACTTTCCATGTTGATTGATTCTAAAAAAAAAAAAAAATAAAACACAAATTTACCGGTGTTTGAGGGTTGGCTCGGGAAGTTTTTCCTTGATTCGTGAATCCTAGACCCATTTCAAAATGGCATTTACTATCTGATAAACTAAAAACTAAAATTAAACAAACAAACGCTCACGAATCACAAAACTAAACAATCAACCCACATTCTTGGAAAAAAAAAAAATCATAATATAAAAGTTTGACGTTTCAAATATAAACACTCACAAAATGGTAAAGAATGAATGGAAGAGTGCGGCACAGTATACGCTACAATGTATTTTCTTTGAAGATGATAAGGTAGCGTGATAGAAGGTTGATTGGGGAGAAATGAAGATGGCAGCTAAATCAATAAGGGGAACGCCGAAGAAGCTATATAAAGGGGTGATGCAGAAGATTAAAGGAGAAGAGAAGACCGAGAAACGGCGAACGGAGGGTCAAAAAAAAAATCTCACGTGATAAAGTGGTAAAAAAAAAAAAAACAAAAATAAGAAAAAGAAGAGCGATAAAAAAAATTGGGAAGCTTCAAACATGAAGGTGCGGTAATTCCCTATTGGATTTGGTTTTTTTCTTTTTGTGTGTGGAAAGAAGAAGTGAGTGTTGTGAGGATTTGACCAAAAGCAAAACGTCGCGAGTAGCCGAATTGATTATATTCGGCGAGGCCCTGCTTAAAAAATCCGTTGTGTCCATGGTGTTTTTTTTTTCTCTTTTGTTGTGTGTCAAAAATAATTTATAAGTGGTCTAACGGGACAATCAAGTAAAAGACGCATAGAAAAAGTCTAAATAAAAAATAAAAAAAATAAGAAAAAAACGAAACTCACAAAAGGAAATAACAAACATAAAATTAAAGAAAAGAAAAACAAGATCACAATTAAAAACTAAGTGTAAGATTAAGTGTATGGAAACGAAGGAGCAGTAAAGAGAGCGGATTTGCAGAAGTGAAGCAATACGCCCTACCATAACAAGGATTGATATTGGGTGTGCGAAACACGCCACTCACAGACAGTCGCTTCCCATTATTACACCCAGCCCGAGAGTCTCTAGCCAACCTAAACGAAAACTAGTCGGACCCGTGCGCGCAGGCTGGCGCCCAATTCGGAAAATATTTAAGTTTGCCTGCTGATGGTACAGAAGCGAAGGCGATACAATTTTTTTTAAAGGGAGAAAAGAAACAAGTGAACAGATTTGTAAATAGGAAAATAAAACGGTTTAATTAAATTAAAAAAAAAATAAAAACAAATTGTGGAATTTTAAGTCGCGTACGTCACATTTGGCGCACAACGTGGGGCTCGGAAACGGTAAATTAGATCATCTGTTGACTTGTGATTTTTTCTTGTTTTTTTTTACACGCGGTTTTGGGAACGTTATGTTTGTATTTGGCCTTGTCTAATTAAGAAGATTTTCATAATTTGTGCTTTGCGTGTCAATTGCTTGTTTAGGTTAGTCGAACAGTTAAGGTCGTATTGTAACCAAATTTGTATTGGCAAACCATTTGAGTTTTTGTTTGTAAAAATTTGGTAAACCGTTACTGGAAAAATCGTAATTGTCGTTGTCCGGAACTTCAGCGGAAATTAAACACGTTTGGAGAAGTAAAGTGCCAACTTTTGCACAGTTACTGTTATTCGAAAGAGAGCAGCTCGAGATGAAAGGCAGAGCGATGGAGTCAGCGTGTTTCCCTTCCAAAAAACAAAGTAATCAAAGAAATTGCTCTGAGGTTAAGCTCGATGACACACCAAACAAAGAAGTATGTTCAGTGCAGAGAGTTGAAAAACCGGTGACTCCAAGAGCCAAAAGCTTCAATCATAATAAATTCCAAAGAAGAGGATTTGCATGTTGGAATTGTCACCAGCGAGGTCATGGACACTTTGATTGCCCGGAGCCGAGAAGCCGAATATATTGTTAGTGTTGCGGTAAAGAGGGCGTAACGGCAACCAACTGCCCGAAGGACCATAAAGGAGCCAAGCTAATGTTTGATGGAAAAGATACAAACAGCACTTTAAACCGGCAATCGGAATCGTAAGGGATCAACGAGCTTCGATAACTGCAAAGATCCCAGACAACAAAACGATCAGCATTGATAAAGACGGGGGGTACTTTAACGAGCAACCAATTAAGGAAAGTAGGAGTGGTGTCGGAAATCAACTTTTGACAGAGGGATCAAAAGGGAATACACCTGTAAAAGATAAAAGGAACAAGGAGCCAGAAAACTTCCGCCAAGCGAAAGAGGACGAAATCGCATTTGTAGTGTCGGTGGAGGGAGATGATCGTCCTCATGTGGAGGTTGAGGTCCTAGGGTACGGATTAGTAGGGTTACTTGACTCGGGTGCCAGTTGTACGATTCTAGGGGGCAAAGCGTCGGGATTGCTAACTAGATTAGGGATTGCGCTAGGACCTTATGACGCCAAGATCAAGACTGCCGATGGAACAACACACCAAATCAAAAGCGCTGCGGATGTACCATATGTGGCATATGATCAATGTCAGGTAGTTAGGACACTGATTGCACCCTCCATCACCACAGAGTTGATTTGCGGTATGGATTTTTGGAGGGCATTCGGCATACAACCGTCAGTGGAGCCAAAGGGTTTCGGCGATAGTGTTGAACAGGTCGCGGAGTTAATAAATAATGATTTAAAGGCACACCGGCTAAACGATCAGGAGAAGGAAGAGTTAAACAAAATGACCGGTTCATTCCTTAAAACTACCCCGGACAAGCTCGGATGTGCTTCTCTAATAAAACATAACATCGATACAGGAGATGCTAAAGCGGTTAGAATGAGGGCACGGCCTGTCTCTCCATTTTATCAAGATGCTATGAATGGAGAATTGGACCGCATGCTAAGGTTGGGAGTGATAGAGCCGGCGGGACCTACTGAATGGGCACACCCGGTAGTTTGTGTTAAAAAACCTTCCGGCAAAATTCGGTTTTGTCTAGACGCTCGCAGACTCAACGAAGTTACGGTCAAGGATACTTATCCACTCCCCTATATTAACAGGATTCTGGGCAGATTATCGGGTACAAAGTATCTGTCCTGTATTGATTTAAGTGATGCGTTCTGGCAAATTGAGCTAAGTGCGACTTCGCGACCCAAAACGGCATTCATAGTACCTGGCAGGGGATTATTTCAGTATAAGAGAATGCCTTTTGGGTTGTGCAATGCCAGTCAAACTCTTTGCCGGCTTATGGACCAGGTACTCGGGGTTGATCTGGAGCCCAGGGTATTTGTATATCTGGATGACATCATCGTGATGTCGCAGACGTTCGAGGAGCATATTACACTATTGAAAGAGGTAGCCGAACGTCTGCGCAAGGCTAATCTCACGATTAGCTTGGAAAAGTCACGATTTTGTCTAAAGGAGATCAAATATCTTGGATATATTCTGGATGAACACGGATTGAGGGTCGATCCTGAAAAAATTACGGGAATCTTAAACTTCGCGACGCCGAAGTGCATCAAAGATGTCCGAAGACTGATTGGCTTAGCGGGTTGGTACCGTCGGTTTATCGCGGATTTTTCCGAGGTAACGGCACCAATCACCAACCTTCTGAGGAAGACTAGCAAACCCTTTTGCTGGCCTGATGAGGCACAAAACGCTTTCACCAAATTAAAGTCTCTCTTGGTGTCCGCGCCAATATTGGTTAATCCTGATTTTGGCAAACTATTTACCATACAGACAGATGCGTCCGACACCGGTATTGGGGCTGTACTGACCCAGGAAGATGACGGGGGAGAAAAGGTGATAGCATACATGAGTCAAAAACTAACTTCAACTCAGCCAAAGTATCCAGCAACGGAGAGAGAGTGCTTGGCAGTTGTATTCGCCATCGAAAAATTCCGACCGTATATTGATGGCGTAAAGTTTAGGGTGATCACTGACTGCGCTTCATTGATATGGTTGAGGAACTTGAAGGACCCGGCATCTCGTCTAGCCCGTTGGTCCATGAAACTTCAACAATTCGATTTCGAACTCCTGCATCGGAAGGGTAAACACAACATAGTGCCGGATGCTCTTTCGCGCGCCATTGAGTCCATCGAAGTCGATTCAACGATATTGCCGGATGATCCAACCTATCAACGTGTAAAAAGTGGGGTTCAAGCGAATCCCGAGAAGTACCCAAATTACCGCATAGAAGAAAACAAAATATACAGGTATTGCCATACGAAATTAGAGGATGGTACGAGTGTCATGAGCTGGAAACTCTATGTTCCAAAGTCATTAGTTAATGAAGTGTTAAAAGAAAACCATGACAGTCCTTTAGCGGCACACCTGGGCTTCGCGAAAACTTTGAAAAGGGTGAGAACTGCTTATTTCTGGCCGCGAATGGGAAAGGACGTTGGAAACTATATAAAAAGGTGTGAAGGATGTCAGATAAATAAACACCGCACAGTGAGTGGGAAAGTTCCCATGGGAAAGCCAAGAACACCCACAGAACCGTGGGAGATGATCGCGGTGGATTACATGGGACCTTACCCAAGGTCGAAACAAGGGAACCAGTACATTTTGGTGGTACTGGATGTGTTCACAAAGTTCGTAATTTTAAAGGCGGTGAGACGGGCTGAGTCGATGTCACTACAAAGAACATTGGAAGGGTCAGTTTTCCTAACCTTTGGAGTGCCATTGATCCTGATCTCAGATAATGGTAGCCAATTTACCTCTAAAAAGTTTAAGGAATTGATGGTAAAATATGGTATCGAACATTGGCTGAACGCGGCATATCATCCACAAGCCAATCCAGCGGAAAGGGTTAACCGAAGTGTTTTGGCGGCGATTAGGAATTATCTGGATGAAGATCAGAGGGAATGGGACGAACACCTGGGAGAGATCGCATGTGCTTTGTGTACGGCTGTTCATGACAGTTCGGGATTCACTCCATACTACGCAAATTTTGGGAGAGAGATGCGGGTTAGAGGTACCGCTAACCCCGCTCTAACTAACGATTTGACGAAATCGGGAGCAGTTGGATCGAATTCCGCGGACCGTATGGACAAGGTATATAAAACTATCCAAGAAAATTTGAACAAAGCATACGAAAAATACTCAAAGCGGTATAACCTGCGAACTCGCCCAAAACAATTTATACCTGGGGAAATAGTTCTTAAAAAAACATACAGACAGTCAAAAGCTGCCGAAAATTATACGGCGAAACTAGATGGTGTTTATGAAAAGTGTAGGGTGGTAAGGGCAATAGGGACGAATACGTATTTGTTAGAACATTTAAACGGAAAGGTAATTGGGAAGTTCCATGCCAACGACATAACGAAGTTGAATGTGTAGTTAGTAAAATGTAATTTGTTTTTTTTTGTCCTTGAATAAGCAATTGAAACGTCAGAGATTTGTAAGGCGATCACAAAGTAGTGGCCAACATGAAATGTCTTGAATAGATTTAGTGTGTGCGGGTTAGTAGGAGCAAGAAAATTAATTTAAGAAAAGTAAGGCTAAATAACTCGGAAGTTTCTTACAAAAAAAAAAAAAAAAAAATAAAAATTAAAGAAGGAACAGGTACAAACTTTTACGGAACGAAAATTTTTGGTAAATTGATTTCCCAAAAATTTTCGTTTCCCTATTGGGGATCGATTGAAACGGATCAACTTTCCATGTTGATTGATTCTAAAAAAAAAAAAAATAAAACACAAATTTACCGGTGTTTGAGGGTTGGCTCGGGAAGTTTTTCCTTGATTCGTGAATCCTAGACCCATTTCAAAATGGCATTTACTATCTGATAAACTAAAAACTAAAATTAAACAAACAAACGCTCACGAATCACAAAACTAAACAATCAACCCACATTCTTGGAAAAAAAAAAAATCATAATATAAAAGTTTGACGTTTCAAATATAAACACTCACAAAATGGTAAAGAATGAATGGAAGAGTGCGGCACAGTATACGCTACAATGTATTTTCTTTGAAGATGATAAGGTAGCGTGATAGAAGGTTGATTGGGGAGAAATGAAGATGGCAGCTAAATCAATAAGGGGAACGCCGAAGAAGCTATATAAAGGGGTGATGCAGAAGATTAAAGGAGAAGAGAAGACCGAGAAACGGCGAACGGAGGGTCAAAAAAAAAAATCTCACGTGATAAAGTGGTAAAAAAAAAAAAAACAAAAATAAGAAAAAGAAGAGCGATAAAAAAAATTGGGAAGCTTCAAACATGAAGGTGCGGTAATTCCCTATTGGATTTGGTTTTTTTCTTTTTGTGTGTGGAAAGAAGAAGTGAGTGTTGTGAGGATTTGACCAAAAGCAAAACGTCGCGAGTAGCCGAATTGATTATATTCGGCGAGGCCCTGCTTAAAAAATCCGTTGTGTCCATGGTGTTTTTTTTTTCTCTTTTGTTGTGTGTCAAAAATAATTTATAAGTGGTCTAACGGGACAATCAAGTAAAAGACGCATAGAAAAAGTCTAAATAAAAAATAGAAAAAATAAGAAAAAAACGAAACTCACAAAAGGAAATAACAAACATAAAATTAAAGAAAAGAAAAACAAGATCACAATTAAAAACTAAGTGTAAGATTAAGTGTATGGAAACGAAGGAGCAGTAAAGAGAGCGGATTTGCAGAAGTGAAGCAATACGCCCTACCATAACAAGGATTGATATTGGGTGTGCGAAACACGCCACTCACAGACAGTCGCTTCCCATTATTACACCCAGCCCGAGAGTCTCTAGCCAACCTGAACGAAAACTAGTCGGACCCGTGCGCGCAGGCTGGCGCCCAATTCGGAAAATATTTAAGTTTGCCTGCTGATGGTACAGAAGCGAAGGCGATACAATTTTTTTTAAAGGGAGAAAAGAAACAAGTGAACAGATTTGTAAATAGGAAAATAAAACGGTTTAATTAAATTAAAAAAAAAATAAAAACAAATTGTGGAATTTTAAGTCGCGTACGTCACAACTATTGTACCCGTTTGCCTCCTTTATTTGTTAAATAGAATCAAATGTGAACGCTTATTTCTGAAAACAAGTTTTTTTTGTATTTGGTTTTTATGAGAGATAACTGAATTTTTTTTGATAAAGGGTCTTCTCGAAAAATCTGGAAGATAAAGAGGAAAAAAAAAAAAAAAAGGCAGACAATTTTTGGTTTTGAAATCGGACGGGTCGATATTGAAAAAAAAAAAAAATAAAATAAAATTTTTAATTACTAAATATTAAAAAAAAAAAAATATTAAAAAGTATTAAATTATAAGTTTAATTAATAAGTTTTTTTTGTGACAAGTTGTACTTGATAAATTCTAAATTCTATAATTGTTATTAGATAAATTATCAAAGTTTAAGTTGATAAACTTCTATCAAGTGTTGTACGTTATACATAATATACATATTTGTGTTAAATACAAATAAATAAAAAAATAAGAAAAGTGAATTAATTTCTAAACTACATAATATATTCGTGATAAGATTCCAATATTAATAAATATGAACTAATATTACCTTAAATTGTAATTATAACATGAATTAAAAATGAAACTTAAAATTTAATTCAATGTTAAAACCATCAACAACACTCATTCGTTAATTCATTCATCAATCTACATTCGACAAATCTACACGTCGCACACAACTTACACCATCATGATGATGAAATCGTAATGTATTCGATTTTATACATAATATATATGTACATACATATTTTCTACGATCAGTACAAATTTAAAATATTATTGTAAGTGATTTGTTTTTTTTTATTAATTTATATTGGGCATTAGGTTTTATTTGTATGTGACCAAATGAATCCCAAAAACCTTAGAGACAGTGTTAAGGAAACGAAAAATGGAAAAAATTTTATTTTCATAAGTGACAATAATTATACATAATTTTCTAGTAGTATATTTGTTATTTTGATTATTTAGATTTTAATTAGATTTTAGATACTAATATACTAATTTAGTTTAGTGCATTTCTATATTTTTTTTTCTATTTCATTTATGATTCATCCGATTAAATTAATTTTTCTTTTGTTCCATAAAATCTATGATTACATATTTAAAATAGAACATTTTATGACATCTATGAAATTACTATTATTATTATTATCGTTATTCTTTTGTTTAAATAAATACCTTTATTGTATTTAATGAAATTCAGTTACGTATTTTTTGTTTCTTTTTCTTTAAACTTTGTATTCTGTAATTCGGTTATCATGATCCGTTAACCAAACAAATTCGTGCGAGCATGTATCTGAGTGAGTCACTATGTAGGTAAGGTAAGTATAAGTGATTGTTGCAAATAAATTAAGCGGTCAACCAAGTTTTTATCATGTTTTAGAAAACCCCACCCCATTTTACCAACTGAAGCTAGCAGGATAACCATACCGCTCTAAAACCTCTGATAGAAATTTTTTCTCTAATTTCGGATAACGGTTGGTGTTATTTTGTAATTGGAAGCACATGCTTCCATGATCTCGTTGTCATGCCCGTGAACATGTTGGATGTCCGTTGTAAATTACTTCGGTCTAAAAAGACCAAAGTATTGAAATCCTGTCAAAAATGATCAAAAATTTGGTTGGTCCAAAACCACTTTTCTCAACGTTTTGAAAGTCCCTGAGTCTAAAAAAGCAAAAAAAAATGTCCGTCCGTCTTTGTTGTACACATGGTATTTCGAGAACGGCTTGTTCGATTTAGAATTTTTTTTGCCAGTCTGTTTCTATGATCAAGGCCGAGAATTGAGAAGCTTTTGGAACCTGTGCGTCAAGAGGGTCGGGTACCTGCCATACGAATTGACCCAAAATACCTGGTTATAGAAATATTAACCAATTAAAGACCAAAGTATTGAAATCCGGTCAAAAATGATCAAAAATTTGGTTGGTCCAAAACCACTTTTCTCGACGTTTTGAAAGTCCCTGTGTGCGTCCGTCTGGATGTCCGTTGGTCTGTACCCATGGTATCTTGAGAGTGGCTTGTTCGATTTAGAATTTTTTTTGCCAATATGTTTCTATGGTCAAGGCCGAGATTTGAAAAGCTTTTGGAACCTGTGCGTCAAGAGGGTCGGGTACCTCACATACGAATTGACCCAAAATACCTGGTTATAGAAATATTTACCAATTTTTTATATATGCTGGTTTGAATATTGAGTTGGGCATTGAGTTTGGGGTTGAGTTGAAGGTTAAATCAGGGGTCAATTTGCGGGTTGAGTTGAAGTTGAGTTGAATTTAAGTTGGAGTTGGATTAAGAAATAGTGAGCAGATGGATAATTCTTATATATGCTGGTTTGAGGATTGAATTGAAAGAGAGTTTGCGTTTGGGTAGAGGGTTGAGTTGGGGGCCGTTTGCGGATTGAATTGGGGTTGAGTTGGGGTTGGATTAGTGTTTAGTGAGCAGTTGAGCCATCTATATAAGTGAGTGTTTGTATGTATGTACAACATATGTATATGGTTTTTAGATTAAGTTCTGGAATATCGCCAAGTATGAGGGAACTTGCCTATTTCTCAACCAATTGTGCATTGGAAATGGGATTTTAAAATGATTTTTGGAAATTCGGGTTGTGTCTCATTAGAAATGGGATTTTAAAATTATTTTTGGATAAAGTTCTGGAATATGGCCAAGTATGATGGAACTGGCCTATTTCTCAACCGAATTATGAGGTTTCAGCCCTTTATATTTGACTAATATAATCCAGATGGTAGTCAGAGGCTTGTGGTCGGTATAATTAGTGAAGTCCCGACCCTCGACAAAATATCTAAAGTGTTTGACTGCTAGATATATTAGGTATTCCCGCATCCGATAGTTTCTTTTTCTTTTCTTTTCAGTACTGCACCGACAGCAGTGTTTGATGTGTCGGTGGTTAAGCTGAGTTTTGAATTACTCAGTGGGTGTGCCAGAAGTGTTATCTGAGCCAATTCAGGTTTAAGCGATGAGAATGCGTGTTGGCATTCGTCGGACTAAGAGAAGTTCTTGGCTGTTTTGGGATTTTTGAGTAAAGCTGCCAAGTGAGTACGAATTGGTGCGAGTGTTTCAGCGAGCTTTGGTATGAATCGGTGGTAGTAATTTACCATACCGATGAATCGCTGTATACTTTTGATTGAAGTAGGAGCTAGGAATTCCCTAATGGCGTTAATTCGTTCTTCAGATGGCAGAATACTATTAGGTGATCTTGTGGCTGAGGAAATCAAGAGCGAATGCGCCAAAGACGCATTTTGAACTCCTAATAAGAACATCAAACTCCGTTAAATTGTAGAAGAGTTGTTCCATTTGAAGTTTGTGTTGCTCCTCATTATGCGAAGCAACAAGAATATCGTCAATGATCGAACGATTCACAGCAGCTAATATGAAAGCATGCGTGAAGGTTCTTTTGAGTCCGAGGTCCCCTGAAGCAATTTTGTGCCGTAGGTGTGGATTATAGTGCCACTGGCGGCCGACAGAATGTAGTTAGTTTGAAATAATTCGCTGGAATGACCGAAAGGTCAGTGCCAGTGTCAATGAGAAAAGTATATTTATTATTTTTGTCTAACACGAATAGGCGGGCGGCGGGCTGTATTATTGAAGGTGTCTGACGATTTCGTCATTACCCCCGCTTGTATTCAAGTTTTTTGGGGTGGTATCAACATATATCTTGTTGATGGAGTGTGACGTGTTGTGAAAGATATATGGTGGTATGCATTTGCGTGCCAACGTGCCATGTTTTGCGTGATACCAACACTTGCCCATTCAGTTGTTTACACTCTGGGTATTATCGCGTGATTGTGATGTGTCGTGCAGCCTCGTCCCCTTGACCTACTTCGACCGGGTCGAAACAAGCCCGATAATCGAGCCTCGATACGCGCCAGCCGGTCTTCGATTGAGTTTGAGTGAGGTGTGGGGGAGCGACTCTGTCTATTCGTGTAATTTGGATTTGGATTTTTAGTTTGATTTACTGTTTGTATGTTATGTGATGTTTGTGAATTCGTCACTTCGAACATGCGGTCTGCTACCTTAGGCAGTTCTTCACTTGCTGTGGTATCTAGTTGCGCAGCCATCGCAATTTTAATTACCTTTGGTAATTTTCGGATCCATATGGATCGAATGATCTTGTCATTCACTGTGTTAGGGTCTGCGAGGTTGCGTAAGTGACGAAGTGCCTCCGAGAGGCTCGGTCACCGAGAGCTTGGTTGGAGAGGAGGGCTTCTAAGCGCCGTTCATCCGATAGTACCAATTGTTATAAAAATGTTTATTTGACGACCGTATAGTGGTTTTCTTTTGGCGGGTTTTGTAGGAAGTCACTAATAGTGTCAGAGATTTTGGGTGATAGTGTCGCTAGTACATGTGAATATTTTGTTTTCTCCGATGTGTTGCTTCGAATGTCAAATTGGATTTCCGCTAATCGGAACCGGTCTTCATGGTATTATTCTCATCTTCTGACATTTTGTTTGTTGAAAATGTGTATATATGTTATGTCACTTCACAAAAAACTCAAAAATAGCCCGTGGAATGTGGTCAGTATGAGAGTTAGTGCGACTCAAAACTGGTCTAATAATAGTGATTCAACAAAAAATAATAGTGGAGTGGTTACCATGTATGACAAAAAAAAAGGTGGCACGCGTTAGCCGACGAAATACCGCCAAATTACAAGACGAGCGTGTCACAGCGTATTGGGGGAGAGGGGGAGGGCTCGTTGAAAATATTCTAAAAATTAAACTAGATAAATTTAATAAATAAACGTATATTAACCAGAAAGGAAGAAAAATAAACCAAACCCAAATGCTATGATCGAAGAGAAACAATTCTATTGCGGATTTAGTCGACAATAACTAAAACGGATGGAGTTTAATAATATTCTGGCAACTTGGTAAATAATAATTTACAATGATTTTTAATTTTGAGAAATACAACAATAAATTAAATTTGATAGCAATTTAGAAAACGTAATTAAATTTACGTAGAATTATTTAATTTGTCTGTATGAGGTTATTTAAGAAATATGTGTATTTTTTTATATTTATCAATAAAAATAAAATATTTAATAAGTTTTGTGAAATTTAAAAGTTAAGAAAAAAAACTAAAAAAAAACTTAGCTAATGTTATTGTGGTGGTTGTTGATGGCGTTGATGCTGCTGCTTGTCGAACCGTTTTGGGTACAGGAAATCGTGCAATTGATTGAACTCGATCTTTATTAACAGATAGACATCCATTGCTGACAACATATCCTAAGTAATTCAACTCCTTGAGACACAATTTACTTTTATCGATGTTGATAGTTAATCCAGCCGTTTTTAGACGGGCTGCTACATCTGCGAGAAGCATAAGATGTTCTTCGAAGGATGATGAAGTAATTAACAGGTCATCTAAGAACACAAAGACACGATCCCACAAGTGGTAAGGAATGACGTTTTGCATGAGCTTGCTCATTGTTTGGGGTGCGTTGCACAGCCCAAATGGCATAACAACGAAATGATACAGGGATCTCCCTCGGACAGTGAACGCGGTCTTATCTTGAGATACTGGAGCCAGCGGGATCTGCCAAAAGGCATCCTTAAGGTCCAAGCTTGATATAAACTTAGTTTTATCTAGACGTCCAATTAAACTGTCAATTAGGGAAATAGGAAAAGCATCCTTTGTCGTGCACTCGTTAAGTTTTCTTGCATCTAGACATAGTCTGATCTTGCCATTTGGCTTCCTAACAATAGCCATTGGGGAGCACCATGCCGAATTACTCTCCTCAATCACACCTAAATCAAGCATACGGTCTAATTCGTTACACATTAGGTTCTCTATTACAGGTGAGACAGCATAATGCTTTTGTTTAATTGGAGGATGATCTCCGATGTCGATCTTATGTGTAATAAGATTCGTGCGACCCAATCCCAATACAAAGGAATTTGGAAATTGCTCGATAACTCTGGATAGCTCCAGAGGGAACCGCTATCTAGCGGTATTCTTTCCAACTCAGGCGTAAACTTTTCATTAGATTCAGTAAACTTGATTTCATTGACGCAATTTTGTAGGTTAAGTGTTATATTAAACATTTTAAAAAAATCAATTCCCAAATAGAGAGGTTGGGTAAGCGTAGGAACAATATATAATGTAAAATTTTTAGTTATACCGAGATAAGTAATACTGGTCTTAATGTAACCAATACAACGCTGTTTCGAACCACTGGCTGTTGAGATATGGGATGACAACGAATAAAGAGGTAAATTGGCTTTGTTTAGCAAATTATGAGATCCACTTCCTAATATACTAATACTAGCGCCGGTATCTAGTAGTCCGACCATTGGCACACTACCCAATATTACATTTGCATAAGGTCGCGCATCGTTAGTGGTATTAATACTAGATGCGGTAATAAGCGCAATTAATTTCCGACGATATCTAAAATAATTAAAAGTGCGCTGTTTTCGATTTTTCGCTCGTAAAATTTGATAAGTTTGAAATTCGTTAACACTTCCTGAAGGTCTACGATGTGATTTTGAAATATTTGGTGGAAATGAATAGAGTGGATTTATGTAGTTTACTTGCGCAGCAGTTGATAATTGGTACTGGAAGTCGTTGGTTCTATTCCTTTCTTCGCATTGGAGGTTGCATTGTTGCTCGAGAAGTGAAGTCCTCCTACATTCACTCGTGTTGGCCTGTTTCCCGGATTGCAGCGAATACAATCCGGTTTGGAGTAGTCTTTGGAGTCCACATCCATAGCAAAATCTGCGTTGAGAACCCAATGGACATTCGGGCCAACCATGACCTACAATATCACAGTTCCAACATACTGGTGGTCTTGGTGATTTAACTGAATTCAGCATAGCTGAATCTTGCTGATAATTTTGTTTTTGAAATCTCAAGTGGTTTCCTGGCGAGGAAATTTGAATAGCATCAATGGATTGCTGTATAGTATCACTTAAATCATTATCACAACATATTTCATTTATATGCCTCTTGAATCGAGGTTCGTTATCAGATGTTCCCTTTAATCGCTTCCAGGTATCTTCAATGGATACGCGAATATCTATATCGATTCTCCTGTCTTTAAAGCGATCCATAAATGATTTTTTTAAAAGATGCCAACGAGCCAACTTGATTGGGATTTCGATCGATTTGAAGCCAATAAAATTCAGAGGCGATACCTTTTAACAACAGATGAAGATCATCTACCAGTTGGTTTTCACTAGTGTGATTTGATTTGGCTATCTTTCGGTACGCTTAAGGAATTTATCAACTGGAGTACCGGAAGGAGTTCCGTCAAACGATATAGTCCATTTATAGATAGGAATAAAAGTTCTACGTGATTGAAACCGTCGGTGCTTATGTCCCGGAGTATGCTCATTTTGTTCATATTGAACTACCTTTCCCTTACAGTCAGTAGATGAAGATGATGTTAATTCTGAATCAGAAGAGCTTGATTCATCTGCACTGCTTCCTGAAATAATAGAGGGAATAATGCGTGAAGGACCGGGTTGCTGATTGTCCGCGACTTTTGAAATGCTTTTGGTTAGCTTAGAATCTCGATCTATAATAGTGGAAATTCCTTGCCCCACTTTAGTTCTAATGGTTTGAATAGCAGCTTCCGGTGTTATTTCTGATTTTTCGGTATTTTGGAAGGTAATGCTTCGAGATTTGCTTGAAGTAGCAGATGTATCAGAACCAATGTCTTGTGTTAATTGCCAATAATTTTGAATTTTGTTTTGTATTTTTATTTTATTTTTAATGTCAACTGATAAAAGTAAAAGAAATTTTTTTTCGGTTTTTATTTTGAGCGTAATTTGTATTTTTATTTTTATACCAATAAGATGAATTCAAGTGTCCAAATGACCAAGTGTTCAAGTGACCAAAGTAAGGCGGCATTTGATTCTTTAGTTTAGTTATTTATTACCGTTTGAACAAAGCGGCTGGTTTACAATATAAAATTATGTTTGTTCTTTGTTGTTTATTTGCGATTTTCATCAACAAAGGGTGAAACATAAGCGTGAAGGTACGCGCATGCCAAAAGACTTCAGGTTTCTCGACACGCATTCTACACTTAGACCCTTTTCCAAATATGTACCTACCTGTTTGATGGAACCTAACTTATTCAATGTAATTTCTTATGTATTAGGTTCCACCAAATAAGTAAATAATTGGAATAGGGTCTTTGGCTGTTTTCGAAACCGATACTTATTTCATATGTATTTACTTATTCGACGCCATCTTAAAGAAGTAAGTAAAATCATTCGAATACATTTCACTTATATTTAGACAGCAACAATAAAAATTTATTTGTTTTCTATTTTTTTGAGTTAAGGACACTGCTATTAATACGTTTATAACACTAACGCTTGATAAAACAATGATAGTATTGAATTTTGATGAAATCTAATCTCTAAATAATTAATTATCTGAAAGAATTCATTTTTTACTTCAGTGTTCTTCAAAAGCAAATTTTAAATTTTTCGGTATCGCGCTACCTTAGAAAAATATTCATAGGCAAAAAATGACAAGCAATTTAGATTTTTTTTAAGAAAGGGATAGAAAATAAGTCACCTCGATAGGATACTTATTTGAATAAGTTAGGTTCCACAAACAGCCTTAGGCCCTTCCTGAAAGTTATACTTATTTGTGAAACCAAACTTATTACATAGGAAATTACCAATTGTGAATATATTCAATAATAAGTTAGGTTTCACAAATAAGTATAACTTTCGCCTAAGGCTGTTTTCGAAACGAATACTTATTTGTGGAATCTAACTTATTCAAATAAGTATCTTATCGAAGTCTCTCCAATATAATAAAAAGACGCCTGGTTCGCCAATATGAAACTACATGTATTTTAATTTCAGCGGCGCTTCGAACATTTGGGGCATTAAGCGTGAAACACACCGAGCAGGGGAAGCGAGCAGCAAATTTAAATATATGTTGATTTGCTTATGTATTCGTAGATAGTCGTATGTTAAGCAAACATTTTTGATAATTTTAATAGATAAATGTTGATTAAGAGAAAATCTATCACAAGTATAATTTGTGGGACATGTCGCGCTGCTCTTGGTGTGTTTCAGCCGTTATCCATCACATACAAAAAGTTAAGAATACATTTTAATTTGACAGCAAAATTCGAAAATGCATTTTGAGATTCAAAGAAATACTAAATAATTTTTCTAAAATACATTCATATTTATCGTAATTATGAATTACTTTTTATTTTTATTTGTATTTACAACCAAAATTAACACAATAACATCTAAATTAATGCTGAAACACACCAAGAGAAGCGCGACATGTCCGACACATTCCACTTGTGATAGATTTTCTTTTAATCAACATTTATCTATTAAAATTATCAAAAATTTAAATGTTTTTATAAAAATTACTTATACTTTTGCTTAACATACGACTATCTATGAATACATAAGCAAATCAACATATATTTAAATTTGCTGCTCGCTGCCTCTGCTCGGTGTCTTACGCTTTAGCTTGAAGATATCTCATTCGTTCTTAAATAGACAGTAAAGTTTAATGATCGAAAATTGGCATAAAATTATTCAGGATGTATTTCCGAAAACGCCTAAGATATAACATTGAGGCTGGTTTCCAAACGTGACTTATTTGATACTAATTGACTTATTTGCCGCTATTTTAAATAAGTAAATAAAGTCATTCCGATCGATTTAGCTTATACCCCAAACAGATTAGCGGCGCTCTACGCCTGACTTTGCTTCTCTTCATCTTTATTTTTTTTCAACCACATAAGTGGCTTTCCATCATAATCCAATTCCGAACTGGATTACCTAATCCGCAAAATGGTCGTGTGAAATGTGCAAATCTAATGCCGAAGTGGATTATCAAATACACTTTATAATTCGGTATTATGTAATCCACTTCGGTACTGAATTACCGTGTGAAAAGAATGATAGATATTAAACTCAAAACTGAATAGATGTTTTTGGAATTTTGATTAATATCTTAATTAATATCTTTTTAGTTGAATTTGATACGTTTATCGAAAATTATTTATATTTGTTTAATTAAATTCATATTTTAAAAATGTGTAATTGATTTTAAACAAATACATTTTTGACAACTAATTTGTAACATTTGAAATGAAACTAGTTGCGCTTCAGTCAAATTAGCAATCTTCGATAAGTGTGAAAAGACATACATATTAAAGCTAATTATCAAATTCACATCGGTAAGGGATTATGGTGCATGTGAAGGTAGGCGCATTCCAAAAGACTTCAGGTTTTTCAACACTCACTCTACACTAAGGCTGTTTTCCAAACGATGCTTATTTACTTACTTATTTGTGGAACCAAACTTGTTCCATAAGAAATTACGTTGAATAAGTTAGGTTCCACAAATAAGTAAGTAAAGTACTTTTCATACCAGGCGCTTCGCCTCGAAATATTTAGTTACCACAAATGCGAAGCTGAGACCCTTTCATACCGGTGGCGTTGGCTTTGAACATTCGGTTGCTATCAAATATTTTATTTAGGTCTATTTTACACGTGAATTATAGCAAGAACTGAAGTATTCTAAATTTGTAACGTACATATGAGCTAGATTTTTTGATAAGTATGAAATATTTGTGCAAAAAATGTGATTTGTAGGTTATGTTGAGAAAGCACTTCGCTTTGTACTACTTTAAAATCTCGCAGTCGAGTGTGGAACGCATTGCCTTGGCTTTGTAGATAACTTCATTGTAATATATTTTTTATTTTTTTTTAAATTATCACTTAAAAATAAATTATTTCTCAACAAATTGAATTTATTACTATAAAATTAAACGGTATCAATCGAATAAAACTAATTTACATAGTTAAAAAACGAATAAAAAATTTCTATTTACGAAGCTCAAAGCCGAGGCGCCTGGTATGAAAAGTACTTAAATCGTTTGGAAAGCAGCCTAAAAAGATAAATTTATATTGTATGTTCATATTATAAAACGTTACTAATTGTTTGTTTGTTGTTGTATTATGTTTAGTAATTTTTTATAATATAACACGAGAGAGAAAAACCCGAAAGCTTTTGACATGCGCCCACTAAATAAATATATGAGGTGGGGAAAAGCGCCAAAAAATTATTAAACATATTCGGACAACATAATAAAAACTTGTGAATATAATAGTTAACGCCGCTTACCTGTGTAGGGGGTACATCATGCGATTTTGAAGTTGGAAACATTCCGGTTTCCGTGTAGATTGTTTGTTGGGAATTTCCGATAGCTTTAAGGCCCTTTCCGAAAGTTATACTCATTTATTTAGACATACTTATTTAAATAAGTATGTTGGCGAGCTAACTTAAAATAAGTATGTTCTTACAAAAAAAAAAAAAAAAAAAAATTTAAACTGAAAACCAAAATTCTGTTAACTTCATTGCATATACATTGTGATGTTATGCATTAATTAAGTTTTATAAAAAATTTGTGTGCTATTTATGTGGTTATAAAGTAATACTTTAATGCAAAGATGTTTAATATTTAAATAAAATGTAAAAAATATAATAATCAGTCCTTTGTCAATCAACAATTTTATTTTGCACTTGGTTTCATGATAATTTTCATTCATTTTTTTAAAATCCCAATGTAGTTTTTTCCATCAAACTATTTGAAGTTTGATCAAAAACAACTAAATTAAAGTTTCAAAAAAATGAATGAAAATTATCATCAAACCAAGTGCAAAATAAAATTTTCGATTGAAAAAAGACCAATTAATATATTTTTAACATAACATAACTAGAAAAGCTTTTGGTTTGTTAAAATTTGATGTTTAAACATTAACCAATATTTGCAATTTGTGGGGTTATGTCAGATGGTTTATGTAGATTTTTGTTTAAGAATTTTTTTTTGTCCTTTGCTATTATGAGCTCCCGATGAAATTTGTTATTCTAGGCAACTAGAGTGTTATTTTTATCAAATAATTTACTACACAAAATTAAAATAATTGTTGATTTTTGTATTTCGTTTTTCTTGTAAATTTAACAATAACCCATTAATTTTATTTCAAAAATGTATAAATGATCATTTTGTTAATAAATAAATTTTGTTAATACATAAATTTCATTCATTTTTTGATATTTTTATTAGAGCTTTTTTTAACTAAACTCCATATAAAACAAATGTAAACAAGAAAATAATTTTTTTTTTCCTCTTGTAAAAGTAAGACGGAAGAAGTTGTGGTCTTTTTCATTTAAATCATTATGCGACGTGACGATATTCATCCTTGACAACACCATAGTTAGCTACGACAATTTATTTTTCGCACAGTATCGCCAAATGTGATGTATTACCACAAAATGACAACACTGCAAAATGAATTTTAAGGGGAAAGCAATGAATCAAAATGATGATTTGACACGTAACCTCAATTGTTGATTTTTATATTACTATGTAATATAAAAATTAACAATTATTTTAGTTTTATGTATTAAATTGTATGTTAAAAGAACCATTCTAGTAGCCTAGAATAACAAATTTCACAAAAACAATCATCCTCCTAACAGAAATGGACAAAAAAAAAGCAATTCTTAAACGAAAATCAACATAAACCATCTGACATAACCTTACAAAATGCAAATAATGGTCGGTGTTTAAACATGAAATTCTAATAAACCAAAGGGTTTTCTAGTTATGTTAATTAAAAAATATAATAATTAGTCTTTTGTTAATCAACAATTTTGTTTTGCAGTTCGTATCACAGTAATCTTCATTCATTTTTTTAAAACATTAATTTAATTGCTTTCGATCAAACTCCATGTAGTTTGATATAAAAAAATTAATTTAAAATTTTAGAAAAATGAATGAAAATTACCATGATATGAAGTGCAAAACAAAATTGTTTGTTAACAAAACGCTAATTATTATATTTTTAAGTTAACATAACTAGAAAACCCATTGATTTATTAGTTAGGAGGATGATTGTTTTTGTGTAATTTGTTATTCTAGGCTACTAGAATGGTTCTTTTAATATACAATTTACTACAGAAAACTAAAATAATTGTTGATTTTTATATTCCGTTTTCCTATAAATTTAACAATAATCCATTAATTTTATTTCAATAATATATAAATGATTATTTTGTTAATAAATATCATTTATTTATCATTCGCGTCAATGTAAATTTCATTCATTTTTTGAAATTTTGATAAGAGGTATTTTTAACCAAACTCCATATAAAAAAAATTTAAACAACAAAATAAACAATTTTTGCCACTTGTGTAAGACGGAAGATATTGTGGTCATTTTCATTCAAATCATTATACGACGTGATGTTGTTCATCCAAGATGGGACCGCAGTAAGCTACGACAAATGTCAGTTTATCACGAAGCCTGACGAAAATGCAAAATTGTGAATTAAAATTTTATTAATTTCAATTAAAATTGTGTACAAGCTGCAATTCGATATATTTAGTTTAAGATTATTTAAATTTATAAATAAAAATTTTCATTTAAATTGAAAATAAAGACAACACAAAATAATGCATTTTAAAGTCCCGTATGATTTTGTTTACGTTTCATAGGAAAATAATAGTTATTTATAGTACTTGTGAGCAAAACGCGATATTATCTATGAGGGGTGAGTTTGTCCCACGAGGCGATAGCCGAGTGGGACATTATCCCGAGTGAATAATATCTCTTTGCTCACGAGTGGTATACAACGTTTTATCCACTTTTGTTGAAATAAATTTCGTAAATTAATAAGAAATAGTTCCATTTTCCATTTTCACACTGCATTGAATTTTGAAATACATTTTATCATAGTGACCGTTCTTTAAATTGTCATGGTGTACTTTAATTTAACTACTTTTTGGAATATAGTTTTTCATTCAATATGGCTACGAAGTTTTCCAAGGACTACTCAAGATTTTGTTATACAAAATATAACTCACGTTGCCCCTAGTAGCGTGGGTTATACAATAACAATGGGTTATTTTACATTTTCTTTATTTCAAATCAGCATAGTTATCGAGCTATTATATAACAAAAGATGATAATAGTATATTATTCAACGAGCATATAATGATAGCTGTTATTCACGAAGATGAAGTTTACCGACACGAGCCGATAGGCGAGTGTCGTAAATCATCTTAGTGAATAACAGCCATTATATTCGAGTAGAATACGATACTTTGTCCACGACCGATAACAAAATGTGTTTTATTATCAAATCCTTTAAATAAACCTAAAATAATTTCCGTCGATATTTTGACGTCTCAATTTAATAATAATGAAAATAGCAAGAGACTACTAGATAAAATTTCCAAAAATGAAATTTTTATTTGGTAGTAGTGAATAATAGAAGAAGGGACTACTAGATAAACTCGCATTGAATAATGGATATCATTATAATTGAAGAAACACACGTATAATGAGTATATTATGCGTTAGCCGTGGACAAAAATCTTTATACACTTAACAAATACTACCACACTTCTTTGTATCACGGCTTTTTATGCAAGCATTGATTTTATTATGTATCAATGAATACGTGCGATTTGCACAGCTAGCTAAAGCCAAATTTAGTTACCTTCTGTGTCGTAAAACTCCGAAGTATTACTCCGTACTTTTAAATGAAGTTAACCGAATATCGTTGAATGATTCGGAAAAAACAAAAGGATATTGAAATTAAATTCTGTGACGGTCGCATATTTGGAAACAAAAATCTTGCGACGAAAATAAATCAACAAACATTGATAAAATAATAATTTTAAACTTGTTTAATCGGTATGCTTTTTATTAGTATTTTAGTTTATGTTATGGGGGCTTTTGCGGCACCATCTTTCCAGTTGCTATGATTTTACGGTAAACATAGCGCCATAATAGAACCGCTCTATTTAATTTATGTCAAACTGATCAGTCACAAAGCGATGCTACCATTATGGAAAACCAAATATGAAATCTTGAACCAGATCGCCATGTATGAGAAAAGTTATATGTAAACATATAACATTACTCATACAAGGCTATGTTTGCCATGACCATTCACTACAGTATAAATATCGAATCTTGAACAAGATTGCCGTGTATTAGTAATGCTATATTTTAAAGCTTTTTGGCAGACTTAGGTAATTAACTTAACAGAACTATACTTTGTTCTTGCTCAATTAATGTCAGTTAGGTTCGGCCTCCAAACCCAAATTAGAGTAACTTATTGACTTTTTGAACCAAAAATGTGACGTAATTTAAATACTGAGCGAACAACAGCCGCCTTTCTGCAGGGTTATCTCTGTCTCATTGAAATGAGTTGAAATTATTCAACAGATATTTATACATGAATGTTTTCATATAAATCTTTTTTCGTGTTGAGCGTAAACTCGCTTGTTGTTTTTTATCTTTTTATATGATAATTGAAAATGAGGTGTGTTTCTTTTCTCCGTTCTCCTCAATTCACAAAATTTGACGTAAAAAAAGTTATCCCAGACTTCCATCCCAGAAAAATCGAAAATATACATTAGGCAACACTGCGATAGTATCACGACATATGTATTTATATTCAAGAAATCCAAATAGAGAACATACATATGTTATAATTAACAAGTGAATCTTAAATATTATTATAAAATTTATAAGTATTTGATCATTTTCATTAAAAACTTGTACGGAAGCAACATTTATTTAACGTAAAAACTAGGAAATTTGTTGTGAACAACAACTTAAAAACTTATCTATAATAATATAGTAAATTATGTCAGCCCAGAAAATAACTATCACTATAGTATTTTACAACATCACAGAAGAAATATACCAAACATTGAACTAATGTTTTTTTAATGTAATTAAACAAAAACACAAGTCGTAATTTCTCGTAACTCGAAACTCATAATGCTTACATAATCGCACCCATGAACCCAATTTAAAAATATTAAAACGGCTTGTGGCACAAATTATTCGAGAAAAATTCACAAAGTGTGATTCATACGAACATACCTACGAGTACAAAACGCAAAGTCAAAAGCTTTGAAATATCGTTTCTTTCCATTTGGTTCACCAACGACGTCTTTACATTTGAGTGCCTTTCACATCTTCAACAATAGCAATAGTAAGCAGTATTAAATACAAGTGGTCATTAAACTGTCACACCAATTTTATAACATAGGTGAATGATGCTTACCCCACTGAAGATACCTATAAGCACCATTACAACAAAGAGAGCACAACCAGCCATAACACCACATAAATGTGACAGCATCGTATCCACCCCTGGCCGGTTCCCACCGTGCACCCTTTCACTCACAACAAAACCGAAGGATAGGATAGGATTGACAGAAGTGACAGAATCGGCCCGGTTACAGACACCTATGCATAGCCGATAGTTAGTAAATTGTTACTAATTATAAAGTAAAAATAGTTAGCACAGGACAACACAATTTCTAAACTACCGCTTATTCACTACTTATTGATCCTATAGGGTTTATTCTAGCTAAAATTTAATTCTGATACTCAGGATTAATTAGTAAATTTGTTAGTAATAAATATAGTAAAATAAGTTAGCAAAGGACAACACAATCTCTAACTAAAGTTCAATTTCTGCTTCTCAGTGTCTCTTGAGGCCAGTTCCAACTAAACAAACAATTTGAATTATAAATTAAAATTTAGAATTAATAATGAAACACCTCATTCCTTCTATTAACCTGATAAAGATTTAAGTTAAATTCGAATTTAATTCCTAAAATAAATTGTAGATTAGTATTTAAGTAGTATAATTAGTTTTAAATGTATGAAACCATATATTACCTCTAATCCTTACAACTAAACAAGAAATTTTAAATTAAAATTAAAAATCTAGAGTTAATAATTTAAACCTGCCTCAAAACCTCCAAACTGAAAAAAAATTATAAGTTAAATAGAATTAAAAGTGAAATCGTTTAATTGTGAAATGTTTAATTGACCAAAGCAATGCAATTAGAATTAACACATAAAACTATAATTATGTAGTTTTATGTGTTAATTCTAATTGCATTGCTTTGGTCAGTTAAAAATTTATAATTTATTTAAGGATTTCACTTTTAATTCTATTTAAGTTATAATTATTTTTCAGTTTGGAGGTTTTGAGGCAGGTTTAAATTATTAACTCTAGATTTTTAATTTTAATTTAAAATTGCTTGTTTAGTTGTAAGGATTAGAGATAATATGGTTTATGGTTTCATATATTTCCAGCCAAACAACCCATTCAAATTAAAATTAAAATGTAAATCTGTGACCAGAAACCGTTATACTTCTTTTAGCTGCTTTCTGAAAATCGGGATTAAATATAATCCTTATAAAAATGACTAATTTTGGAACTATATTACATTCTGAAAATTAAGTTATTCATCATTAAACTAAGGAAGAAACCCCTTTAAGTACTCTTCACACTTATATGAATAAATAATAACTGTTGAGTAGAAAATATGATAAAACGAAATAAATATAACACAATTGGATAAGGATAAAGATAACACAAATTATATTTTCATTGTAGTCGTATAATGAATTGATTATAACTATTTCCATGCCCGTCACCATTTGAATTATAATTTGCAAAAACCAAAACCAATATCTAAATATGAGACTCTTGTATTTAAATTCCATGTACAACCATACAACAATTAAATTCATACAATTAATCGAGAAATCAAGAAATTTTATTTCTTTCGCTCGCTATACAATCAATAAAATAAAAACTAACTCAAAAGGAAATTGAAAAATTATATTCTTAAAAATATAATCATTAAACCATATAAATAAATAATACTGCCGTTTATGTGTGAGAACTACAACCTAACCTCTATTAAATCAATTAAGTTAATTAAGTTCAATACATTTAGCATCTCGCACTTTCACTTACACAATTACACATTGTTCATATTCATAGGAACAAAGTTTGGCCTGCATAATTAGATACTTCATTATGTGTTCCAAAACAAAACTCAGTTCACCCAAAATTAGAAACTAAAAATTAATATTTATATATTAGTATTTTATTTTTATAATTTATTTAATTTATAATCTTTTAATTTAATTTAAATTAATTTAATATAATTTATATCATTTAATGCTATATATTGAATACCCCGTATTAAAATTAATCCTGCCTAATAAGTAATTTCCGATTCGATTCAAACTTACTCGATTATACGAAGTATACGAATCCCATTTGAATCAAATACATGAAAATTTTGAATTGTGTAGCTCATTGTAATATGGTATATAAAGAGGGCTATATGAATTAAAAAAGGTATTTTTTCTAAATTTAAATAAGCGTTTTTCAGAATTGAAAAATAAATAAAAAAGTTTGACAAAATGAATTTAAAAAGGCATTTCTTAATTAATTTTCAAAATGAATTAATATATATGGTATGTTTATAAATTGAAATAATATAAGCCTTTTTTATTTCGTTTTGGAAAAGAATTTAGATATATGAAATTTTGATTTCGTATTTTCATTAATGGAAACGCGAATAATAAAAATTGATAATTAATAATTAATAATAATTAATTAATAATTAATAATTATTTTTTCATTAATGAAAACGAGATATGTTAATACATGTTAATAATTAATAATTATTAGGTCTTTTTTGATTAATGAAAACGAGATATTTTAATACATTTTTAATAATTTATAATCAATAATTAATAATTAATACGAATTTTTTCATTAAGGAAAACGAGATATTTTAAATAATAATTAATAAATATTTTACCTTAATGAACAATAAATAATACAATTTTAATAATTAATAATCAATAATTAATAAATAATAATTAATAATTAATTAATCATTAATGAAAACGAGTTATTTTAATACATTGTTAATAATTAATAATCAATAATTAATAATTAATACGAATTTTTTCATTAAGGAAAACGAGATATTTTAATACATTTTTTATTATTAATTATTAATAATTGATTATTAATTATTAAAAACGTATTAAAATATCATGTTTTCCTTAATGAAAGGAAAAAATACTTAAACGAATTAAGATTTGTTTTTATAATATAAAATAAAATAAGCCTTTCTTAATTCATTTTCAAAATGAATTAAGGTATTTGTTTTATAAATGAAATAATATATGCCTTCCTTAATTCATTTTTGAGTTTTGTCATTTTCCTAAATCGCTTTGTTTAATTCATAATTAAAAACAAAAAAAATGAATTAATATAAGTCGCAGCTGTTCATACAAAAATCAACTTTTTTAATTCATTTTTAAAGAACTTTCTTAATTCAGCCTTTTTTAATTCCGTACCCCTATAAAGAGCACTATTTTAGTTGTCTCATACATATATACACAGAACACAGAGGGTGAAAACAACGCCAAATAACAACAATAAAATCGTATTATAATACTAAAGCAATTCCTTCTAGAATATACAAGCCATACTACTGAAAATTATTTTTCTTTGCTTTCCTCGACATAGCACAGATGGCAATTAACGTTCGAAAAATGAAAGAGTGGAGAGAAACAAAGAATAAAATATTTCAAAAATAAAAAAATTATTTAGTATTATCTCATTCGTAGTTTCGTACGAAAGGAAGGTTGTACATTTTTTATCTCAGCTAATTTTCTGCATAATTTACAACTAATAAAATTATTAATAACATAATTATTTAAATATAAATAAATATTAACTAAAAATGTAACATGAGTTGGAAAAATTTATATGAACTATTTTTTATTAATAATTTTAAATTATGAAAAAACACACGACGTATAACCTCCCTTTCTTGCGCTTGGATTAATATTAGTTTTTTTTTTTTATATTTTTCACATCTTTTAGTCTCTTCGTTTTCAAGTTTTGTTCTCTTTCATTTTTCTAGCATTAATGCCATCTGCTGAAGATTAATGGAACTGTCGACATATATTGATTGACGTAGTCAGTAGTATGGCTTGTATATTCTAGACGGCATTGCCTATTGCCTTCTAGAATATACAAGCCGCACTACTGCAAGGAAAAATGATTTTTCTTTGCTTTCCTCGACATAGCACAGATAACAATTAACGTTCGAAAAATGAAAGAATAGAGAGAAACATAGAATAAAACATTTCAAAAATAAAAAATGTATTTAGTATTATCTCATTCGTACGAAAGGAAGGTTGTACACATTTTTATCTCTGCTAATTTTCTGCATAATTTAAAACTAATAAAATTATTAATAAAATAATGATTTAAATATAAATAAACATTAATTAAAAATGTAACATGAGTTGGAAAAATGTATATGAACTATTTTTTATTAATCACGTCGATTATACAACTCGCCGGATCAATTGCGGAGGGAGTTTCATTCGCTTTTGACGTTTTACATATTATCGAATACGCCGTATAGAAAATGAACGAATGTCGGTAATGAAGTTTCAAAAAAGCTATTATGGAATTCGCGGGTGAAACGCACTCTGTAATAAAAGTGTCATTTTAAATTCGCATCAAATTCACTGCGGATTGAAAACTGTTTTGTAGTGTTTAGGTTTTTTGTCATGGAGAATAGTAAAATGTAAGATTTGCATTATAAATAAACAAAATTATACCCCTATCATGATTCTCGCCTCGACCAACGATTCACCGTGATTGTTAAAGTCGTGTGAGTTAGGCTGGAAACACACCGAATTAGACAAAACGTTTTTTTCTTGTCTTAAAGCGACTTGCGGCCAAAATGCATACGATTGTATAGCGCTATGCACACTGAATCAGCCAAAACAATTTTACGTCAAACATTTTGTTTCATAAAACATCTAACGGCAAACATTGTATTGTGCTTTATGAGTCCATTCACACATAATAAAGCAAAATATTGTTAAGTCAAATTTGACTAATGAAACATGATTGAAGGTGTTCATACTCCATAAATAATGTGCTAATTCACACTGACACAAATCAAAGCAACACAAGACAAAACTGATTGAATAAAAAAAAAAGTGTTTGAAGTCGTTTCGTGGTCGCTGTTTTATAAATCAAATTAATAAGGATTTTTGTGGTACAAAAAAAATTGTATTAAAATACAATATACTACCTACAAAAATATATGTGCCTACTTACAATATATATATATATATATATATATATATATATATATATATATATATATATATATATATATATATATATATATATATATATATTTTGTATTATGTGCTTATTATTTTATATATAAATATGATAAACCAACCTAAAGATTCGGCAGTATGTATGTATATTGTAGGTATATATATAGATATATATATATATATATATATATATATATATACCTACAATATACATACATACTGCCGAATCTTTAGGTTGGTTTATCATATTTATATATAAAATAATAAGCACATAATACAAAATCATCCTCTGACTCCGACGACATTTTGTATTCTAGGAAATCAATTCACACCAACCTATAAAGCAACACGAGACAATTTGACTAAAAACAATTTGTTTGATTGAATGTGCACTATGTTTAGAGAAATCGTCTTGCCTACTCGAAGCAAACACGTTTTGACTAATTCGGTGTGTTTCCAGCCTTAGTTTTTCTTATTATAGTTTTCGCCTTTATTTTGGCGAATGGATGTATGGTAATATTAGAATGCATAAAGCACCACTCATTATTTTTTATAATTTTTTTGACATTTTATATCACTTGGCAGCTGTTGTGTTATATTTGTTTTCAGTTTGTTGTGTTTCATTGAATTTAAATTTTTTAAACGTTTCACAATTATATATAATAAATATGTTATGCAGCATTGATTTATTATTTTTGATTTTCTAAAAAAAATACAAATAAAAATAATGTAAAAATACACGTAATAATAACAAAAATCTTATAATTATTCTTGTACCCCCCATTTTTTATGTTGCTAAAATAAAAACGAACATATAGATTCGCCTAAAAATAGATGACGAACAATTTTGACATTTTAACTCGCTCACGGTGAAAACCATAATACGAAATTTTAAATTCGCCGACTTCAACTCGCCGTGAAAGTCAAATGTGAAAACCATAATAGGGGTATAAGTTAATTTTAAATTAAATTATTAAACAAATAAAACTGGGGTCCTATTATGAAATTTTCGATAGCGTTTTTTTTTCGATAGTATCGAAAATGAGCCATCATGAAAATTTTCGATAGTGTATTTTTTCGATAGTATCGAAAATGACATATTACAAAATTTTTCGATTTCGTTTTTTTTTCGATAATATCGAAAATGAGCTATCACGAAAATTTTCGATAGTGTTTTTTTTCGATAACATTGAAAATTTTCGACTGCTCTTGAGGTGACGACCATATTATTTCATCAACGTAGTTTAATAGAATTAAATTGCAATATTTAATAAATAAAAATATTTTTTTCAAAAATGTGAGTTGCAAATAAATTTTTATTTTATATTAATATTATATTTGTGTTATATTAATATTATATTACAGAGAAACCTCTCTACAACGGACATCGATGGGACCAAAAAGGTTGTCCAGTGTAATGGGGTGTTGAACTGAGGATTTATGATTTTTTTTATTAAAATTTTCTTGGGATTCTAAAGTGTTTTTTTAAGCCCAATAGAACTTGAAATTGTAAAAAATAACACAAAAAGTTAAATTGTAATCAAAATTTTTTTTTATTCGAAAGATCAATATATACATGGCATTAATATTTGAAAATGATTTCGGGCATATGGGCACCGCGGCTGTTCTTGACGAAAATGCATTCTGGATGTCCAATTTTGGGCCACTTTTTCGAGCACTGCTGGCCGTATGTCACGAATAACACGAACAATGCTGGCCTCCAAGGCGTCAATTGTTGCTGGTTTATCAACATAAACCAGTGTCTTCACGTAGCCCCACAGGCGTCTAATCGTACGACCTTGGAGGCCAATTGACAGGTCCATTTCACGAAATCAACTTACCGCCAAATTTTGATTTTAATAAGTCGATGGTTGCGGTCGCCGTACGGCCTTTAGCGCCGTACTGTTGAAAACAAATCTCGTTCGGATTAATGTCATCCATATTTGTAGTGGACGGACAGAGCCCCAATTCCTGCGAATGACGACGAACCGCTAAATTTGGATCTTCTTCCACACTTTCGTTTGCAGCGGCGATATTCTCTTCAGTACGCACATTCCTTCGACGTGTTGGTGTTATTGCATCCTCTAGAAAGTATTGGTACGAAATATATCCACAGTTCAACGGATAGCTTGCTCAGATGGACGATTATGTGCGCCATAAAATTCACGAAGTCGTCTATAAGTTGCGAGAATCGACGACTGATTTTCAAAGTAAATTTAATAATTTCGTAGCGTCCTTCAAGCGTGAGTCTATTCATGATGATTTGCCAGAGTATACTGAGATCTGCCAGAGTATATTTTTCATAAAAATTTAATTTTTTGTTTTATTTTTTACAATTTCAAGTTCTATCAGGCTTAAAAAAACACCCTTTATTTCTTATCCGATTTTGGTGAAATTCAGCACGCACTATAGAATTGGGATTCTAAACTGATTTTTAGATAAAGTTCTGGAATATGGCCAATTAGGAAGGAGCTTGGCCATTTCTTATCCGATTTTGGTGAAATTCAGCATACATGATGGAAATGGGATTCTAAAATGATTTTTAGAGGAAGTTCTGGAATATGGCCAATTAGGAAGGAACTTGGCCATTTCTTATCCAATTTTGGTTAAATTCAGCATACACGATGTAAATGGGATTCTAAAATAATTTTTAGAGGAAGTTCTGCAATATGCCCATTAGGAGGAAACTTGGCAATTTCTTATCCGATTTTGGTGAAATTCAACATGCACGATAGAAATGGGATTATAAAATGATTTATAGAAGTCATTGAATACATCAAATAACCATTTGTGTATATCATTTCCAACGCACATATCCTAATCGTTTAAGGAATAGGCAAGTTGCATCATACTTCGGCCAATCGCAAGTGCCAAATTTCACTAAAACCGATTAAGGAATAGCCAAGTTCCATGCTAATTGGCCATACTCCAAAACTTCATCTAAAAGTCATTTTAGAATTCCATTTCAATCGTGCATGCTGAATTTCATCAGTATCGGATAAGAAATTACTAAGTTCCTTCCTAATTGGCCATATTCCAAAACTTTCTGAATTTCATCAATATCGGATAAGAAATGGCGAAGTTTCCTAGTAATTGGCCATATACCAGAACTTCCTCTAAAAATCATTTAAGAATCACATTTTCATCCTGCATGCTGAATTTCATCAATATCGGATAAAAAATGGCCAAGTTCCCTCCTAATTGGCCATATTCCAGAACTTTATCTAAAAATCATTTTAGAATCCCATTTCCATCGTGCATGCTGAATTTTACCAAAATCGGATAACAAATCTCCAAGTTCCATCTTAATTGGCCATATTCCAGAATTTTATCTAAAAATCATTTTAGAATCCCATTTCCATCGTGCATGCTGAATTTTACCAAAATCGGATAAGAAATCTCCAAGACCCTAATGGGTCAAATTCCAGAACTTTATCTAAAAATGATTTTAGAATCCCAATTCTATAGTGCATGCTGAATTTCATCAAAATTGGATAAGAAATGGCCAAGTTCCTTCCTAATTGGCCATATTCCAGAACTTTATCTAAAAATCATTTTAGAATTCCATTTCAATCGTGCATGCTGAATTTTACCAAAATCGGATAACAAATCTCCAAGTTCCATCTTAATTGGCCATATTCCAGAACTTTATCTAAAAATCATTTTAGAATCCCATTTCCATCGTGCATGCTGAATTTTACCAAAATCGGATAACAAATCTCCAAGTTCCATCTTAATTGGCCATATTCCAGAATTTTATCTAAAAATCATTTTAGAATCCCATTTCCATCGTGCATGCTGAATTTTACTAAAATCGGATAAGAAATCTCCAAGACCCTAATGGGTCAAATTCCAGAACTTTATCTAAAAATGATTTTAGAATCCCAAGTCTATAGTACATGCTGAATTTCATCAAAATTGGATAAGAAATGGCCAAGTTCCTTCCTAATTGGCCATATTCCAGAACTTTATCTAAAAATCATTTTAGAATTCCATTTCAATCGTGCTTGCTGAATTTCATCTATATCGGATAAGAAATTACCAAGTTCCTTCCTAATTGGCCATATTCCAGAACTTTATCTAAAAATCATTTTAGAATCCCATTTCTATCGTGCATTCTGAATTTCATCAATATCGGATAACAAATCTCCAAGTTCCATCCTAATTGGCCATATTCCAGAATTTTATCTAAAAATCATTTTAGAATCCCATTTCCATCGTTCATTCTGAATTTCATCAAAATCGGATAAGAAATGGCCAAGTTCCAAACAAATGTCTTATATTTACATATTTGCCAAGTAAATGTCTTATGTATACATATGAATACAAATATGCCAAGTAAATGTCTTATATGTATATACATATCTCTATAATGTCACATTCAAATTGAAGTGATTTCGATATCGATTATTTCATAATAGATATTTTCGATGTCATCGAAACTCGCGAGATTATCGAAAAAAAACTCTATCGAAAATTTCATGATAGGTATTTTCGACGCTATCGAAACACTCGATATTATCGAAAAAAACGCTATCGAAAATTTCATAATAGGGCCCCTGATTCTTTATAGAAAATGTACGACCAATCGGACACAGTTTGAAAAGATGGTGAGCCTCATGACTGAGCACCCGGATATAGCGAAGAATCTAACCAAAACTGATATAGATACAGTTGTACAGTTTTGGCAAAAACTACAGAATGTCATTGCACATATTTCTTATCGCTTTTCGGGTTTGCTTTCTATTATGCAGCGGCACTTCATCGTATAAATTTAGATAAAGGCTTACTGTATCCATAATTAAAACACTTCTTTTAAATTTTGGACTATAAATATTTAATTTTATGTTATACAATGAAAATTTAATAGAATAAAAACACTAATACCACGTTTATATTATACGTACCTAAAAAGTATGTACTTTTTTGCTATTTAATTATTTTTCCGCTGCGGTTCACACTAGCTTTGCGATTTGTAGTGCGAACGCATACTATAAAAGTTTGTTGTTTTGACAGATATATTTCTGTATTCAAATCAGTTTATGTGTTTTGAATTTCATCTCAAAGTCTATTAGATTTATCGGTAAATTATTTGATTAACATCCGAGATTGTAGTTTAACAAAAAACATAATAAGTTTTTGTTTTGACAAGACATATACGAATGACATTAACATATAGTTATTAGTTAGGGTTCACATTACAACGTAATATACTAATACTTTTTTGATACATACTTTACCGAAATATCAAAAAAGTATGTGATAAAGAATTTAAATATTTAAATTTGAGTTCACATGACGATACTTTTTTGCTACATACTTTTATTCTACTAATGTAAACGTGGTGTAAGCTCAATTATCAATATTTTGACAGCTGGTGGGATTGCAGCTTCTTTGCGGATCGATAACACAGTTTTCCGGCAGATTCTATAATGCAATTAATTTTAAATGCGAAACGAATGCGGATCGAAAGAACTTCCGCCGCCGTAAATCCGGCGAGTTGTGTAATCGACATGAATAATTTTAAATTATGAAAAAACACACCACGAATAACCTTCCTTTCTTGCGCAATACTATATTAATACTAATTTATTTTTTATATTTTCATATGTTTTAATCTCTTCGTTTCAAGTTTTGTTCTCTTTCATTTTTCTAGCATTAATGCGATCTGCAGAAGATTAATGGAACTGTCGACATAAATTGAGTGACGTAGTCAGTAGTATGACTTGTATATTCCTGAGTCTAGACGGCATTGACTAAAGCCACCAACACACATATAGAAAATAGATGTTTTGATATAATCTTCCATGTGCGTGCGTAGTAAAGGACGTATCGATGTGTACGCGTCTTCTCTATAATACATATACACAATACACTTATAGATAACAAAATCCAATTATATGTACATATATAGATTAATTCAAATTACATATCCGTATGTACAAAAAAAAAAATCATACAAATAGTCCTGGGTGGTCATTTTGTGGTGCTATATCACACTTTTATATCACTAGTGGAGACTTTTTTGTGTGACATAAAAAATGGAGAAAGTATACAAACACATCCCTACAAAATGAATTTTAAGGGGAAAATGATGAATCAAAGTGATACGTTGACGTTTCCACATAACCTCAAATGTATATGAACATTTTATACGAAGTGCTATTTATGTGGTGATAAACTAATTCTCTAATGCAAAGATGTTTATTATTTAAATAAAATGCAATTAAATGTATTTTTACTTATTACATTTCCATAGATCATGTTTTAAGTATTTGCGTTTATCACCAAAGTATAGGAATATATGGTCAATATGTTTTGTTTTTAAATTTTATTGAAATGCAAATAATGGTCGGTGTTTGAACATCAAATCTTAGTAAAGCAACAGCTTTTCTAATTTAGTTATGTTAAAAATATAATAATTAGTCTTTTGTTAATCAACAATTTTATTTTGCACTTGTTATCATGATAATTTTCATTCATTTTTTTAAAACTCTAATTTAGTTGTTTTTTATCAAACTATTTGGAGTTTGATCAAAAACAACTAAATTAAAGTTTCAAAAAATTGAATGAAAATTACCATGGTACAGTTTGCAGTAAGTGCAAAATAAAATTGTCGATTGAAAAAAGACTAATTAATATATTTTTAACATAACATAACTAAAAAAACCTTTGATTTGTTAGAATTTGATGTTTAAACATTGACCAATATGTATTTGCATTTTATGGGGTTGATTTTTGTTGAAGAATTTTTTTTCGTCCTTTGCAATTAGGAGCTCCCGATGAAATTTGTTATTCTAGGTAACTATAATGTTTTTTTAAACAAATAATTTACTACACAAAATTAAAATAATTGTTGATTTTTATATTTCGCTTTTCTTGTAAATTTAACAATAACCCATTAATTTTATTTCAAAAATATATAAATGATTATTTTGTTAATAAATATCATTCATTTATATTTCGCGTCAATGTAAATTTCGTTCATTTTTTGATATTTTTATTAGAGCTTTTTTTAACTAAACTCCATATAAAACAAATGTAAACCACAAAATAATTTTTTTTTTCATTTGTAAAAGTAAGACGGAAGAAGTTGTGGTCTTTTTCTTTCAAATCATTATGCGACGTGACGATGTTTATCCATGACAACACCGTAGTAAGCTACGACAATTTATTTTATCGCTTAGTATCGCCAAATGTGATATATTACACAAAATGACAACGCTGCAAAATGAATTTTAAGGCGAAAGTAATGAATAAAAGTGATAATTAGACTTTCCTACGTAACCTCAAATATAGGTATACATATGAACTTTTTATATGAAGTTCTATGTGGTGATAAAGTAATACTCAAACGCAAATATGGTTAGTATTTAAATAAAATGCAATTAATTGCATTTTTATTTAATACATTCGTTTCAGTATTATTATTATTATTATTATTGAAGGGCCATGCGGGTGATCAGCCACTTCGCACTGCGACCTAAAAGATCTATTGTGCTGGACCCTGCCTAATTATCCGTCCAGTCAATATTCAGGTTCTTAATGCACCTGACAATACTGCCTCCCGGTACGTGATACATAGTATCTGGGCTTATTGCTCTCCCTCCTAGATGTTTACTACAGCATGACTTCAGCGCGAGAAAACCGGTAGCATTGGAGCCCTAGGACTTCGAGAGGGTTGGCCCACTCCCGTATATTCCTACTCCTACCCCGTATTCCGTTTGATTTTACTCTTACGAATTGCAGGGAATTTCAAATCGCCTGTAGGTTACCCAGCTTTACTACAGGAAGGCTAAATAAAACTGGAGGGTGCCTGGTATCCAGAGTCCGCATATTTTGGACTGATTAACCTATCAGCCATTCATCCATCGGCATATGCTGTTCCACCTTAGATTAGGGTTTTTTGTCAAGGTTTTCCCCTTTAGCGCCGTACTTTAGCCTGTGCTAAATGGCCAAAAATGTGCCAAATGGCCTTAGTTACCAGTGGTTGCCACGAGGAGGCAGCACGTACACTTGCGAATTGTGAACAGGCTACCCCTTACACAATTGTACCCATCACGCAGCTGTTAATGACAAGACCAGAACAGCTCACATGATGCGCACCCTACGGGAAGGTTACGGAGCTGGTAGATTAATCTACTCAACTTTGATCCCCCCCTCCAATAGACGCCAAACCACTCCCCCATTCGTTTCAGTAGATCTGGTTTTTATTATTTGTGTTTATCACCCAAGCATATGAATACGAGTTCATTATATTTTGTTTATATTTATTATTGAAATTCAAATAATACTCGGTGTTTGACAACATCAAATTCTAAAAACCAAATATCAAATAAACCAAAGGAGTTTCTAGTTATGTTAAGTTAAAAATATAATTATTCTTTTGTTAATCAACAATTTTGTTTTGCACTTCGTATCACAGTAATTTTCGTTCATTTTTTTTAGAACTTAGAAGTTTTTTTAATTTAGTTGCTTTTGATCAAACTCCATGTAGCTTAATATAAAACAATTAAATTAGAATTATAAAAAAATGAATGAAAATTACCATGATATGAAGTGCAAAACAAAATTGTTTATTAACAAAGACTAATTATTATATTTGTAAGTTAACATAACTAGAAAACTAGAGGTGTTTTTGACCAAACTCCATATAAAAAAAATTTAAACAAGAAAATAACCAATTTTTTCGGATGTGCATCATAATCCAAAAAACCAAAATCCAAACGACAAAATCCAAAAACCAAAATCCAAACTACCAAAAACCAAAAGTGACAAAATCCAAATTGACAAAATCCAAAAGTGACAAAATCCAAAAAAAAAATCCAAAAAATTTGTTTTTTTTTTTGGATTTATTGTTTGGAACCTTTCTTAATGGGTGAAATTAAATTTCTTAATGAATAGTTCAAGAAATAAAAATATCAGAATTTTAAATATTTTTAATATAATTTTTATTTTTTTGTTTTGTTTTTTTATATTATGTCTTATGCGCTAGTTTATCTTACTTAATTCTGTGGTCACAAGGCGTAACCGCTTAAGTCAATTTTGATAATTTTTCTAGAGACGTAGAAAAAGTTGAATATTAAATTCATTTTCGTTTATGCCGACTAAAGCTACTACGGCTTGCGACCACAGCGTTTGGCCACAGGGCTTTACCATTAGTGAAGTTAGAAAAGAGCTAGAAAACGTTACACACTGAAAATTATTTTTGTCTTAAGTCGACTTAAGCGGTTATGCCTTGTGACCACAGAATTAATAATAAATTTTAAATTAATGCATAAGTATAATTAATGGTGAAAAATATAAACTTAATTTATTAACACAGTGAAATGTTATATGAAATTGCTTTCAAGTATTCAATGATGTCCATGTTTTGCCTGTTTTGAAGCAATTCTCTAATATGTTCGCTCTGTTGAATTATTTTTTACGTTTGTTTACAACTTCGCCGGATTTGATTTTTTCAATTTTATTGAAAATTACCACCATTTCATCTTTAATTCCATTTATAATGGCGTACACCCCACAATTTTTTTTTCCAATTATTATTTTTATTCTATTGTGCCACCCTTCAACAGAATTTTGGGTACGCGGAAAATTTTGCGATACTTTGTCTCCAATACTCCAAAATTCTGGTGAGTAGCGCGGTTTCATATTTTTAATTCCATTAACATAGATTTTGTTAAACCAACGCGCTATAGTTTTCCAATCTGGATCCTCCACATAATCGTTTAATAAACTGAAGTAGGTTCCTACTTCGTTTGTGGGTACAAAAGCCAGACTTTTCAGCATTCGTACTTTTAAGTTAAACTCCTCATTATTTCCGCATTTGGTAGCAAGTCCTTGTTTTTGTACCTTCCGCCAAATAATTTGCCCAAAATGGAAAATGCAGCCTTTAAAGTTTGCCGCTGGGAAGAACATTTTTGCTGCTGATGGAATAGATATTTCGAAATCCGAAATTATTCTTTCCGGATTCAATGAAATTCCTCTTTCACATGCTAACAGGCACAGCTCGTTAAAAACTCTTCATACGCCAATTTAGATTTTTGGCTCATCAAGCAAAATATTAGAGGGAGAATCTGACCATCAATTCTGCCGTGGACACTAAATAGTTGCCGCATTATGGACGGAACAACGTAAAAGGTCCCATCTATGAGCCAACAATTCGACTCACCCAATAAACTAAAAGAGCTCTTCGTGCCTAATATAATGTTTCGCTGTCCTTGGAATGGTTTGTCGCTTAGTACAAATAATTCACCTTCCAAATATTTTAAATGATCGGGGATGCATATTTCGTCTAAACTTCGAGGCTCCTTTATAGAATTCATCCTGATACGCTGGATTTTTCTTTTTTATGCCTTCCAGGCCAGTATCTGCGACAATCTGGTTTATTCTCGACGATGGAATTGGTAATTATTCTGGCAGAACACAAGGAACTCATTCTTGCTGTACTTTTTAATTTGTTGTTTGTTTCGTCTATTGTTTTTTTAGATGCCAAGGGATCGTGTTGATGTTGACCTGTTTGCCTTTTTACTGTATGCTCACCATCTATTAAGGCCGTATCTACTTGACATTTGCAATTTTTTTATTTCCGTTGCGAACAACTCCATCTGTAAATATCTCCCGTTTTGATATCTAGATGGTAATCAAAACCGTCAACAAACAGTTTCTCTTTCCCTTTATTGGATTTCACTATCGAAACATTCATTTTTATAAAGCTTAAAAATTTTAAATAAAACGACTTAGCACACATGAGATAAATTGTTCACTTTTTTTTAAACTGAATAATAGAAGGACATGTTTCACGTTTTATACCATAAAACGAATTTTTTTTCCGAAAGAAAAAATTAGAAAAGTAAAAAAAAATATTTAGAAGAGACAAAGAGAATAATGTAACATTTGGATTTTGTCTCATTTGGATTTTTGTTATTTGGATTTTGTCACATTTGGATTTTTTTTGTTTGGATTTTGTCTTATTTGGATTTTCCTTTTTGGATTCTTAAAAAAATTTGGATTTTGTACCTTTTGGATTTTTTTTTTTTTGGATTTAGTCGGTATACCAATTTTTTCCACTTGTAGAAGTAAGGCGGAAGAAATTGTGGTCATTTTCATTCAAATCATTATACGACGTGACGTTGTTCATCCAAGATGACACCGCAGTAAGATACGACAAATGTCAGTTTATCACAGTTTTTATCACCAAATGTGATATAGCACCACAAAATGACTACCCTGTTCTATGTCTAAATATTCAGGAATATGTTTGTGTCGATTGTACATAAAATAAATACAAAAACACGTTTAAGTATGCGTAAAAATAAAATAAGATATGAAAATTAACTGTGTATATCATATTGAGTTAATTTCAATTTTAGTTCGCTCTAAATATGAGATTTTGTATTTAAATTTTATCTATAACCACACTAAAATTAAAATCATGCAGTTAATCGAGAAATCAAGAAATTTGATTTCTTTCAATATAAATATAAAACATTGCCTGATAAATGCATCCCGGTGGATTGCATTTTCCAAATTTAAATTAAGTTACTTCACTTATTACACAAAAATTTCCACAACACTGATTAATTAGGTCTACCAAAACCAACACTAATGTACTACAAGCCTGATTCAGTGACTAAGTATACAGATACCCTCTTAAATTTAATAGCTTATAGTTGAAAGCAAAAACATCTATAATTCCAAGACAAACTATTTTTTGTCATTGTCTGGTAATTACTACTGAAGGTAGTATTGGTGACTAAATCATGACGGCAACGTCGCATATTACTTTACATTTATTTTCATACAAACACATATTTACTTTTTATTTGTACACTCTTGACAAAAATATTGTACCTTTTTGAATTCATTTTTGAATTTAATAAAAAAATTATTAATGCTGTGTTTCTTATTTCTGATCTAATCAATCTGATTGATCTGAGTACTAAAACGTTGTTTCTTATTTCAGATCAGATCGATCTGATCAATTTTTTTGCTGTTTCTTATTTTTTTTGAGATTGATTAGATTGATTTTTTTGATTTGTAAAAATATTCCAATTTCTCAGATTAGTTTTAGTTTAGCTAACTTCATGTAATTCAAATACATATTATATTACCGCATAGAAAGATGTCATTCTCATCACTTAATTTTTTTGCAAAACGTTATTAAAATGAAAATAGAATGAAATTTTAATTCTTATGTGGACGAAGGAAAATTATTTTATTAAATAATGAGTTGAAAATTTTTTGATCTAAAAAATCTGAAACCTGTTTCTTATTTCAGATCCACCAAATCGATGATTTCAGATTTCAAAATCTGCTCGATCTACGGATTTAAATAAGAAACACAGCATAAGATAATTTAAATTTAAAAGGTGTCTTAATATTAAAAATCGAATTGTGTCTTAATATTTTAATATTTAACATGTAGTAAAGCATTAAAATATGTACGCTTATTCGTATTTTTTAACACAATGAAATGTGCCAATTTTTGGTCTAGAGTGTAATAAAAATAGGTTAGGTTAGGTTATACAAAATCTTCTATAATAAAAGTCATGAAAATTCCATACATATGAAATAAAAAAAATCAGGTTCTATGTGTATTGATGACAGATGTTTATTTTGGCATCACTAAATTTATATGTGTTAGTTAACTAAGTATAAAGGTGTTGGTGTAGAAACAAGAAAAAAAAATTCAAATTTACGTTGAATTGTTAGTGTAACTAATACAGCCAAATCTAGTGGAATCAATAAATGTATTTGTCTGTAAAAGAGAGTTTCATGACTTTTATTATAGAAGATTTTGGGTTATACAATGTGTACGACCATTGTTGTTATTGTAATTGGTATTATTTTCCAACACAAAACATACACATAAATAGGATTTGTTTTTACACGATATTATTAAACGGCGTTGCCGTGATGTATATTGTTGTTGTTTCTTATGTATTTTTTTTTTTTTTTTTTCATATTTCATAGCACAAAACCAAAACAAATTAGATTGGTGTTGGTTAGTTTTTTTATTGAAGGCTTATATGTACACAACTAACACTATGGGCAGTCGTCACTTTGTACCTTTAAATTTCGTATAGTTCGTCTTGGAATTATAGATGTTTTTGGTTGAAAGTGTTAGTGCGAAAATAGAATAAAAATACTCTCATCCAAAAACATCTATAGTTCATTAATTATAGATGTTTTTGTCTCATCTAACAAATGCCTTTCAGGATTAAATAATAATATAATTTACTTTTCCTTCTCTCCTTGAAATAAATCTTGGATATAAAATATAATCTGTGTGTTAGAGGAGAATATAACTTGTTTTTTCATTATTATCTACATATACCAAATTTTCTCTCCACAATTCGTTTGTTTTGTTTTATCTACAAATTGTATGTTTATTCTCACTCATTTATATAGTGTGCCGATCACCAATATTTTCATGTATAAGCGCAAAATAAATTTATAATATTGGTGACAGTCAGGCTTATAGTATATTAGTACTATTTTTGATATCTACACAACGAATTTTCACCATATATTATATTCACAAAACTTCACACAACACAACACAAAAAAAGTAAAAATAAAAATAAATTAAAATTCAATAAAATTAAATTTTCAAAGAGGACGACAAAAACATGTCTATCCTCTTTGAGCGTCAATGATCGACCCAAAAAATTAAAATAAATAAAAATGTATATAAAATCATTATTAGATTCTAAAATTTTAAAGTTGGGTTAGGTAAAAATTTATGTAAATGTTTCCGTATAATATAATAGGGCGATTTTTCAGTTCTAGATAGACTTACAAATGTCAACTATTTACATCGGAAATTCTATGCAACAGAAATGCATAACAGTCTCGTTTTGTACGCGTTACGGAGCGGACCAAAAAAAAGTGGATAAATTAAGTCGCAATTAGTGGTTCCGGGTACTGCGTAATTCCGTATAAGGCCCATAATTTCGTACACAGAGCGAAGGAATCACCTTTTTTGCGACTTATAAAAAATACGTTTATAAAAAAAGACTCAGGATCAACAATCATCGGAACATACTCGTATTGAAATCATATAATCAGCTCAATATTAATTGATGCGATCCATAATTCATCGTACACTAACGATATGAGCCTACGCCATTTTTACAACGTGATCACACTTACAACCAAAATTACTATAATAAAAATAAAATAATTACTATTAAAAATTACCAAAACTAAAAAATATATCAAATAATAATTTTTATGAAAAAAAACAAGACAAATTAATTAATAATAATAAAACTCAACTTAATGAACTGATGAATTTCTAAAAGAAATAAAAGCTGATATTTAATTATCTAAACAAAGAATTTTGGAATCAAATTTTGGTGATGTGGGTGTCGACGCTCAATCGAAACAAATAATTTAAATCAAAAAAAAAAAAAAAAAAAAGAAATGCATAAGACAAACAAATTATGAAGGAATTACTGTTAGATAAGTATATTTTGATAATAAAATATTGAATGAACTATGCTTTCAAAACTGATTCTATGTATGTATATATGTATGTATTCTATTTTAGGTCACAAACTCAAAGAAAACTGAGCATGTTTTATATGGCGAAAATGTTGGAATTAATTTTTTAGAGCAAGAGGTTATGTTGCTGATAGTAAACATTTTATTTTTACAATAATTAATTTAGGATTTATCTATCGTGTTCACAAATAAATAGTTCTACACCATTTTGCCGATTAAATTTTTTAATTTATTCTAGTCAAATGTTTTTTATTTTAATTATTTTACAAACGCAGAATTTTATTTTTCACCATTTTTGTATATTATTATCACCACCGTGCGAGTTGGGCGGCATGTCGCCTTATTGAAGATCGATAGCAGACTGATTTTAATTTTAATTTTATTTTGTTTCGTGTAGTGTTTTATCCCTTCAAATGGAAGAGACAAAGTTCTATTATTGTACAGGTGGCACCCAATGTGCGGCGAGCTCACGTTGCCGTCGGATTGATTATAGTGGTGCATTGGGTGGACCGCTACATGACTCCCCCACGAGTGATTTCCCCTCCCTGTGAATATGATGTTTGTACATAAGCGTGGATTTGGTCGAATGGCTGAAATGTTTGGAGACCAAAATCATTAACCAGACGATGTTTGCTTTATGTAAGGGAGGAGATTGTTGCCTATATGTCGTCGGTCGATGCCTGTAGTCATGCAGGCAGCAGTGTAAGATAGTGATGAAGGACACACCAGGTAGTTGGGAGCAAAGGGTTCGACCATAGACCTGGGGGCCTATTATGAAATTTTTCGATTTCGATTTTTTTCGATATCGAAAAAATTCGCCCTATTATGAAGCTAAAACAAGAAAATACGCGGCGAATTTTATCGATCGCACATGTTATCGAAAAAATTCGCCCTATTATGAAACTAAAAAGAAAAAATGGCATCGAATTTTTCCGAATGCATCGACAAAATTCGACTGCTATTTAGTTGACGAATTTTGTATACGACTGATCGTATTTATGAAACTGTTTAATAATTATTAGTTTTTGTGTTAACAAATATATTTTAAATTATTTTTAAAAATAATAACTAGGTGCTCAAATAATAATTATTGAACAAAGTTTATTCAAACAATTTTTTGAGAATTTATTTAAGAAATACAGAAATTACGTTTCTTATTTTGACTTTATAATAAAAATTTCGATGTAAGTTTTATTCTAACTATTTATGTTTAAATTGATTAAGAAATATAGAACACAACTAATAAATTTTTTTAATTCAAATTTGTTTATCAGGATACCGAACTCCAACCAATTTAATGTGTTAATCTCTTTCATGGAGAAAAATGAGGGGTAGCAACAAATTATTTAAATGCCCCTCAATTTAAAGAAACTAGTAACAACTTATGGGAAGATTTGACAAAAGATCTAAATGACGAACGCCCTCCAACAAAAACAGTAATTGGTTGGAAAAAAGTATGGATTTCATGAATTGTTCAAATGTTCAAAAGAAAATAGTTTTTTTATTTTAATTACTATTTTTAATTAACTTTATTAATCACAAACTATAATGCAAAAACCTTTCTATTATGGTTAATACGGGACCTTTCGATATCGCAAAAATTCGAAAACCAACTTTCATAATAGGACAAATCCGCATCGAATCGAATTTTTTCGATATCGAAAAATTTCATAATAGGCCCCCAGGCGTGAACCTCAACACTGTCCCCACTGAGTTCTGCGCCGCTGACTGGTGGAGGCGGAGTGTTTGATCGACCGGGTGTCCATGCCGGGAAGCAAAGCTGTGACGTCGAGATCAGAACGTAATTCTGCAATCTGACGTCGTTTAGGCTTTGTGGCCAGCCAAGGAAGGTGTTGGCAATGGCCGCTTTGAGGCCAGTCTCGGTCGACTGTGGCCGGGGAAAGCTGATGTGAGTCTCGACTTGTGTGGAGGGACAGCCGAAGTGAGTCTCGGCTGTGTCCCGGTGACATGGAATGTTATACGGCGACAGTCGAAGTGAGTCTCGACTGTGGCCGTATAAATTGCGGGGAGCAGTGTGGTTGGGGATGGCTGGGTGGTCGCTTTGTCATGCGACATTTTATGGAGCAATTTGAATGAAACAAAATAAAAAATTTATTGAATATAAAAAAGTAAAACGAAAGAAAACTGAGCTCGAAAAAATATGGTGAAAAATGTACAATATATCAAAAAAAAAAAAATATGAGCAGATGGTGATGTTGCCGGTGCTGATGATGTCCCTGTTGATGGCGTTGGCGGTGATGGTGTTGATTCCGCTGCTTGCCAATGCGGTTGCAATGATGATGACAGCTGCTAATTGGTGAAGATGATGTTGCTCGCCTATGGAGCCCATGATGATGACGACGATGACGATGGCGAAGATGATGATGCCGTTGTTGCCACTGTCAGCTGCTGTTGTTGGTTTCGTCGATGGCATTTATAGTGATCATTATAGTGATGATGATGATGATGCTGCCAGAGCGGTGACCATGGTGGTGATGATAACACCGGTGGTGATGGTGGAAGTTGTTTTCGACGCGCACCCTTGTCTGCATGTCGTGTCTGTGTGCGGTTAAATTCCCGTTGGTGATGATGAGGCTGACTCCGATTATATTGGTAGGCGGAATTGCGTTGTTTAATTGTGTAGAGCAACACTGCAAGAAGCGTGTGTACACACGGCTCCTTGTAAATAAATGTGTCCATGTGGTTTTGTTGAAGCCGATATGGGTGGCGGCCATACGCACATATATAAAATAAATAGAGAAAAAAAAAAATTTGTCATAAACAAAAATATTTTAATATTTATTCTGAATAAAGTTATGCACCATTTACCTGGCACGGGTTCGTGCCAGGTGTCCCAAAATTTAAACACAGAAAAAAAAATAAAATAAGAAAAAAAAAAAATAAATAAAATGGTTGCTTGTGTCGAGCCGATCCATGTGGCGTGTTCTTTTTCCGTAAATATGGACGTCGGTGGTCACCAATTTTCGTGTTCACAAATAAATAATTGTACGCCATTTTGTCGATTAAATTTTTTAATTTATTCTAGTCAAATGTTTTTTATTTTAATTATTTTACAAACGCAGAATTTTATTTTTCACAATTTTTGTATATTATTATCACCACCGTGCGAGTTGGACGGCATGTCGCCTTATTGAAGATCGATAGCAGACTGATTTTAATTTTAATTTAGAGGGTTGCAATAAAAAGTACTCCATTTGATACTTTTTGTCAATAATTATGGCATCACACTAACACAGCCACATCTTTTTTGTAATAAAAATGTTTACTGACGAAGTCGGGTGTCTCATTCACACAACCACCGATTTTATATTTTTATCTCAATATATTTTTGCTGATAAACATTTTTTCACAATGGAATACCGGCTTAACTAAAAAATTGTACAGAAATCATGTTACGGAAACATCTGTGCCGAATAAATAATATTGCATGTATGTGTGAATATCGACCAAAATAAATAAAACTTAAAATCAACGCAAAATCGACGCATTCACATGCAATATACGACATCATCCGACATTTTAAAATCATCGTGAACCGAATACAAAAAAACTTTAGAAAACCGCCTACTTTATTTTATTTACAAACATCTATAGTTCCAAGGCGAATTATTGTTTGTTATTCACCCATTCCACACGAGTCGCGCTTACGCTGTTGCATTTCTTCGTATCTTACCTCTTTGCTGTGTTTTTCCCCATAAACAAAATTTAGTTTATAGGCAAAAACACAGCAAAGAGGTAAGAGACGAAGAAATGCAACAGCGTAAGCGCGCCTCTGTTATTTTTAATGAATAATATTAAATATAACAATTCGATGGATTATATTTTTATGTATTTTATTTCAGAGATAATAATCACACCTTTACTATTCTTTTAGATAACCGGAAACTGCATCCGTCCATCACTAACAAGGTTTTTACTACGACTAAATTATTAATACTTCATGTAAAAATGAAGTTACATACGATTATATTGTATGCACCCAACAAGCATAAATATCGTCACTACAATAATTTAAAACTAATTCCAACAATTTCCTCCTTTTTCTTGAATTATTCGGTGTCCGCTGCTAGGCCCATTTCTCGCATATATTTATACATTATATTACTTGTTATATCTTTCGTTAGTATATCTGCCTCTAATTCTTCAGATCGCTTGTGAGTTAACTTCGTATTTCCCTTTTCCACTTCATCCTTAATAAAATAAAATTTTCGATTTATATGTTTCGTTCTCGAACTTTGTTTGTTATTCGCTGTCCAATCTATGACTGCATTTGAATCGGTATAAATATTCACTGGTTTCTTGACTAATTCAGGTTCTTCGAGTTCTTTTATTAAATTGCTTATAAAATTTATTTCACACTGTGCGCCGCAAACTGCTATTAATTCTGCCTCCATAGTAGACAAAGTAACCATCTTTTGTTTTCCACTTTTCCAACTGATTAACGATTCACCAAGCTTTATTATATAACCACTAAGTCTCTTTAATCCATTTTTCGTCATTAGTTTATTCAGCTCTAAATACCAACATCGTCCCGATTGTGGTAATCCGTAAATACTCCTTTTTAAACAATAAACTTTATGCTCCTCATGTTCGTAACCTTGGGTGGTGGTTCCATATATACAGTTTCTGTTAATGCTGCATTTAAGTACGCTGACTTGATATCGTAGAATTTTTTAACTGCCTTTTTCATTAATGATATCGTTAATAATGTTCTTATTGTCTCATATCTTATAACTGGACTGAATGATTCTTCGTAATCATATCCTAATTTCTGACTGCATCCTACCGCTACTAATCTTGCTTTATAAATTTCTTGGTGCTGTTCTCCCTTTTTAACCTTAAAAACCCATTTACTTTTTATTATTTTTGCATCTTTAGGTCGTACTACTTCCTCCCATACTTGTAGATTTTTCATATTTTGCATTTCAGCATCCATTGCTGTTAACCATTTATCTTTATTAGATGACTCCAATGCCTCTTTATACGTTCTTGGCTCTGATTCTGTTGTGAAATTCGTAACGTAATCTTCGTACTTAACTGGCTGCCGTCGTAATCTCTGTGGTCGTTCATTGAGATTTTGCTCTTGTGACCCGAATTGCGTTGTGGGTATTGACTCTATTGGTTGTTCATCTACTTGGTTCTCAACATTCCTTTGTTGGTCTTGTCCATTATTTGTAATGTCATCTTTCGACATATCATATTGACTTGAACTAAATATCACATATTGTAGTTCATTTTCATTGCTTCCATTCATGTCATCAGCTGTTGATTTTATCCCTCGATTCGTCTCATCGAATTTTACATCTATTGTCTCACATACATCATTTTGTCTTCTTCGTCGTATATTCTGTAGGCTCGTCTTTCTCTAGAGTAACCTACTAGAATCCCCTTTTTTGCTCTTGGTTGTAGTTTTTACACGTTTGGTTTATTAACTTTGTAGTAAGCTAGACATCCATATGTTCTTAAATGTCTTACTGATGGTTTTTTACCACTCCATAATTAAATTGGTGTTTTTGTAATATGTTTCTTCTTAATTGGCGTTACGTTATGTGTATAACATGCTGTTGCAACTACTTCACCCCAGAATTGTACTGGTAAATTTCCGTCTAATAACAAACATCTTGTGTTATCCAATAGTGTCCGATTAGCTCTCTCGGCTATACCATTACTTCGCGAAGAGTAATACATAGTTTTTCATGTTTAATTCCTTTTTTATTGAATATTCATTCATTTGAGAGTTAATGAATTCAGACCCGTTGTCTGATCTTATCACTTTTAATTTATTATTTAATTCATTCTCTCTTCGCTCGATTAATTCACGTAATTTTTGATTTGTTTGATTTTGTTTTCTAAAAGCTCTATGAAGTATCTTTTGGAATACTGGTCTACAACAGTTAATATATACCTCTTAAATAAAGTAGGTGTTGGCATGGGTCCACATAAATCAACATATAACCTTTCTAGAGGTTGTGTGACCTCTACTTCATCAATTTTTACATACGATGTTCGAGTCATTTTACCTATAATACAGGAACTGCACTCGTTCATTTCACCTTTTAATTTTGGTAAACCTCTAACCATATTCTTTGGTTTTAATTCTCTTAAATATGTATCGTTTAAATGTCCTAGTCTTTTGTGCCATAAATTATTCGAAGCTTCGTCGGTTTTAAAACAATTTTCCTGCATTGACATCATTTTATTTTCTATATTAGGTGTTCATTTAATTTCAAATAAATTTTCGTTGAAACTGCCGTTGCATATTAATGTGCCATCTGGTGAATAAATCTGTGCATCCTCTTTATTTAAAGTAACTGTAATTCCTTGTTTAACTATACTTGGTATTGACATTAAATTTTCTCTCAATTTCGGAACATATAATACATTGTCTAACCTTAATTTGTTTTGAGTTAATTCTTCTACAGCACGAACACATCCTAATGAAATTGCCTCTATGATCCTACCCTTGTCTGCGGCGTTTATTATTTTTTTATCTGGTATTTCTTCTGACATCCACTCATTTGTTGAAGTCATGTGTGACGTACATGCTGAATCCAAATACCATATTTGATTTTTTGTAAATTTCTCGTTTGTAGGTGGCTAGTGCAAATTCATCTCTTACACTATTTTTCGTTTCTTCAGCTGTATTTGCTTGTTCCCTTTTGAATGGTCTTTGACTATGATTATTCGCGTATTGTTGTTTCGCACCAAATTTTATGTTTGAATTATTGTTTTTATTTTATTAAACCAACAGTCGTTTTGTAAATGCCGGCTTCCGGCAAACAAAACATAATTTTTGATTACGTCTTGGATTAGTTTTATACACTGCATTGTTTAAATTTATTTTAGCACTATTATTATTTTTGTCTTCAAACGAAATTAATGCTTGTCGCATATCACTAAATGTTATTCCTCTATTTACCATTAGAGGTGTTGTTATCTCACTAAACTTTTCTGGTAGTCCTTCTAAGATATATCGGACTAATTCTCTATCGCTTACTGTCTTTCCTAACCTTTTTATTTAGTTTGATATACCCTGAGCACGTGTCAGATAATTTTCGATGCTTTCATTTTGTTTTATTTTTAGACGTGTTCATTCTAGCGTCAACTCCATTATTTTGTCTTCTTTCTTGCCTTGAAACCTTTCTTTTATTGTTTCCCATAATACTTTAGAGTTTCGTATCCCGCTGAACGCTAACGCTTGATCTGCCGATAAACTTAACAAAATTAAACTTAATGCTTCTTTGTTTTTTTAACCCATTCGGCATGTTTGGTTTTGCTTTCTTGATTATTTTTATCTATAATCGGGTTCATCGTTGATTATTGTGTCCTCAAATAATAATTTCGCATCTAATAATGCCTCCATTTTAATATTCCATATCGCGAAATTCACGCTGTTCAACATTTCTATTTTGTTCTTTAACTCCATTTTTTAGTTTTATTATTATTAGTATTATTATTAATATTATTCACTCTTATTATTATCTTTAACTACGCTCTGCTACCAATTTGTTTTTTTTAATGAATAATATTAAATAAAACAATTCGATGGATTATATTTTTATGTATTTTATTTCAGATATAATAATCACACCTCTACTATTCTTTTAGATAACCGGAAACTACATCCGTCCATCACTAACAAGGTTTTTACTACGACTATATTATTAATACTTCATGTAAAAATGAAGTTACATACGATTATATTGTATGCACCCAACAAGCGTAAATATCGTCACTACAATAATTTAAGAAACTAATTCCAACGGACTCGTGTGGAATGGGTGATTATCTGATGATGACTACTGAAGATAGTGTTGGTAACTAAATGATGATGGCAACGTCGCATATTACTTTACATTTATTTTCATACAAACACATGTTTACTTTTTATTTGTACACTCTTGACAAAAATATTGTGCATGTTCAAATTCATTTTTGAATTTAATAAAAAAATTATTAAGATAATTTAAATTTAATACTGTCTTGATTTTAAAAATCGAACTGTGCTTTAATATTTTTATATTTAACGTTTAGTAAAGCATTGAAATATGTGTGCTTATTCGTATTTTTTAGAGTGTAATAAAGATAGGTTATAGATCTTTTTCCCAAAACCAACAAAAATGTTTATAGAAATTTTTATAGACATTTTTATCGGGTTTTTTTCCTCAAAGGTCAAACATTTATCTCGAATCTCGAATATGATGAATGAAGAACAAACATTTAGCGTATTTTGTTGAGAAATTTACAGCAACAATTGCACTAGGTAGAGAAATTAAGTAATTAAAAAAATAATTCGAATTAGTTACTTCAAACTCGAACAAATAAAATTCGTAATTATTTGACAGAAAATTAGGAGAATTAACAACATAAAACTACAAATAAAATGAAATACTAGTTCTCGACTTATATTCTTGAAAAAAACAATAGTTCCATTGATAATATCCACACATTACAATTTGTTCTCAACAAAATATGCTGATTGTTGTTGTAATTTATTTTGTTGTTCCATGATACATACACATATTAGCTTTCGTTTTATTTGATATTATTAAACGGCGTTGCCGTGATGGTGTTGTTTCTTATGTATTTTTTGATTTTTTTTTATATTTCATAGAAAAAACCAAAACAAATTAGATTAGTGTTGGTTGTTTTTTTTATTGAAGGCCAAAACCAACATTAATGTACTACAAGCCTGATTGTCACCAATATTAGAAATTTATTTTGCGCTTATACATGAAAGTATTGGTGATCGACAGATCAAAATCTTCTATAATAAAAGTCATGAAACTCTCTTTTACAGACAAATACATTTATTGATTCCACTAGATTTGGCTGTATTAGTTACACTAACAATTCAACGTAAATTTGAATTTTTTTTTCTTGTTTCTACACCAACACCTTTATACTTAGTTAACTAACACATATAAATTTAGTGATGCCAAATATACACCAATCCACATAGAACCTGATTTTTTTTATTTCATATGTATGGAATTTTCATGACTTTTATCAAAATCTTCTATAATAAAAGTCATGAAACTCTCTTTTACAGACAAATACATTTATTGATTCCACTAGATTTGGCTGGATTAGTTACACTAACAATTCAACGTAAATTTGAATTTTTTTTTCTTGTTTCTACACCAACACCTTTATACTTAGTTAACTAACACATATAAATTTAGTGATGCCAAATATACACCAATACATATAGAACCTGATTTTTTTTATTTCATATGTATGGAATTTTCATGACTTTTATTATAGAAGATTTTGCTTTTATTATAGAAGATTTTGGACAGATTATATAAATGAGTGAGAAAAACATACAAATTGTAGATAAAACAAAACAAACGGATTGTGGAGGGAGAATTCGGTATGTTAATAATGAAAAAAACTAATTGTCATTGGTTAGATGAGAGTATTTTTCTTCTATTTTCGCACCAACACTTTCAACTATAAGGTATTAAATGTAAGAGGGTATCTGCGTGCTTCATCACTGAATCAGGCTTTTAGTATTACATTAGTGTTGGTTTTGTGAAGGCTTATAAGTACACAACTAACACTATGGCCAGTAGTCACTTTGTAACTTTAAATTTTGTATAGTTCGTCTTGGAATTATAGATGTTTTTGAACAAAGATAAAACCAACATTTAATGAAAATAATCTGTTAAGGAAACTCATTTTTTCATCGTAGTGCGCAGCCAACAGTGAGTGAAGTAGTTCAAAAAATTAAAAATTCTAAACTAAAATATAATTGTTACGAACTAGTCATATTTAGAAAGAAATGTCTTTTTTGTGTTAAAGCAAAACAACAGCAAAAAAATCGGTTTTAAGTTTCAATTTGTTTGAGGTAAATTAATGAAATTTAAATTATCGTAAATGTCATCAAAAGTGCAAATATTTGATCGGAAATATTTGATGTAATACCATTCTCATCATCAAGTATATAAACAGCAAAAAATGTAAACCAATTAGCCTAAATACATCACTGTGTTTATGCTATTTGTTTTTTTTATAGATACGCAAGATCTGTCAGAATTTCAATGAGATATTATTTTCACTGTACTTTAATTGATTCATAATAAAATAATTTTAAAATTGTTTAATCGGTATGTTTTTTTATTAGTGTTGCACATGCTGTTGGCGAGTTTGGTTAAAGGGGGTTTCGCTCTACAGTCTTTCCAGTTGATTTGATTTTATGGTCAACATAGCGCCCTAATCGAACTACCTAAATTTCGCTTTGTTCATCGAGTTTGCCATGACCATTCACTACAGTATAAATATCGAATATTGAACAATATTGCCAAATAAGAATAACTTATTGGCGTTTTAAACCAAAAATGTAACGTATTTTAAATACTGAGCGAACAACAGCCGTATTTCTGCAGGGGTTTCTCAGCCTCATCGAAATGGCCTGAAATGATTCAATAAAAATCTTCCATGCCTTATTCTGATATAAAAGTTGTAATATGGTTTCATTATCACCCTATTATATGTATAATATATATTTATTTATGTATTGTATGCACACAAGTATATGTATATGTAATAAAACACAGTTATAATCAAATGAATACATTTAGAAGCAAAACGAATTGAAATTGCGTTGTAAAATATTTAGCCTTGATTTTATTTCATTATTTTTTTATAGAATAGGAGAAACTTATTTTTGTATGCACATTCATGATCTTGTTTATTTGATAATATTAATGTCAATGCACTGAAAAATTTTATAATTTGCTGTTGTGATGAATATGTAAAATAAATGCACAATTCTTAGGTGCCATCATTTAATAATTTGCTTGCGCGTAAAATGGGAAACTAGGTATTATTAATAATAGCCACTGAGGTGACATACATATCGCTTCTCCAGAAAAACAATGATGCAACTTTCAAATTGGGATATTTTAAATTACACGCATCACTAATTTTATAATAGCATATACATAATGTCTAATTCAACGATATTATACCTACAGTACCAATATTAACCGCCCAAGTAACAATTTCGAGTTGTCAAGACGTTATGACATCTGAAATTCACAGCAACTTAAGCATTTTTAGACAATCACGTGTATCAGGGTCTTGAACCATGCCAAAAAAATATTGGGTTCGGATGCGAATTCAAGTATAAATAAATAAAATAAAATAATTATTTATTTACTTAAAAATTTCAATTTAAGCGAAGAAATAAAAGATTTCATAACGGATTTTCTTTTAAATAAACTTATTAATGGATGCTAAAATTGGGGCAATAATTACCTTTCTGTTATTTTGATTTCACTTTATTGAAATTTGTTTTATTTTCAATTTTTGAAAAATTGAATTTTGAACCCGAACCAAATTTTGGTTTGGTTGAAGTTCAGATTCACAAAAATATGAAAAACCCTAAACCGGAGCGAGTTCAGGTTCGGGTTCATTTCGAAACCCTGATTTGATTTCTTATTTAAATCAAATGTGAATCTAATACATTCGAATTCGTAAATATTCAGAAATAGTCCTCCTGGATCGGAGGTGAATACTTTCTAAAAATTTTTTCTGCATCTTCTGCACAAATGTTTACTACATACTTTTCTAAATTTTTGATTATTAGAAAAGTATTCTGTTGTAAGCGAATAATTTCACTTGGATGAATGAATTTTTGACTGTGTGAAGTAAAAAAAGTAAAATTCCCAATGCTTTGACAAGAAACTCTTAAGCGGCCTCTGTTTCCTATGCGCCAAAATATTATGGGTACAACTTTTTAAGATAATCACTTTTCAAAATCGTTAAATCGGGGTCGCAAACCCTGCTATTTCATTGATAAAAAATATTGAGTTTGGGTCAAATTCGTCATGATATGACGCGTTACTCAAACAATATGAGGCGTTACTCAAATTTGTATAGAGATCTCTAAGATTACTTTTAAATCTTAAAACTTATCAACAGTCAATTGAAAGAATTTTTAGTTAAATGTCAGTTTTCCGTATAACAGCGGTATAGATTTTCGTTTGACATAATTAACGAAGCCCAAATATTGTAACGTTGTACTCTATGTAGTAAAGCAAATTTAAAAAAAGTAAAAGTCGAAAACTCAATCCCATTCTTCTAATACATTAAGTGATTTTTGAACCTTAATAATAGTATATTATTCAACGAGCATATAATGATAGCTGTTATTCACGAAGATGAAGTTTACCGACACGAGCCGATAGGCGAGTATCGTAAATCATCTGAGTGAATAACAGCCATTATATGTGAGTATAATACGATAATTTGTCCACGACCGATAAAAAATTGTATTTTATTATCAAATCCTATAAATAAACCTAAAATAATTTCCGTCGACATTTTGTCGTCTCAGTTTAATAATAATGAAAATGGCAAGAGACTACTAGATAAAATTTCAAAAATGAAATGTTTATTTGGTAGTAGTGAATAATGGAAGAAGGGACTACTAGATAAACTAGCAGTGAATAATGGATATCATTATAATTGAAGGAACAAACGTATAATGAATATATTATACGTTAGCCGTGGACAAATCCTTTTTTAAACAGTATTATTTCTACTTAGACTTCTAAAGATACCGCAACGTTATCTGAATGTCAATAACCCTTAAAACTCCTCTGAATGTTTTTTTTTCTAATACAGGATACAGCTCATACTAATACTATATGTCGATATAGTTAGATTTTTGTTTCTTCTAACCTAACCCATTAAGGACCGACAAAACAGTATTCAATTTTTTGGGCATTTTTTGGGGTTTTGTAAAGTGATGAACTATTCTAAAAGCTAGCACCTAAACGAAATTTCGGTTAAATGCAACTTAAAAATCTACAACTTATTCCCTGAAGTGTCTCGCGGATTACAACATGATGTCTTATTTAAATTTGCATTGTCATCTCATTATGATTACCAGCTCTTACCAGTATTCAATTTAATTTATTTTTGGTCCCTCTATGTCAACCTTTTGCTGAGATATCTGACTTTGAACGAAAAAAGATCCTTTTGTCTTTGATTATCGATTTCTCAGCAAATGGTTGCACAGTAATTTTAGGGCAGCTTAAAAACATCAGTAAATTTCCTTAAAGACCCTTTAATGATTATTTGAGAACAATTTTTTTTTTCACCCTCAATACTAATTTGAAAAAAGTACAATAAATCAACTTTTTATGTTGTTTTAGTAAATCTACCGTTACTTTACAAATATTTATGAGAAGACTAACGTTGCCAAGTCGTTTTACGGCTTAATGTTTCCCTAACAGCCCTATATAATTTTAAAATTGATCCATCCAACGTTTTCCCGGACAGATTGACCAAAGTTTTACAAAACAATTACAGGAAGAAGTGATCATCAAAATAAAATAAATTTTTCTTTCGACTTTTTTCACATTTTGCTTTAATTAGTTGTTAACCCTTAACGATCGAATAATTTTTTTGTAATACTCACCCATAAGACGACAGAAAATTAGACGATGTTTTGGGATATGAGCAACTAGGCTGGAACTTGGCAATTCCTTAACCGATTTTACTGAAATTTCGTGTGTGCGATGGAAATGGAATTCTAAAATGATTTTTGGTTAAAGTTCTGGAATAGGCCAACTAGGATGGAACTTGGCTATTGCTTAACTGATTTTAGTGAAATTTGGTATGCGTGATGGTAATGGGATTCTATAGTGATTTTTAGGTAACGTTCTGGAATATGGCCAACTAGGATGGAACTTGGATATTCCTTAACCCTTTCGCGGACAGTGACGTGTATACACGTCATTCTATAAGTTCGTGTGGGGACGTGACGTGTATACACGTCAACATTTATAATACGTATAAAGTTATGACGGGTGTAGACGTCATGTAATGCGCTAGTTTAAATGGTTTATTAGTTTTGTGTGTCCCATGGGAAATCCAAAATATTATTTTACTGTCCCTTGAACAGAAATAAATATACGTTTTTTTGCGACACAATTGTGTGGTTCACCAAATTGCATGACGTGTTTACCCGTCACATTTTCATGAAAATATCTTCATTAGAGAAAAAAGTGTCCGTGTGAATAGACGTGTGGAATAAAAATATTTAGTTTTTTGTAAAGTGTTATTTGTGTTATAAAAGACGAGTGTTTCAATAAAATTTACCGTTTTTTGTACTGCTGTTGGGGATTTTCTAATACATAAGGTAATATTATGTTATTTATTGAAATGGAAATAAATCATAATTGTAATTATATTTTACAGTAAAAGTATGTCAGAAATTAATACCACCAATTTCTACAACAAAAGGAAGTCAAACACGGAGTCGGACAGTGATGCGTTTAGTGACATTGCTTCAAACTCAACAGATCCGTTTGAAGACGATGGGCTTTTTTCTAATGATCCAGATTTTGAACCTGGTGAAATAAGTGTAGAATCAAGCAGCATAGAATCATGCAGCTTCGAGGAGGAAAGAGAAACAGCATCGGAACCCAGAGATCATATTGAGGAAGATTGTGAACCAGAAAATGCCCAATATACTTCAATTGATAGCGATGATGGTGAATGGATTTCAGACACAGAAAGTATCCCAGATTTTATATTTGATAATCAAAGAGCTGGAATACAAATGAGTCTTTCTTATAGTGCTTTACCAATTGAAATATTTTTTAAATTTTGGACACCAGAAATTTTGGAAAAATTTGTTATCTGCACCAATAATTATGGCAAAAGGCTCTGTGATTCGAAATGTACCAAAACGAGGAACAGTCGGTTCAAAAAATTTAATGAAACGAATGTGGAAGAAATTAAAAAAATTTTTGGCCTCTGCCTACTCCAAGGACAAATAAAATTTCCTCGTGTTCGTCATCTGTTCAGCAAATCTTTATTGTATTATCACCCTATTTTCCCTACGACAATGTCTGGAAGACGTTTTGAACAAATTTTACGTTGCCTGAACTATGAAAGGTACGAAAACAAAGGGGATAAATTATCTAAGGTACAAGAACTTCTCGACGCATTAGTAAGCAATTGCTCTGAAATTTATTATCCAGGTGAATCATTATCATTAGATGAATCGCTGCTATTGTTTAAGGGACGTCTCTCTTTCCGACAGTACATTAAGGGGAAAAAAGCCAAATATGGCATACAATTTTATGAATTGTGCACTCCAGATGGGTTCACATTAAACATAGAAATATACAAGGGCAAAATCGAAAACGACAAAGCTACCGGAAAAACCCAATCACTGGTTCTGCGACTGATGACACCTTATTTGAACAAGGGTCACCATTTATACATGGACAACTATTATAATAGTACCAACTTGAGCCGGACGTTACTCAAATATAAAACCCACTCAACTGGGACTCTCCGCTCAAATAGAAAAGGAAATCCTACAGCCGCTACGCTGAAGAAATTGAAAAAGGGCGAGTATAAATGGCAGCGCAATAAAGGAGTTTATGTAAGCAAATGGAAAGATAACAGGGACGTGTTGTGTATTACAACAGGATATAAACCTGAAATGAAATTGGTTAAAAATCGTTATGGAAAAGCAAAAATGAAGCCAGCTGAAATAGAGGCGTATAATTTGAATATGCCAGGTGTTGATAAATGCGATCAATGACCAGTTATTACTCTAGCCCACGAAAAACAATAAGGTGGTACAAAAAAGTAATTTTTCATCTTCTCGATGTAGCAGTGTGGAACGCTTCCTATATTTATCAAAAGAATTCCAATAAGAAAATTTCCCAGCTCCAATTTCGAGAGCAAATAATAATTTCTTTGCTTGGGCTAAAAGATGCTACAAGCCCTGTCGTTCTCCAAGATAATTTACAATGAAAAAACTTTGTACAACACTTTCAAGAAAAAATTCCTTCAGCTGCTGTGAATAAGCCAGCGAAAACCACGTTCTTGCGTTGTAGAGAGTGCTACAAAGAAAAAGTTAGACGAGAAACCTCATTTCGATGCAAAGTTTGTGTGGACAAACCTCCTTTATGTCCTGGGATATGTTTTGAAAAATGGCACACAACTGAAAGTGAAATTGAAGATCAATAATCACTATTAGGTTCATAAATTGAAATCTTTCATGTAGTTCCTACAACTAAATAATTATTGTTTTTATTTTATAGAATAATTTTTGTAATATTTATTTTCAGGCTAAGAAAAAAGCTTTATTTTATTATTTTTTGTCAATAAAGTATGTGATTGAATGAATTATTTACGGAAGTATTTTTTTTAACCATAACAAAACACTTTAGACGTGTATAGCCGTCATGACGTCAATAAACGTCATAGCGTTGAGCATCAACTATCCTATATTGTGGAAGCCATGACGAGAATACACGTCGAAACTGGTATCACTATTTTATGATTTAGTTGCGACAAACTATCCATTTCATTCAATTTCCTATTCTCAGAGTTTCCGTATCTGTAAAAACATCGAATATATTACACATGACGTTTTATGAAGTTGCACACTGTAAGTTGCGTCCGCGAAAGGGTTAACCAATTCGAGTGAAATTTGGTATGCGCGATGTGGGATTCTAAAAAATTGTTTGGATAAAGTTTTGGAATATGGCCAACTAGAATTGAACTTTGCTATTCCTTACCTATACAATCACATTACCATCACCTACCAAATTACAGTAATAGCCAATTTCCATCATAATTGGCCATACTCCTGAACTTTATCCAAAAATCATTTTCCATCCTAGTTGGCCATATTCCAGAACTTTATCCAAAAATCATTTTAGAATTCCATTTCCATCGCGCATACCAAACTTCACTAATATCGGTTAAGGAATAGCCAAGTTCCATACTAGTTCGTAATATTCCAAAACTTCATCTAATTTTCTATCGTCTTATGGGCGAGTATTACAAAAAATCGTTCGATCGTTAAGGGTTAAATAGTTTTTTTGATGATCACTTGTTCCTTTAATTGTTTTGTAAAACTTTGATCAATCTGTCCGGAAAAATGGTTGGATGGATCAATTTGAAAATAATACAGAACTATTAGGGGTACATTAAGCTGTAAAACGACCTGGCAACATTAGTCTTTTCATCAATATTTTTAAAGTAACGGTAGATTTACTATAGCAACATCATAAAAAGTCGTTTTTTGTACTTTTTTCAAATTAGTATTGAGGGTGAAAAAAATTTGTTCCCAAATAATCATTTAAGGGTCTTGAAGGAAATTTACTGAAGATTTAAGACTGCTCTAAAATTTACTGTGCAATCATTGATTGCTGAGATATCGATGATCAAGGACAAAAGGATATTTTTTCGTTCAAAGTCAGATATCTCAGCAAAAGGTTGACGTAGACAGACCAAAAAGAAATTAAATTGTAGCTTAATTAACTAGCTAACTGAGCTAAAAGAAATGTCCCGAACCCCTGGATCCTTAATAAAAAAGTTGGAATTTTTTTTTCTCGCGCTGTTTCTTATGATTGCGTAATAACGGTATCTCACAGAAGTTTTCTGCTCAAAAATTTCAAAACTAGAGATTCGAAGCTTTGAAATGCTTTTATTTTCATCTCTGTACGACTGTTTATCACAAAGATACAGTTCTTCAAAAAACACTAAAAAAACTGAAAAAAAATGTTGTTCCTTTAATTTATTGGAGTAGTGTTTAATTTACAATAAATTATCTGCCACAGATTCTTTACGCACAATGTGACACCAGAATTGCTCCGATCAGATGTGGCGTTCTCTCGCTACAGTGCTCTCAATCATTGTAAATCGCTATATTGTAGATTGTAATTTTATTTAAAATTTATGTGGAGATTAATTATTTTAATGAAAAATAAATTATATGCCACAGTTTCTTTATGCATAAATCGACATTACGTTACGCCGATCAGATGAGACATTCTTCCTTTACAATGCTCTCGAGTTTTGTAAATCACCATTTTGTTGATTTTAATTTTAATTAAAATTTATGTGGAGATGAATTATTTTAATTTACAATAAATTAACCACCACTGTTTCTTTACGCAAAAATTGACACCAGAATTGCTCCGATCGGATGAGCCATTTTCACGATACAGCAATATAAGATATGCTCAATTGCTTTTCAAAATTGGTTCGTTAACCTTTGTTAAATTCGTTATCCAGTGACAACTTCATACATTTTAGTAGGTGGTTTTTATTTGAACAAGGTCTACTGCATTTATTATTTATACAGAGATGGATTATATTTTTGTCACTCGATGACCACATCGTGCGCGTGAGCGTATCTTAATAATTTCCTATATCGTGAGCTATTCTCATGCTCAGTCACGATATAAGAAATTAATAAGATATGCTTACGCCGCACGATTTCGTCATTGGGTGATAAACATTATCAAATAATTCTCCGTATAAATAATAAACGCAGTAGGCTAGGTTCAAATAAAAGCGAGATACTAAAATGTACGGAGCTGTCACTGGATGACGAAATTCGCAAAATAAACAAAATTTTAAAAAGCAATTGAGCTTATCTTTATATTGCTATATCGTGATGCTCAGCTCAGTGGTTTGAACCACTGAATTTTTTATTTTGTTTTGAGTTTTGTTTTTTTTTTTTTGATATAGCAAGCGGAAACCAACTAAATTAAAGTTTATCTTTTTGAGATTTTATGTTTAAAAATTTCAGAACTGATGCTTAAAGTATTAAAAGCGATTTAGTTTTTACTGGGCAGTTCAGTTAAATCAGATTTTCACTCTGCAAAAAATACCGGAGCATATTTTTCTGTAGAAACAGGTAGAATATGATGAATTCGTGGTTCATCCGTTATGTTACAAGTGCAAAATAATCAAGACTAGATTTTTAAATTCATAAATTCACTTTGTTTATACACATTCAATAATTCACTTTGTTTGAATCTATCAAAAATATCTGTGAAAACAGTACCAATTTGGGTTTAGCAAATTAAGAAATTATTTTTTTTCAAGAAACATTAGTGTTTTAGCAGAATGAAACTAAATGAATATTTTAGCCTATAGCTACCATCAAAACCAAAAAAGTTCGACACACCATTCGAAAGGTGAATGTTCTACCCTTCCAACATTTTCAGGCTTTTGCGGCTCTATTATGTTTTGTTTTATTTTAATGGTAAATAATAAATCGGAAATATGGATCTTAAGTTTCATAAAACCAGTTGACGGTAAGTTGTCAAATCAAGACAATGTATATTTTTATTATATGATTTTAATACGAGTATGTTCCGAAGATTGTAAGAGAATTCAATCCAGTTTCAAACTGATGAACTTATGATTATGAAAAAATCAATCTTCTCATCAGGCCGCGGCGACTGGACTGATTATTCCACAATTTACCTTCTATATATACAGAATGTGCTGTGCGTTTAAGTATTAGCGAATCATAACTAATACAGATGAATTCTCTTACAATTTTTCTTCTTCACAATATTCACACAGCTCTATTTCTGTGTACGCTAATTTTTACTTTATTAATTTTTTGTTGAATATTAATTAATTCATGTAATATCTAATATGCTACCGGTGGTTAGACCATTTTAATTGTGTTTCGATTAACACGAGAAGTATATTAGTATTTACGAACAGTAATTCAACGAAACCAACTAATAGACATAATTCTATTTATTTAATTCATATATTATTTTCTTCTCGTGTTAATCGAAACACAATTAAGATGGTCTAACCACCGGTAGCATATTAGATATTACATGAATTAATTAATATTCAACAAAAAATTAATAAAGTAAAAATTAGCGTACACAGAAATAGAGCTGTGTGAATATTGTGAAGAAGAAAAAGTGTAAGAGAATTCATCTGTATTAGTTATGATTCGCTAATACTTAAACGCACAGCACATTCTGTATATATAGAATGTAAATTGTGGTATAATCAGTCCAGTCGCCGCGGCCTGATGAGAAGATTGATTTTTTCATAATCATAAGTTCATCAGTTCGAAACTGGATTGAATTCTCTTACAATCTTCGGAACATACTCGTATTAAAATCATATAATTAAATAAATAGAATTATGTCTATTAGTCGGTTTCGTTGAATTACTGTTCGTAAATACTAATATACTTCTCGTGTTAATCGAAACACAATTAAAATGGTCTAACCACCGGTAGCATATTAGATATTACATGAATTAATTAATATTCAACAAAAAATTAATAAAGTAAAAAATATTTTTATTGTCTGAGTAGTATTTTTTTGGTATGATGCAAGACAAATCAGTAGTGCATAGAAGCAATAAAATTACAAATGTGATTTAGTAGTCGTGTTGAAATAAACTTTGCCCGAACAACTTCAACTGAATTCCTCTTATGTTTATATTACAGTATTAAATAGATATTATAAATTTAAATTTCAAACAAAGAAAAATTGAGTGTCACAAAACACTTAAAAATTAAATATTGGTCCGTATTTTAGCTTCTAAAATTGTATGTTGTTTTCAATGGAAATTCAAATGAAAACCAGGGTAAGTTTTAAAGAGAAACTAATTTTTCCGGAAAATATCTACAAAAAAGTCGGTGACAGCAAATGTTTATTTTTAAAGGATGCCCGCCCAGGCAGTTGATCACGCTTTAACGGGAAATGGTTATTGTTAGCAATGTTTAGTGGCGTGGTCTAATTTGCCCGAAAAAAACTGAAGGCGTCCTCAACTCTGCCCAGGCGAAGCTGGGAAATACATTTAGTTGTGAATAAAATAGAGGTTTGCACTTATTTTTAAAAATATAATAAACATTTTCCCATAAACTGCTTACCTTGACGAAGTATCCTAGGCCTTTTCATATAGTTTTAATCCCTTAACCCTTCTCAATTGTATTTTAAAACGTTTATTCACCAAACTTAATTTGTTAAACCCACAAATAAACTTGTGAATATTCAATACCTTGGATCATTTTGTTTTCTTCATTTTAAAATATCAAAAGCAATTCAAAAAATTAAGAAAATAATAAAAAAATTATTTTTATTTTACTTAAATTTAACAACTTTATTAACAAACTTTCACTTTGGATTTCTTTTATATTATATTATTTCTTAGTATACTTATTACTAAGTCATATTACACTTATCACAATTCTTAGTAATATTACATTTATCACAATACTACTACTAAGTATCCATTATTTTCAGTACGATTTACAATAAGTTTTAATTAAATTTTTCATTAACGATTTATTTTGAAATTATTATTGTATAATTCTTGCATTTATTGTTTTGATAAATTTCTATAGAAACACAGAAATAATTTTTTGTACGTTTTAATTCTATGAAGGTTATTTTTATTTAATTAAAACGTCTCACACAATGAATGTCGCTACCGCACCGGTATTTACGATGAAATTCTGGAAAGAGATAATGATTTTTAAATATGAAATAAATTAATTTTGATAGTGTATAATATTAAATATGTATAAAAAGAAAGAATTATACTATTAAAATTCGAATCATGGATCCGCGTGCCTTTCATTTTTGTCAACCACATTAGGTAATTGCGTCCGTGATTCGAGAGTAGGTCATTTTGGAACGATAAAATTTGAATGTTGCTTAATTTTCCCTCATGAATTTTTTTTATAGAAAAAATAAAATAAAATACAATTTTCAAAATCAGATTCAGGCGCAATTATTTTAAATAAAATGTAATTTTATCACTTTAATTATTTTATTTTTAGTAACTTGTGCATGTTTTGATTCTGGTGCTCGGCAAGGCACTCTCTAATGTCTAGTAAAAGCCCTAACTGCAAGAACATAATTACTGCAGAATATCACCATATACCAGGTGACAATAAAACACGGAGACTTTTCAATTACATTTTTTTCCTCATCTAGAATGCTTTTTCAAATGTTTATATTAAAATAAAATCTTTCCGTACAGTCAAGAATTCAGCCGCTGAGTAGTTTATGCAGCAAGTTGCTCAAAAATTAAGATTTGCAGCCAAAGCTACTATTCCGTCGGATTAGGCACTTTCCGAAAGTTATACTTTGTTACGCCAGTCAATTGGCGTACCTCCAATTTTCTTAAGTCATCGCCTATTTTACCTGTACTATACGTACTGTCCACATTCTTTCCCATGGTTGTTGGTATTGCAAACAACCAATTATCTGTCTGCCTAAAACAGATAATAAATTCCTATCTCATGTGACTACTTGTGCTCAATTAGGTCGAGCATTCCTCTACGGAAATCAAGCAAGTCAGCTATATATCAACGCATGAGAATTTTCATTTTTCTGAGTTTCACGAAGCTCATTTTTCACTTGGTTCTTATCTTTTTAATTTTTTTCTGATATTACCAAGTACATATTTTATAATCTAATTTTCTAATTCCTTTTTATGCTGATGCATTTTTTTTTTCTCTTCTGATGTGGGCGATTGACGACCGACGTGCATGGCGTGGTTTTTTTTTGGAGGCAGTTAAGTTTTGGAGCTCGAGGAAGTCGGGTATTTTCTATTTTTTAAAACAAAAAAAAAAATAATTTTTTTTTTTGGTGCGTGAGCGCAAGCCTAATGCTTAGGAAAATTTAAGTCGATTTTTTTTTCTTCTTTATTTTTTTTTGTGAAGAATCCCTGTAAAAATAATATACGCGTGGGGATCGCGTCTTAGCTAAATATATCTAATATATATCGTTCAAGTGATAAGTTTTATGATTTCTTCTATTTTTATACAATGAACTGTTATTTTTGTCATAAGTGAATTTATGGTAAAGCGGTATATCATCTCGGTGTTTCTTACGTTGTAAAACCGTTATTGATAATTTAATACCAAAATGATAAAACGAACAATCATTAAATTATATACTAACTGTCCTTGCCTTGTCATTGGTGAATTTTTTTTGAACAATAAAATATATATATAATATAAACTTTAGAAATTAGTGAACAATAATTAAGAAATTAATAAAAATTGAAAATATCAATCATTCAAGTGTGATATATAATTATGTTATAATTGATAAACTTAAGTTTAGACTTTAAATGGTAAAAAAAAGAGAAAAACTGTTAACCGTGTTAATCATAGTCTTACTGTGTTATGTAGTGGACAATATCTATGTTGTTTGCAAAAAAAATTATAATTACTTTGCAAAGTGTTCGTTGGTGTAGAATGAAATAATATTCAAATTTGGAAAAAATAAACTAATCATAAGAAAAATCATAGAAAATATAATAAATGTTATACTAATGGTGTGGACCCCATTATCCGGAAAGCAATCATCTGATTCAACTTTAAGTATCATTTTTTTTGTATTATTATTACATAATTATGTATATTGTAGTTATTTATTAAATTAATTACGTAACCAAACATTTCCCATTTTGTCAATATTAAATTAAATATTTTTTTACAATAAATTTTCATTTGTTTCCATCTTAATCATTATTATAAAAAAAAATTAATTAAAAAGAAAAATATATATATATATATATATATACAATACATAACATATACATTCTACATTACATATATCTATATATATATATATATATACATTATACATATTAATTCATTATCTTTTAAGTCATTTGTCAGTTAAATACCAGTAAATGGTTAAGTTAAGAAACTTAAGTCCGGACTTTAAAATAGTTTATTAAGATTCTTTTGTTAGTATTTAGTAATTTCATGGTGCATTTTTACCACTTTTTTTTATTCAATTTTTTTTCCAATTGGATTATTTTATACATATTATTATTGATTTATACATTATTTGTCAGTTTACAAAAATTCACCAATATTAATTAGTCCTGAAATATAATTTGTTTGCCATATTTTCACATGTTCATATTTTTTTTATTTTTTTATTTGAATTTTTTTATTATATAAATTTTTCTTACAGCTCTCTCTCTCTCTCTCTCTCATCCGATTTTATTTTTTGTGCTAAATTAAGATGGCGAGATAAGCCCCATTTAGGATGAGTTCAGGACTCTCCTAACCCAGCCCCAAAGCGAGATGTGAGTCGTCGCAATCCACCTCCCCGCCTATTCCATTCTCCCACATCCTGCCTCCTTCCCTTCCCGCAGTTCAACTAGATCCGTGCCATGTTCCTGGCAAACCCCACGCCTTTCCCCTGAGCCTTAGCCGGCCAATGACCGCCCAGGAACAACAAGTGGCATGGATATCTGCTAACGGAGTGACTTCACGTTCGTTCCGTTACAACTTATTTATTTAGACCTACTTATTTAGATAATTATGTTGCGAGGTAACTTAAAATAAGTATGTTCTTTCAAAAAAAAAAAAATCTAAAATGGAAACCAAAATTCTGTTAATTTCATTGCATTGAATTTTAATTCTTTCTTTTATAAAAAATTTAATTAAAAATTATTTAATAGTTAAAAATTAAATGCGTTGCTGTCAAAATATAAAATAAGTATGTGAAATCAATCCGGATGATTTTACATACTTATTTAAGATGGCGGCAAATAAATATGTAACTATAAAATAAGTATAGCTTTCGGAAAGGGCCTAAAATACAGAAACTAAAAACAGACTGCACAATTTCTACATCCACTTTAAAGTGTTTGCCAGAACTGCAGCTGTCAATATTTTTTTGTAGCCTAACTTTACAGTCAAAATGGATAGTGAAGAAGAATAGTAAATCATAAATAAATAATTTAAAATAAATTAAATATTATAATTGTAAGATGTATTAAATTTTTTATTTATTATGTTCACAGCCTAATCTTAGAACTTTAATATTCAGATAATGAGGAAGAGTTAACCTAAAATGAAGGTCCTATCACACAAAAGTAAGCGCCTAACCTAAAAATATTTGTTAAACGTCAAATTGTCGCGTCTTCTCGCTATTATCGAAGTATACGAAGTAGAAAATTTGGCAAAAAAAGTGTTCGCCTTCCAAGTTCAACAGTCTTCAAAGCAATGAAACGATACCGGGAGTTAGGTTTTTCTTCGGACCGTCCTGAAAGAGGTCATCCGTAGCCAAGAGTCTTCAAGTAAACGGGGAAACATTTCGAAAAATAGCGAAAAAAAATTTTAACAACTGTCCATACAAGCTCCAAAAACTCCGCCTTCTTACAGGCAAAATGAAGCTCACACGATTTGGAAGATGCACGCAATGTTACTAAAGCGTTAAGAAGCTGTTCACAATTGAACAATGCTACAATCGTCAAAATGGCCGTATTTGGTGAAAAAACCCTCCCGCAGAAGCGCGAACTGTTGCCAGAAGCCAAAAACCTAAATGTATGGGTATAAATACAACTTTTATGGTTTGGGCTGGATTTACCGCTGTTGTGTAATGGCCACCGTATCATCCAAATTTAAATCCTCTCGATTATTTTATTTGGACATACTTGGAGACTAAGCCTGCTCCATACCACATAAATATTTGAAATCATTACGTGCTGCCACTTTCAAGGTCTGGGATGAAATGCCTCTAGAAATGCTTCGAACTGCTGCTGATAATTTTAGTAAATATTTAAAGATTGTATTGATGCTTATTGATGCTATTTTGAAGATTTTTAATTTTTCTATTAAATAAACGAGTTATTTACAAGTTTATAGAACTTTCAAACGATTTGGTGGTGTAAATTCTTTAGAAATGTTTGGAATTTAATAGGTCTCCGTATTTTATTGTCACCCGTTATTTGGCTAGGAGGCCAGCCACGGTTAAAGCAATTGGATAAGGATGACGACGTGCATCCTAAGCCTAAACATATCTTATTTATTATTAATTAATCCGTCATACCGCAGTTCTCATTAAATAATTTTAATATTTTTTATTTAAAAATAGTTAAGTCTATTGTAATTTAATATTATTTAATTTATTTATTTTTAATATTTATTTAGCATTTTATTAATAGATAAGATATCGAAAATGCTTCTTTTTCGAGGGCTTAATGTACCCTCTTCACGAATTTAAATATTCATCGTGAATATTCAACAATTTTCTGTTTTCTTTATTCTTTCGTCGAATTCAAAAAGCCGTTTTTATTACTTGCCTTCGGTATAATGGAGAGACGTTTGTTATATTTTACGTTCTTTGAACAATTGGGTATTCTTATTATTTTTTATTGTAGAACTATGTATGTCATTGTTTTTGATTTCTTAGGATGCCAATCGCTCACCATATTGTAGCGGCTAATATAGGTGCATTACTCCTTGAGATAACTGATTCTGGGGATTCGTTCATTACGGCATGTTTCAGTACGGAATATTTCACTACGGCATATGTCACTGCAACTTAAGCTACACTACGGCATGTTCGGTACGGCCGATTTCAGTACGGCATATGGTACACTACGGTATAAGATATACTACGGCATATTTCAAAATGGGATAACAAAATAGGGTAAACTCTAAAATAAAATAGCGGTTACGGAAAGTTATTGTATTTAAAAAAAAAAAAAAGTTAAAATATTTTATTTTGTAGTGGCAACACTTTCTCGAACAAAAATAACCAAGCATTCGTATGGTGCACATGAGGTGATTTGGCGTCTATTGGAGGGGGGGGGGGGAAGGCGCAAAGTTGAGTAGATTAATCTACCAGCTCCGTAACCTTCCAGTAGGATTCGCATCACGTGAGCAGTTCTGGTCATGTATTAGGCAGCTGCGTGATGGGTACAATTGTGTAAGGGTGACCTGTTCACAATTCGCAAGTGTACGTGCTGCCTCCTCGTGGCAACCACTGGTAATTAAGGCCATTTAGCACATTTTTGGCCATTTGGAACAAGCTAAAATACGGCGCTAAAGAAGAAAACCTTAACAAAAAACCCTAATCTAAGCTGGAACAGCATATGCCGATGGATGAATGGCTGATAGGTTAATCAGTCCAAAATATGCGGACTCTGGATACCAAGCACCGTCCAGTTTTATTTAGCCTTCCTGTAGTAAAGCTGGGTGACCTACAGGCGATTTGCAATTCCCAGCAACTCGTAAGAGTAAAATCAAACGGAAGACGGAGGAGTAGGAATATACGGGAGTGGGACAGCCCTCTCGAAGTCGTTGGGCTCCAATGCTACCGTCTTTCTAGCGGAACTACATGCTGTAGTAAACATCCAGGAGTGAGAGCAATAATCCCAGATAGTACGTATCACGTACCGGCCGGCAGTATTATCAAGTTCACTAAGAACCTGAATGTTGACTGGACGGATAATTAAGCAGGGTCCAGCATAATAGATCTTTTAGGTCGCAGTGCGAGGTGGCTGATCGCCCACATGGCCCTCTAATAAGAATAATAATAATGGTGCACAGGAACAGGAACCTCGAAAATGATTTTTATCATCATAGAATTTTCTTTCAATAAATACAATAAAATAAACAAAATATGCCCTAGTACACCTTATGACTAGTGTCCAAAGTGTCATATGAAAACATGCCGTGCGTTTATCTTATACCGTACTGTACTGAGATATGCCGAACTGTAATATTCCATAATGAAATACTATTACAAACCGACTGGGACTCATATTTCTAACGTTCAGGCCGGTCGCACGAAAATTGTGTGCGACCTATGTGCAACATAACAAATGTACATACAATTTAGTTTTATTGTTCCTTTAGCTTTCTATAGAAAAATGTAATATTTAAAACAACTTTAGGGTGGTCCTTGTTTGTATGGGGCAAAAAAATGAAGAGATTTCTAACGGGACACTTCCTAGAAATGTGAGGTTATGCGAAAAACTTAAACAGAAAAAATATTGGGTCAATCGAAGATGGTTTAGAGGTTGCGACTTGAGCGCGAATTTCGATAAAAACGGTATTTTTTTCAATTTTTCACTTTCAAACCAACAGAAAAATGATTTAGAATTTTTTCTTAGCTTTAATCAAAATTGGGGTGAATAGAAGATATAATTACCTTTCCAAAACATCAAAGATGTCGAAAATCGGCTAACAAATGGCGACTTTATTGCCAATTTTCGAAACTAATAAAAACTCAAATAATAAACGGTTTTTTTAAATCCTGGATTTTATATTCAAAACTACAAAAAAATAAATAAATAAATAGTAATGAGGTGTAACGACTAAACAGAGGAATATTTTATGATGTTATAAAAATCGCATGAGTCATAGGGACTTAACATAGTTGTGTTTTATGATGTCATTATGGTTCATCTCAGTATAGTTATTGTGTTTAAATCAGACTCTCGCATTAATTATGGCCTGCTATGGCCAATATGTTCATACAATCATATAATATATAAAGAAGAGAAATGCAAATTAATTTCAATTTAAATCCAAATCTCGCGAATAAATGACCCAAATTTGTAATAACTAAATCTAGTCCATTTAAGAGTTTTATTAATATTTTTAAGAAAGTGCTACTAAAATAATTGACAAAATGGCATCTAATTTACGGTCCACTACACAAATTTATCTTCTTGGCAATGAATACTGTCAAATTATTGGTGCTAAGTTACCTTCAAATAAGCAAGTGATGTGTCTTTTTTTTACATTCACCGTGCTGTAAAATTAACAATTCGTGAAAGTGCAGTTCTGACAATCCAGGAAGTGTCTATTTTTTGGTCAAAAGTACGAATCCCAGTGAAAAAGGAACAAAATTCCATTGAAAAATTGGAGGAATTGCATGATGAGTGGAAAAATCTCCTAAAGAATAAAAATAAATCTTCAAAAGTTTACCGTGAAAGAGAAAATGCATTTAATAGTAAACTGGATGATATTTTTGATATCGCACATATCAATGCCTTGCCCATGTTTACCAGTGAACACGACAAGCAATTCCTCTTGTCGCAGCGTGAGAAAGAGCGTCCCGGATATTTGACTGGAGCCAGACAATATGAAATTCGGAAATCGGAATGTATGGAGGCAGAAAAAAAGTAAATTAATTCCAATTGACTCTCATTTTCGTCATCGAAGAGTGACAGCGAAAGTACACGCAAAGCGCAGAAGGAGCCCCTAGAGGAAGCAAATGTTTTATTACTTCTAGAATATTATCAGCTTTGGATAAGTGGAAGATTAGTGATCGTGAAGCAATGCATTTAATCAGTGCCGTTGCCGAAACTTTTGAACATTCTATTGATGAACTCTTTTTAGAGCAGCATCAGTAAAGTCGACTTTCAAGTTTACAACAGGCGTAGTACATTGGGATGGAAAATTACTACCGGAGTTATCTGGCACGGAGGCCGTGGATCGTTTGCCGGTGACTATGATGGAGAACAATTATTGGGCGTTCCCAAAATGCTAAGATCAACTGGTTCGGAAATGGCGGAGGCGGTTTTCCAAAGCTTAATCGGTTGGAGAGTAGCTGACGATGTCGTGGCGGCTTGCTGCGATACCACATATTCAAATTCTGGAAGATTAAATGGAGCAGCTATTATTTAAGAGCAGAAATTGGAACGAAGTTTATTATATCTTCCTTGTCGACATCACATACGTGAAATTACATTGCATGCGGCAATTGAATCAAAAATGGGCAATACATCAGGAGTAAATGTTCCGTTATTTGTGAGATTCAAGAATGACTGGAATTCCTTGAATAAAGATAATTTCAAAGCAGGCATAGATGATCCCAACGGAATTAGAAGGTTTTTGTAAGAACGAATTGGCAAAGGAACATGCTCGGGATGATTACAAAGAATTAATGGAAATCACTCTTTTTTGGGCATGATACCAAACGAAAATGTCCGTTTCCGTCTGCCACGGCCTATGCATCATGCTCGCTGGATGTGCATAGCCGTTTATGTGTTGAAATTATTTATCTTTCGTGAAGAATTTAAGTTAACAACACAAGAACAGAAGAATTTACGGTACATTTGCATTTTTGTCGTACGATTTTATGTGAAAATTTGGTTCCATTGCACTAAAGCAGCTAAAGCACTAAAGCTGGATTTGAACTATTTACGAGATATTTATTTCTACAAAACACCTGATGAAAAGTTGGCGATGGATGTACTAAATAAAATGTGTGGTCATTTGTGGTATTTATCCGACTAAAGCATCACATTCAATCATGGTGAAACCATTGAATATGATGAGGGATGTAGAGGCCGAGTCTAGTAAGCGCGTCGAATTGAAAATTGATGATGTGAAAACATTCATTATGAAACAACTGGCAGATTTTGTTACACCAAACACTGGCGATTTTTTTAAACGGTTCAAGATTTCCACAGATTTCTTAAACAAAGATCCGGATATTTGGCCTCAGGATGATAATTTCAAGAACTGAATGAAGATTATTAGTCAAATAAAAGTCGTAAATGATATTCCAGAACGTGGTATTAAGTTGATACAAGATTATAATAAGAAATTAACAAAAAATGAAGATGAAATGCAGTATTTACTACAAGTCGTAAAGGACTACACACAGAAGTTTCCAACCCATACCAAAACATCCTTAATGGGTAGAAGATCATCCTAGATTGATTATTTTCATTATAAAAATTAAATCATAATATCATTGTATAGAAGAAACATTATGCGTTTATAATAAAAAAAAATAGTTATAATTTGTCTAGTTTTTGTATTTTGAAATTTGGCCATAAAGTCGCTATTTGTAAACCGATTTTTGATATTTTTGATGTTTTGGAAAGGTAATTATCTCCTCTATTTACCACAATTCTGATTTAGGCTGAGAAAATTTTTAAAATAATTTTTATATTCGTTTGAAATTGAAAAATTAAAAAAAATACCGTTTTTATCGAACTTCGCGCTCAAGTCGCGACCCCTAACCCATCTTCGATTGACCCAATATTTTTTCTGTTTAAGTTTTTAGCATAACCTCACATATATAGGGGGTGTCCCGTTAGATATTGGAACTTTCGAAAATAAGGGCCACCCTAAATTGTATATTTATTTTTTCTCTCCGGATATTTCAAATTATTAGTCATAATCATAGGAAACTATAACAATTAAAAAATTGGAAAAAAATGAAAAAAAACTTAACTAAAAACTAGCTGGCAAAACATATTTTTAAAATTAAAATTTGTGTGAACTAGTTTATTGACATGAATTTTAATTTAAAAAAATGTTTTGCAAGTTAGTTTTTAGTTAAATTGGTTTTCCATTTTTGTAATTGTTACAGATTCCTATGATTATGAGTATGATCTTAGTATGTATATATAAATAGAGAAATCACGCGCAATTACAATGTTACCTCAACAGATAACGTTACATGCATAGTTTTCAATTGTTTTCTAACTTTTTTGCATAGTACATATATTTAGGTTGCAATTTACTAACTATCAATTACTTAGGCATCTGGAATTGGGTGGATTCTTTGTTTTTATTAGATTGCTCCTGTCCCTTGATTTAGTTATATTTATCATGGGTCGAAATTGTAATTATTTATAAAATGTTGATAAATTTTTTATAGTAATTGCTTTGGGAGACGTAATATATGTATTTACTTTATTAATTTTATTCATTTATTTTTCTTATTTCTTTATATATTTGGTTTGTACTATTAATAACGCGAATGAAATTGTTTAGGTATCAGGGTAGGATTGCTTGGAGATCTATCTATGTTTTTAAAATTTATTTTAATTGATTTTATCTATATTTTATTTATTTTATCTATATTTTATTGGGTATGGGTTCAGAATAGTAATATTAATTTTATGGTAGTACTTGTTAGTAGTAACAGTAATTATGAAACAGGCTCATTATCAACATTTCGACTTGGGGCCTAAGACAACCAAAATAAGCATAATGGCTACCAAATTGGTTAGAAGAAATGTTCTTGATGCAAATTCCAAAGTTTATATGTTTTTATTGATTTGTATAATAAAATATAATTAATACAACTATGTTTTAAGTTTGCACACTCATTGCTGGTCTCCACTTACGTATTTTTGTCTTGACAAAAAAAAATCCATTCCTTTTTTTTCTCATGACAATTTTTAGTACATTTTGCAAAATACATACACGCCGATTTTTTTCTCATGACAATTTTTAGTACATTTTGCAAAATACATACACAAAAATGGATTTGAGAATGCGCATTGAAATTTTGTCAAGAGAGGAAAAGATCAGAATATTCAATATTTTTGTCATGACGTTGTGCTATTTGAGCAAAAATTGTATTTTATGCTCAATATCATGTCATTTTATGTTGAATATTTTGACAATAAAAATGAAATTTTCATGTTTTTTTGGCAAATTTTTAGCTTTTTAATAAATTTTAGGTGAAAATGTAATAAAATTTGTGTTATTATAATAAAACATAAATAATAAATTGTGGAATACAAAAGTAATTTGCCAAAAATTGTACTCGTATTATTCGAAAAACGAACCAAATTCAAATTTTTTTCTTATTCTCAAAGAAAAAAATTAGTTATATTTTTTATAGTAGTAGTTGTACCAAAAATGTCACGAGGCGTTTGTCACTTATTTTTTGTCAAGAGAAAAATATGCAAGCGGAGACCAGCTATCAATCTTCATTTGACGCCGAATTAAGAGCAGCGCAGTGGTTAAGGCAGTTGCCGCGGTCTCGGCTCCCACCGCTGACCAAAATTTCGATTAATTGATAACAATATGCTCCTGACCACCTCCAACTTTCACAATTCATCATGAGTAAGGTTCGAAAGATTTGATTAAATGTGCGGCTAGGCTCGATTTATCAAGAGCGAAATCGAGTCTAACCGCCATAGCTTCTATTTTTATTTTATATATAATGTGACGAACGGTTTAACACGCAATATTTTATGTCTATTAATGGATCTTATAATTAATTACACAATTTAATTTAATTAATCTTATTCTGTTTAATATTCATAATCTATTTAATTAATCTTATTCTGTTTAATATTCATATCAAATTTTTGTGGTGTAGCGTTCCGTACGGTAGTGCACAAAAGGAAGCTCTGCGAAACTTCTGTGAGAGAAGCTAACAACGACGGAGCCAGTATATTTTTCATTTTAAGTTTGATTATGATTACTTGTCCATTCATTTAAAAATACAATTTCTTATGGTATTCCATTTTTTTTGCCTACGAAATCTCTCCTATAAAGCTAAGCGTTTTTTTATATATTTGCATCATTGTTATGATTTTCAAAACCATAAAACAAATTTGTCCACGACTAACGTATAATATACTCATTATACGTTTGTTTCTTCAATTATAATGATATCCATTATTCACTGCTAGTTTATCTAGTAGTCTCTTCTTTTATTATTCACTACTACCAAATAAAAATTTAATTTTTGGAAATGTTATCTAGTAGTCTGTTGCTATTTTCATTATTATTAAACTGACACTTCAAAATGTCGACGGAAGTTATTTTAGGTTTATTTATAGGATTTGATAATAAAACACAATTTTGATCGGTCGTGGACAAAGTATCGTATTCTACTCGCATATAATGGCTGTTATGTCGGTAAACTTCATCTTCGTGAATAACAGCTATCATTATATGCTCGTTGAATAATATAATATTATTAATAAAAAATTTTTATAATTTTGTGACGGGCATGGAAATAGTTGTAATCAATTCATTATACGACTACAACAAAAATATAATTTGTGTTATATTTATCCTTATCCAATTGTGTTTTATTTATTTAATTTCATCACATTTTTTGGTCATTAGTTATTATTTATTCATATAAGTGTGAAGAGCACTTAAAGGTCACTCTTCATTAGTTTAATGATAAATAACTTATTTTCAGAATATAATATAGTTCCAGAATTAATCATTTTATAAGGATTAAATTTAATCCCGATTTCAGAAAGTAGCTAAAAGAAGTATGGCGGTTTCTAGTCACAGATTTTAATTTTAATTTGAATGGGTTGTTTAGCTGGAACAGTTATACGTATTATGTAGTTTTATATGTTAATTTTAATTGCATAGCATTGGTCAATAAAAAATTTATAATTTATTTAAGGATTTTACTTTTAATTCTATTTAACTTATAATTTTTTTTCAATTTGGAGGTTTTGAGGCAGGTTTAAATTATTAACTCTAGATTTTTAATTTTAATTTAAAATTGCTTGGTTAACGACACATAAAATGCTGTACCACACTGTGTCGCGTCGGACAACAAAAACAATTTTACTTATTATCGTCAACATCATTATAATAAAAAACAAAACAGTTATCTTTGAACTGGATTATTAAAATCTATACTGGTTCTGTAAAATAAAAACTTCACTTATTATTTCAAACTCAATTCGAATAGTCGAGTTTCATTCATATCGTCGTTTCCAAATAAGAGTATTACATCTGCAAATCATTAATTTTTTGGAAGGGCGTGTCAAGTTTTTAATGTTAAATTTGGCTTCATTCTTTTTAAATAAAATTCTTGCCACACTTTCTGGAAAGAACTTTATCTAAAAAAAAATTAAGCCGAAATTAGTAATAACAACTTTAAAGCCTCTTCAAAAAAAAATAGCGATTTGTAGATGTAATACTCTTATTTGGACACGACGGTATGTACATATGGTATATATGTATTTTGCTTTCAATATATATGGTGAAACAATAAAATAAAATAAAGTGCTTCAACATAAGTACGTGGTGAATTCAATTCTGCATTTTGAATTACTAATAATTATCCTTATGATAAAATAATCGTAAGCGTCAACAGAGGTAATATATGGTTTCATATATTTAAAACTAATTATACTACTTAAATACTAATTTACAATTTATTTTAGGAATTAAATTCGAATTTAACTTAAATCTTTATCAGGTTAATAGAAGGAATGTGGCGTTTCATTATTAATTCTAAATTTTAATTTATAATTCAAATTGTTTGTTTAGTTGGAACTGGCCTCAAGAGACACTGAGAAGTAGAAATTGAACTGTAGATTGTGTTGTCCTGTGCTAACTTACTTTACTATATTTATTACTAACAAATTTACTAATTAATCCTGAGTTTCAGAATTAAATTTTAGCTAGAATCAACCCTTCAGGATCAACATCAACAAGTAGTAAATAAGCAGTAGTTTAGAAATTGTGTTGTCCTGTGCTAACTATTTTTAGTAGTAGAGATTGTGTTGTCCTGTGCGAACTTACTTTACTATATTTATTACTAACAAATTTACTAATTAATCCTGAGTTTCAGAATTAAATTTTAGCTAGAATCAACCCTTCAGGATCAACATCAACAAGTAGTAAATAAGCAGTAGTTTAGAAATTGTGTTGTCCTGTGCTAACTATTTTTACTATATAATTACTAACAATTTACTAACTATCGGCTATACCTAGGTATTACCTAGGTTCATCTGTATTAGTTATTATTCGCTAATACTTAACGCACAGCACATTCTGTATATATAAATTGTGGTATAATCAGTCCAGTCGCCGCGGCCTGATGAGAAGATTGATTTTTTCATAATCATAAGCTTATCAGTTCGAAACTGGATTGAATTCTCTTACAATCTTCGGAACATATTAAAATCATATAATTAAATAAATAGAATTATGTCTATTAGTCGGTTTCGTTGAATTACTGTTCGTAAATACTAATATACTTCTCGTGTTAATCGAAACACAATTAAAATGGTCTAACCACCGGTAGCATATTAGATATTACATGAATTAATTAATATTCAACAAAAAATTAATAAAGTAAAAATATACCTAGGTGTCTGTAACCGGGCCGATTCTGTCACTTCTGTCAATCCTATCCTATCCTTCGGTTTTGTTGTGTGTGAAAGGGTGCACGGTGGGAACCGGCCAGGAGTGAATATGATGATGTCACATTTATGTGGTGTCGTGGGTGGTTGTGCTCTCCTTGTTGTAATGGTGCTTAGGTATCTTCAGTGGGGAAAGCATTCACCTATGTTATAAAATTGGTGTGACAGTTTAATGACCACATCACTAACACGGGATTTCTTGCTTCATAAGCTTGGCCGTGCATTCAAATCAACCAAACAAACAATCAAACAAATTTTATAATTTTGTTCACATGAATACGTGAATGGATGACACGAGTGAGGCTATCGTTCACTAGACAGCATGAGCCGGGTGAAAAATGAAGATAAAGCATAAGCCAAGATGACAGCAAAAGATACGACGGAGATTGGCGATGAAAGTGATTTGGTAGGGGCAATGAGCAATGTAAAGTTAGTCAAGTGTGGAACTCCACAAAAAAAACAGAAGAATTCAAAAATAATTTCAAAAAGAAATCTTAGAATTTCTTAATAAAGTATTGGTGGAGAATTTGGCCAATCTTTATAGTAAATTTATTTAATTTATTATATACATTTTTTGTGTGTGTTTGTCAATTTTTCTAATAATTGTTAGAATTAGTAAAAATAAAAACTGTAAAGTAAAATTGTCAAGTTTTTGATTTTGTATTACGAAGCCCTAGTTAATATTTTGTTGAAAAAAAAAAACAATAGGTGCATAAAACTTTGTAAAAATCAAAAAAATAAACGTTATGTGTGGCGTTAAAAATTAAAAAAACTTTTGTGAAATATATGACAATTATTTGATTCATTTGTCCGCTCATCAGCTTCTTTTTTATTGTTTTTGTTATTCGAACGGTTTTTGATTGGTGAGTTTATGTGTGTGCATGCACCAATCAAAGTTGAACTGAAGTCAGTTATTAGACCGTGTGATTTGTAGATCGATTTATGGGCGAACATTTTAATCATAGTGAAAGTGTGCAATTGGTGCATGCGGAACAATTAAAAAAAAGGAAAACACGAAAGAAACAATAATCTGAGGGGTGTGGATGGTGTTGGCGACAAAGGACATTAGCTAGAATAAGGGTGTCATAAGAGTAAGGGTGAGCCATTTCAAGGATAAGGGTGAGTCATCATCCTTTTATTAAAGAATTAACCTTTCTTCCTAATTGGTCGTTTTCCAGAACTTTCCATTTCCATTGTGCATGCTAATTTCATCACGAAAAGTTAAGAAATAGTCAATTTCCTTCCTAATTGGCCATATTCCAGAACTTCATCTACAACTCATTTGAGAACCCCATTTCCGTCGTATTTGTTGAATTTCATCATAATCGGTTAAGAAATGGTCAAGTTCTTTCCTGATTGGCCATATTCCATAACTTCATGTGAAACTCCTCTTAGAATCCCATTTCCATCGTGCATGTCGAATTTCATCATAATCTGTTACAAATGGTCAAGTTCCTTCCTAATTAGCCATATTCCAGAACTTCATCTTAAACTCATTTTAGAATCTATTTCCATCATGAATCCTGAATTTCATCATAATCGGTTAAGAAATCACCAAGTTCTTCCTATTTAGCCATTTTCTAGAACTGTGTGCAAAAATCAATTTAGAATCCCATTTCCGCAAAAATCATTTTAGAATCCCATTTCATCATAATCGGTTAATAAATAAATAAGTTCATTCCTAATCGGCCTAAATTTGACTTGAAAATATTATTAAATGTATAGATGTTTATACTTTCCACATTTGAGGGTTGGGAAAATTCGTAAAGCCCCAGTTATATAGCCGAAAACGAAACGGACCGAAACGAAAGGCAAATTTTTCATGGTTACATAGACGAATCGGTTTTTGACGTTTTACATTTTATGTGTTGTTTTTCACATTTGTATTGTGTATTTTGTGATATAAATAACCAAAAAAACGAAAAAATGGATTTTGAATTTTATTTTTTGGTCATGGCATTAATTAAATTAATTAAAAAAAAAAGAAAACGTCGTTTGCGACGTTGGGGAGTTCGCCCCATTAATAGAACCCGGGATAAACTTGGTTTCTTCAAAATAATGTTTTTAAACATGAAGAAAAATGATTCCGAACAATTTTTTAAATATTGTAGGATGTATTCCGAAACTTTCGACTTATTGCTATCTCTAATAAAAGATAAACTTAAAAGAACCTCTAAAAAGGCAATTATTCCAGAAATGAAGCTGGCCGTAACCTTAGTGTAATTACATACAAAATTTATTTTTTATAACACTGAATTCAATTTAATATAAAAATTTTCATTTTAGTTATCTTTCACAAGGAGATTCCGTGCAGTCTGTGGCCTGGTGTTACCACCTGGGGAAAACGACTGTTAGGCAAGTTGCATTAGAAACATGCATCGCTATATACGGTGCATTAAAAAAAACATATCTATCTCGTGTGTCAAGTCATGAGTGGAAAGGAATAGCCGAAGAATTCAATTCTAAGTGGAATTTGCCAAATTGTGTTGGAGCTATTGATGGCAAGCATATTGCCATACGGCTGCCCCCAAACTCGGGATCTGAATACTACACTTATAAAAAGTTTTATAGTGTAGTATTGATGGCTGTATGCGACGCCAATTATATTTTTACCATGGTCGATGTCGGGTTTACAGGTAGCGAAAGTGATGGTGGAATTTTCCGAAGATCAATATTCGGTCAAGCTGTTATAGGAAAAACACTGAACATTCCAGGCTGGCAATCTCTTCCGAATACAAATGTACAATTTCCACATTACATAATTGGTATGTCGCTCAAAAATTGCATGGAGATGTAAATTTATATTTTTTATAATTTATTTTAATTACATTTTAGGTGATGCAGCATTTCCACTAATGGAAAATTTAATGAGACCATATCCTGGTAGCTTTCTCACAAATGATAAATTAATTTTCAATTATCGTCTTTCGCGCGCGCGACGTACAATTGAAAATGCCTTCGGTATTTTGGTTGCTAGATGGAGGATTTTATTGACAACAATAAACCTAAGACCTCAAAATGTTAGTCACATTGTATTAGCCACTGTGTGCTTGCATAATTTCATCAAGACGCAAGAAACTAGTCGACCGTTAGTGCAGTACTGCCCACTAAATTTTGCTGACATAGTGTCAACGAACGGAGAAATATCGAATGGCCAATGGAGAGAAGAAATACAACCGCTAATTTCAGTTCGTCGTATGTCTCAAAACAGATCAGTCAATCAGGCATATACATTACGAGATGCCTTGAAAGAATATCTCAACGGTGTTGGAGCTGTTCATTGGCAAGCCAGTTTATTAAATTTGCATTAAATAAAAAAAAAATTAATTATTTTAATTTGTAAAGTCTTTATTTTTATTTATAACATAATTTGTTATGTATAATATGGCCTCATCTTGGCCTTGTTGTGGAAATTCTGATATATACGACTTTATAAGAGCACAAAATCTGTCGATATGATCATCTTTTGGCTGTAGCTGTTGTTGCAAATCACTTTCACATTTTTTTTTTATCAGCGCTATGACTTCGGTCAGATCATCATCGTCCCCTTTTCTTTTTGATGAACTGGGTGTATTTCTAGTTTCGGCTGAGTTGGAATTACAACTAACTATTGATGGGTCGTCTCCAGAGTAATCAATTAATTCGTAAACAGGTGTATCATCATCAATGTTTTCATCATTATAGTGGACGACCGGCAGTGGAGTGGACGACCGGCTGTAGTTCCCATTAGTTCTGTTTAATGGAAATAATTTAGTACATACTTTTACATTAATAGGCGAAGAGCTTACACTGTACATCGTACATAATCCTTCAAGAATGATAAATTGTCAAATAAACACCAAGTTGAACCAACTGAATTCCCTGATCCATTCCCTGATCCGGATGGTTGGTTGAATTTTTTCAACTCTTTTTGGAATTTATCCCTAATGTAAGTCCATTTTTTTTTAATTCACGGGGATCTACAATAATTAAAATTTCAATATAGGTACATACAATTATAAATATTTATATGATTACTTACCGTTGACGTTCATATCTTTTGATATTTTTGCCCATAACATATCTTTATATTTGTAATTTTTATAAAATTTATGTTTTTTGTCGAATAGTTCGGAATATTTCCTTACATTTTCTATAAGAATCTCCGAATCAATTTCAGCTTGCACTTGCACCTCCATTTTAGTTGTTTTATGTTTGACGTTTGACAGAAAAACAAGCCCCAGTAAGCAAAACCGAAAAAAATATTCACAATTGTTGAAAAATAAAAGAAATATAATCAATCATTGTGAACTTCGACCGAAACCGAAACGAAAAGAAATTGAATTGAATCAATTTATCAGTTCGGTTTCGTTTCGTTTCGTCTATATAATTGGGTTAATACATTTCCATGCATTCAATTCATAAGTTTCATTTCGGTTCGTTTCGGTTTCGTTTCGTTTTCGGCTATATAACTGGGGCTTAAGTCAGAGACAAGCCAATCCCCAATTAGGCTCTTAAACCGAGGTTTTACTGTAATATATTATTCCTATACCGATATATATATAGTGAATCAAGTCAAACTCATATACTATAAAAAATTTGTGCATTTTTAAAGAATATCCGCTCTCCTCAGCCTTCTTCTTATGAAATGATATAAGATTTGTTTATTCTCTTTTCATACATTTTGAAATGTACACTCTCGCTATATATTTTTAAGCTCGAAGACTAAGTCATTCGATTTTAAATTTGTCACCAATAATTTAGAATTTACCACAACTAAATACTATTTTCATTTTATTTAACATAGGTGATACAATTTCATAAACGAATTTGCAGAAAATGCCCGGACAGTAGTACTGTAAACATAAACTTACTTTTTAAGTGTGTGAGTTTGACTTTGACTACTGTAGTTAGAGTATATAAAATTAAAAAAAATCTTTTGAGACAAAAACGGGATCCCGTTTTGAGAAACCCTAGTCTGCACTAACGTAAACAAACGATTTAGTTTATTACAAAACAGAATATGCACATCTGGGTGGTCATTTTGTGGTGCTATATCATATTTGGTGATAAAACTGTGATAAACTGACATTTGTCGTAGCTTACTGCGGTCCCATCTTGGATGAACAACGTCACGTCGTATAATGATTTGAATGAAAATGACCACAATATCTTCCGTCTTACTTCTACAAGTGGAAAAAATTGTTTATTTTGTTGTTTAAATGTTTTTTATATGGAGTTTGGTTAAAAACACCTCTAATCAAAATTTCAAAAAATGAATGAAATTTACATTGACGCTAATGATAAATAAATGATATTTATAAACAAAATAGTCATTTATATATTATTGAAATAAAATTAATGGATTATTGTTAAATTTACAGGAAAACGAAATATAAAAATCAACAATTATTTTAGTTTTGTGTAGTAAATTGTATGTTAAAAGAACCATTCTATTAGCCTAGAACAACAAATTTCACAAAAACAATCCTCCTCCTAATAGAAATGGACATAAAATAAGCAATTATTAAACGAAAATCAACATAAACCATCTGACATAACCTCACAAAATGCAAATAATGGTCGGTGTTTAAACATATTCTAATAAATCAAAGGGTTTTCTAGTTATGTTACCTTAAAAATATAATAATTAGTCTTTTGTTAACAAACAATTTTGTTTTGCACTTCATATCATGGTAATTTTCATTCATTTTTTAAAATTTTAATTTAATTGTTTTATATCAAACTATATGGAGTTTGATTGAAAGCAACTAAATTAAAGTTTTTAAAAAATGAATGAAAATTACTGTGATACTAACTGCAAAACAAAATTGTTGATTAACAAGAGACTAATTATTATATTTTTAAGTTACCATAACAAGAAAACCCTTTGGTTTATTAGAATTTCATGTTTAAACACCGACCATTATTTGCATTTTGTGAGGTTATGTCAGATGGTTTATGTTGATTTTCGTTTAAGGATTGCTTATTTTTTGTCCATTTCTGTTAGAAGGATGATTGTTTTTGTGAAATTTGTTATTTTAGGCTTCTAGAATGGTTCTTTTAACATACAATTTAATACATAAAACTAAAATAATGTTGATTTTTTTATTACATAGTAATATAAAAATCAACAATTGAGGTTACGTGTCAAATCATCACTTTGATTTCCCCTCAAAATTCATTTTGCAGTGTTGTCATTATGTGGTAATATATCACATTTGGCGATACTGTGCGAAAAATAAATTGTCGTAGCTAACTACGTTGTTGTCATGGATGAATATCGTCACGTCGCATAATGATTTAAATGAAAAAGACCACAACTTCTTCCGTCTTACTTTTACAAGTGGAACAAAAAAAAATTATTTTCTTGTTTACATTTGTTTTATATGCAGTTTAGTTAGAAAAAGCTCTAATAAAAATATGAAAAAATGAATGAAATTTACATTGACGCGAAATATAACTGAATGATATTTATTAACAAAATGATCATTTATATATTTTTGAAATAAAATTAATGGGTTATTGTTAAATTTACAAGAAACACGAAATACAAAAATCAACAATTATTTTAATTTTGTGTAGTAAACTATTTGTTAAAAATAACATTCTAGTTGCCTAAAATAACAAATTTCATCGGGAGCTCATAATAGCAAAGGACAAAAAGAATTCTTAAACAAAAATCAACATAAACCATATGACAGAACCCCACAAAATGCAAATATTGGTCAATGTTTAAACATCAAATTCTAACAAACCAAAGGCATTTCTAGTTATGTTATGTTAAAAATATATTAATTGGTCTTTTTTCAATCGACAATTTTATTTTGCAATTGGTTTCATGATAATTTTCATTCATTTTTTTGAAACTTTAATTTAGTTGTTTTTGATCAAACTCCAAATAGTTTGATGGAAAACAACTAAATTGGGATTTTAAAAAAATGAATGAAAATTATCATGAAACCAAGAGCAAAATAAAATTGTTGATTGAGAAAGGACTGATTATTATATTTTTAATATTTTATTTAAATAATAAACACCTTTGCATTAAAGTATTACTTTATCACCCCACAAATAGCACTTCGTATAAAATTTTCATATAATGTCATTTGAGGTTATGTGGAAACGTCAACTTATCACTTTGATTCATCATTTTCCCCTTAAAATTCATTTTGCAGGGATGTGTTTGTAGACTTTCTCCATTTTTTTATATCACACAAAAAAAGTCTCCACTAGTGATATAAAGGTGTGATATAGCACCACAAAATGACCACCCTGTAGTGCGATTTTGTTGTGTACATGGGAATTTACTCACAGGGAGTTTTGTATACGTACACCATGTAAAGTATAAAATTTTGTTACTGTGTGTTGTCAATAATTTTATTTGTGTTCGTGTGGTATTTGTACCAGTAAGCATCAAAAATTATTCAATCGGGTGAAATCGGTTCAAATTTTTTGGTGCTTATCTTCCTATGGGAATATTTTTTCCCATGCTTTTTAGATTGGGAATATGGGAATATTGACATTTTGAATTGTATGTTTTAGGTTTAAAATTTTTTTTGTCAATTTTAATGAAATTTTTTTTTAGATTAAGAACAAATTTAAACTAAACTAAATTAATATATATATATATATATATATATATATATATATATATATATATATATATATATATATATACATATATTTATATATATATATATATATATATATATATATATATATATATATATATATATATATATATATACATACATATATGGTAAGTAATGAATGTAATACATTAGTGCGTACAATATAGTGGAGTATTAATTTTTTATCTATAATTTTAATATATTGTAGCATTTTTAAATAATTTGGCTGAAGTTTAGCTTTTGGCGGCTACTGATTTTTGCCCCATTTAAAATTTAAAAATCTAAAATAATTTATATTCTAAATCCCTAATATGTATTTTAAAATTAACTCTCGTCAATCTCATGTCGATTTCGATTAGCCTTTTACCAAATCTTTGAAAGATCACTCGATTCGACGTTTATATAAACATGTCCTATGATTTTTACACTCGATAAAAAACACAACATATTGTGTTATATGCATAACAACATAACAACAACAGGTTAATTCTTTAATATAAAATATTTATATATAAATAAAGCAGAAACACAAAAAAAACATAAAACACAAATGACGCTTTCAAAATGACAGTTCTATTTGTGTTTTGTTAGTAAATCTGCCAAAAAATCGAGATTCGTATAATAACAACAATTTTGCTCGACCGAGCGACTTTTCTTGACAAATCGAACAGTTTGACAGCAGAAAGAGCAGGCTTGCTCTTTTTTGGTGAATCGAAAACCACATCAAATAAAAAATAAACAAAAACAACATTCACTAACACATCAACATTTGAAAATACTATTGCGTTCCGGTTATTTACTCCCATACTCTCATGTACACAACAAAATCGCAGTACTGGGCATGGCTGGTTTTCATTTCGTTTCAATTTTTAGTAGTTATTATTTATTGATTCTCCTCGTGTATATTGTGTTTTATTTTATTGTTTTCGTCTCTAGTTAACTCCTCCTTAAAGTGTGTGTGTGTTGTTTGTATGTGAACAGCATATCACAGGTGCAAATGTGCATTAAGTTGTGTAGTTATGACTTAGGGCAAAAACATCTATAATTCCAAGACGAACTATTGTTTGTTATTGTCTGATAATTGCTACTGAAGGTAGTATTGGTGACTAAATGATGACGGCAACGTTGCATATTATTTTACATTTATTTTCATACAAACACATATTTACTTTTTATTTGTACACTCTTGACAAAAATACTGTACATATTTGAATTCATTTTTGAATTTAATAAAAAAATTATTAAGATAATTTAAATTTAAAAGGTGCCTTAATATTAAAAATCGAATTGTATCTTAATATTTTAATATTTAACATGTAATAAAGCATTAAAATATGTACGCTTATTTGTATTTTTTAACACAGTGAAATGTGCCATTTTTGGTCTAGAACTCTAGAGTGTATTAAAGTTAGGTTATACATCTTTTTCCTTATGTCAAAAAATACACTGTATCAAAAAATTGTCCGTACACCCCTCGGTTAAAGAAAAATTGATGAAGAAAACAATTGCAAATCAAACAAAAAATTCAGTTTTTATTTTTTTTAAACTCAAATTACATTTAACAACCTGAAAATAATAATTATCATGAAGCAAACTAATTTACTTTTACGTTTCATATGATTTACTATTTAAACATCCTAAAACGATCTCAAATAATTGTCCGTACACTTGCACTTTTGTGAAAATTAACACTAGCACATTAACAATTTATTATTTGTTTTACTCCTATTTTCAAATAACCGTAAATTACGAAATTTTGTATGCGTAAAAGTTAATTACTAGTCGTACTTTTTTATGGCGAATGAAATATTGTCCAGTTAATTAAAAATGTTTCATTCTCGTACCAAAAATAGTGTAGAAATTAAAAAATTGATCATTAAATTGGAGAGTGAAGGTAAAAGTTTACAGGAAATTTCCAAAATAACTATTCGCCCGCGAACTTCGATTCAATATATCATCCAGAACTCCCAAAAAACCAAATCACTAGAGATGGTTGTTGGGCGTGGTCGCAACCGAAAGCTGTCCACACCTCAAATACATCTAATATAGAAGGCAATAAAACAGAATCGAAAGCTTAGTGCTCCAACGATCGCTGCGAAAATTTATCAACATAAAAAAGGAGCGATAGAACCTCAGAAAATACGCAATATTTTGCATAAACAAGAGTATCGTCGATGTGCGACACGCAAGAAATGTATTTGCCGACAAAAAAAATATTAAAAGCGCTTGGAATAAGCATTGGGATATGTGAGTGAGCCCTCAGAAGGAACAAAAATTTAACGTTTTTGGTCCAGATGGGCGAGTTATGGTGTGGCGGAAACCGAACTCTGAACTTGAGTAAAACATGGTGGCGGAAATATAATGGTTTGAAGAGCTTTTAGCTGAAGGGGTGTAGGACATTTGACCTTCATAATGAACCGGTTTAATTATTTGGATATTTTGAAGGATAATATGTTAATAAGTGCTGAGAAAATGGGACATGGGCAAGAGTTTCGCTCCGTACATGACAATGACCCGAAGCATTCGTCAAATCTGATAAAGGAATGGTTATTGTACAATGTAAAGAACATACTTCCTCATCCTCCCCAGCCACCAGATCTCAACCCCATTGATAATTTATGCCATTATTTGGAGCGAAAGATCCGTAAACACCAAATTAGCGGCAAGGAATAATTAAAATGGGTCATTGTGGAGGAAATGGGCCAAAATTTCCCCCCGAAATAACTCGGAAGTTGGCTTTCTCAATGAAAAGAAGGTTGCAAAGTATCATTTCATGAATAGGTTACAACACGAAATATTAGATCTAACTTTTTTACCAAATTCCCTCAATTTCTTTGTGTGTACGGACAAGTATTTGAGATCGTTTTAGGCGGTTTAAATAGTAAATCTTATCAAACGTGAAAGTAACTTAATTTATATCTTGATTATTATTATTTTCTGGGGTGCTATTCTTGAACCATTACGAAAACTTTCGTATTGCGAGTTAGTGTCAAAGTATTACGAAAACCCTAAAATCGTATTCTTGAAATCGAATTACGAAAATTTTCGCAACGGAACGCTACTAAAATTTTCGTAATGGTTTTTTCGTTTCCCATTGCATTTCGTAATGAAATCATTTGGATTTTTGTGTTAATTATATTGATAAGGATGTTCATAAAACTCAATATTTTCTATTCTCAATATTTTATAAAAAAGTGAAAGCAAAAGCGTACCTTTTTTTTCTTTGTTTCACGTGTTCTTAAAAATATGTATTATTTATTTCGAGATAACGATGTACATAACTATGCATTCGGTTTGGTTTACTACATAACTAGAACAAAACCATATTTTCTTCTAAATTTTTGTATTTACATGTCGTATACCTAAATCTTGGGATATTTTTTTAAATGCTTTACCATTTTCTAATTTTAAACAATACGTGTAAGGGTATGAGATTTTTTCGTAATTGACAATTGGCTATAGTGGACAAAAATGGAATATGTGATTCAATACAACAAAAATATGTTATTTAAAGCTATATTGCCTATTTAACTTTTATATTTATTTGTTAAAATTGTAATGATTGGAAATTAATTAATGCAATGTGTAATTTAAAGTGTGATTTTTATCATTCATTAAATTCATTTGGAACAATTTTGTTTTATTATTTTAAATGCCCTGTCTTCAAACATTACGAAAATTTTCGTAATGCACAATATTTTCGTAATCGTAATGGTGAAATCATAAATTAGTATTCTTGAAGCCATTACGAAAATTACGAAGAGAGGAATAAAAAACTAAGAAGATTTCGAAAGAGATGATTAAAAATGTTAAGTTTAGTTTAGTATAACTGAGAATATTAAGCGAAGCGGACGCTTTCTTTACTTAAAATAATAAATTGTTGTGAATTTTTGTCAATAATGGCTTATTTATTTAATATTAAATTAAATATATTAAAAATGATTGTGTATGCTACTTTTTCTTTTAAAGGGAAAATTACTTCGGTCTAAACAGACCAATGTATTGAAATCTTGTCAAAAATGGCCAAAAATTTGTTTGATCCAAAATCATTTATCTCGACGTTTTGAAAGCCCTTGAGTCCGAAAAAGAAAAAAAAAAAAATATGTCTGTCCGTCTTTCTGGACGTCTGGATGTCTGTACCCATGATATCTCGAGAATCGCTTATCCGATTTAGAATTTTTTTTCCAAAAATCTGTTTTTATGGTACGGCGGTACATATGATTGTATGATGGTACGATTGAACGATGATATAATGTTATGTCGTGTATGATGGCATGATGGTTTGATGGTATGGTAGTATGATGATATGATCCTATGCAATGCCACTACATAAAAAGCCATGAAAAAAAACTTGTGGTGTTAAGGGAATAAAGATTTTTATTTTCCAATGGAACGTAAACACAATCATATAGGATTTTGTGTTGCCTTTATTTTCAATTTAAATGAAAATTTTTATTGATAAATAGAAATAATTTTAAATTAAATACCTTGTGTGTTGGTGATAGCTTTTCACATTTTTCATCATATCTCCCAAGTTATGGGTTCGATTTTAATTCTGTTTGCGGTTTTTTAAAGCTTTTGAGTCACTTTATTGGTTAATTTGCACACTAAGCCAGGTTTTTGTAAAGAATATAACAAATTATGGGAAAATCACGTTTTTTTTACTTAAACGATTTTTTATTTAAAAAAACCTCTACTTTTTTAAAAAAAATGAACTGTCAGTCGAAAAAATGTCCCATGGCATGGTTATTTTATTTATAATTATTAAAACATTGTTACTACCTAACTCAAAAAATATTCGAACACCAATTTGTCGAAAGAACGGCGTTTGTAGCCGTTTAGGTATAGTGATGTTATCTAACCAAATCTTTTAAATGATCGAAAACTCAAATTGGTAAGTAACAATAAATAGTTCAGTTGTTCGCTAACCGATCGTGTGACACTGTCACACATGTACTCTCAGTGTTCCGTGTTTTATCAATTTTAAGTTTGTGTGAAAATTAAAAGGACAGTTTGTGTTAAGTAAACGCTTAATCATTACAATGACACATTTGCGTGATCTACCACCTTCTCATGTAGCCGATATGCATTTTGTAAACCTGTTCTGTAATGGAAATGGACGCGTTGCTGTCGAATAATACAGGCGTCGATATCCAACAGGCCAGTACTTGGGTATAGGACATTCATTGCAATACATCGACGTTTTTCCGAACAAGGATTATTCCAACAACAACACGAGTCCAGCGTGAATATTAACGTACACGTTGGAAGAGGATTTATTACGATTAATACGCGCTGACCCTACGACAAGTATCAGCCGCCTGTCCATTAGATTAGGCATATCGAGGTCAAGAAGGCCTTAATCCTTATCACTTCCGTCGTGCTCAACATCTAGGAAATGTGGACCATCGTGCCAGATCAGTTTTTTGTAACTGGATAATTTCACAGCAAAGAAGTGATGTCAATTTTATAAGGAGAATATTGTAGACAGTTAAAGCTACTTTCACCAGGGCGAGTATAACAAATTATAGAAACCTCCATGTTTGCGCCGTCGAAAACCCAAACGTCATAAGGGAGACAGCTTTCCAGAGCCAATTTGCTATAAATGTATAGGCGGGAATGATCCACGATTAACTTATCGGACCTTACGTGGTAATAAACAGGCTTGATCAACATGTATTATTAGAATTTTCAGGAATCACGTTGTCATGGAAAAAGTGCCATTGTTGAGGAGAAGGCGAATGCAGCTGTAATTAGATGGAGCTCCAGCACATTTTGCAAAGATAATACGTGATAATTTGAATGAAAATAATCCACGGTGGATCGGTAGAGGAGGTCCTGTAGCCTGACCGCCAAGGTCCCCTGATCTTACGCCCCTAGATTTTTATTTCTGACAGCAAGAATTTTCGCTGCTGCAGCAGAAACAAGAGGCAGCCCTTAACAATTGCGTTGGACAACAACTAGTGTGATCAGGCGAGCCCTTGTTTGTTTACAAGAGAGTGGAGAGCACTTCGAACATGTCATTTAATTAAAAATGTTTAATAATTTGTAATAAAAATTGTTTTTATTGATTATTAATAAAATAGTATTATTTTATTTCTTTGACTTTAATTTAAACAACTTTTTTGTTAAATTTCCCTACTTTCTCTAGGTGATTTTTGCGCGGTATTTTTAAGAGTTAGCTAGTAAGAAAGATTTGTCAATTTGTAGATATTATGCTGTAGATTAATAATAATAATTAAAATAATTAACTTAATGGGACATTTTCACGGTTTACAGTTCAGTTTTTTAAAAAGTAGAGGTTTTCTTTACTAAAAAAAATGTTATTTTTCCGAAATTTTTTACATTCTTTAAAAAAACTTAGCTAAGTGCGCAAACTATCAAATAAAGTGACTCATAAACTTCATCTTTTCAAAAACCGCAAACAGAATTATAATCGAGCCCATAACTTGAAAATGAGACACCCACTTTAAAGCATTTTTTGCGATAATTTTACTTAAATATTCAGAATTTTCCGGCCGGGCACTTGACGATGAAACACATTGTATATCTTGGAGCTTGTACAGAATTTTAATTGAAATTAATAAAATTTTTATTAACAATTTTGCATTTTAGTAAATTGATTTTTAGAGAAATTTAGGGAAATCGTTAGGCTTCGTGTTTTGTTTAAATTTCTTTTCGTAGATTACTAGATTAGTTTTATTATAAATCATGGCTGTTTATGTAGTAGCATTGGTAAAGTAATAAAACTAATCTAGTAATCTACGAAATGAAATTTAAAAAAAAAGCACGGAGCCTGACGATGTTTGAGAATAAAACTCAGTTTACTAAAACGCAAAATTGTGAATTAAAATTTTATTAATTTTAATTAAAATTGTGGACAAGCTGCAATTCGATATATTTAATTTAAAATTGTTTATATTTATCAATAAAAATGTTCATTTAAATTGAAAATAAAAACAACACAAAATAATTCCAATATGATTTTGTTTATGTTTCAAAGGAAATAAAAATCTTTATTCCCCTAGACTAATGTCACGGCTATTTATGTAGTGGCATTGTCCTATGATTCTATGGCGATATGATTTTAGATCGTATTGTCGTACGATACTATTATGGAATGATGGTATGATTATATGACTTTACGTACCATTAGTATTAGCCGCCTGTGACGGTATATCAATCCAATTCCAATTACAACACGCGACATTTAAAAATACATCCCAAATTGTCAATTAGTATTGTAGCTATTACCCTTATTTTTAAGAAATAATAAACATACCACAAGCAAATAGGTACCCTTTTTTTGTGGTAATAAAATAATAAATATTTAGCGAAATGTAAATACACATTATTTTTAACCATCAACAGAAATTATTGAGTTTTATGAACGTCGTCCTTATATGAATATAATCAAAACAAAAATCTAACTGATTTCATTACGAAATGCAATAAGAAACAAAAAAACCATCCGAAAATTTTAGTAACGTTCCGTTGCGAAAATTTTCGTAATCCGGATTTCAAGAATACCATTTTAGGAACTTACATTTTCATCTTCTCTCTCGAAATTTTATTATTTCTTTTTTCCTCTCTTCGTTATATTCGTAATGGTTTCAAGAATACTAAATTATGATTTCACCATTACTATTACGAAAATAGCATTACGAAAATTTTCGGTTACGAAAATTTTCGTAATGTTTCAAGAATAGCACCCCAGGTTCTTAAATGTAATTTGAGTTTTAAAAAAATGAAAACTGAATTTTTTGTTTGATTTGTAATTGTTTTTTTTTATCAATGTTTTCTTAACCGAGTGCTGTACGGACAATTTTTTGATACAGTGTATGTACGACAAACATATGACATCTTGTTTTCGTAGCCCTTGTTATGTAAAAATATATTTTAACAGAGCGCTCAAGATTAAAGACGTAAGTAATTTGTTTATAATCTCAATATTTCACGTCTAATAACCATTTTATTGCAGTTGGAGCTCGATAATTTAACGTGTCATGAGTACAAAAACGAATCGGAGAAGTACAATCTGAACAGCAAATGTGTATACATAAGAAGCTACTGACCGAGTTCGATATATATCATCGTATTGTGCGGTTCAAAAATTATATTGTAGCTATCATGAATAAGAATTTAGTTCCGGCCAAAGTTATGGTCCCGTCTTTGGGCGTACGTACAACAAATCTAATCGACGAACAAAATTGTCATAAAGTTGTCACGACAATAATGTGTTTTGTTGTAGAAAATTTAATACTCTGTTCGTTAATACTTTTGTGGCAGTTGATGTATTTTTTTTTAATTATGGTGAGTTGATTAAACGAGAACCTGGAACTTGAATGAAATGCTGATCACGATATGGCCGACTATATCTACGACATTTAACGAGTGAATTAGTTTTTAATGTGGTATCTTAAGCGTTTTTGTCTTATTAACCGTTTATGATGAGGATGTTGTCCAGGTCGAAAATGTCCTCACTAAAATGACACTATTAACGGCGGTTGTTGTTATATCTCAAAACTTTATTCCTGATGAGAATTTAATTTGGTGTCCTGAACAATTGATGACAGCCATTCGGCGCATGTTCATTATCTCCTAGTATCGTATCGTGAATTATCACATATGTACATCAAGAGTACCTGATCAATTCGGACAATTGTTGCAACTGAAAGTGGTAACTACTAGTATCTTTGAATTACATTAATTTTGTATTAAATTCGTGTTTATTCCAGATTCATCTTGTGAACGAATTATATTTGTCATGTACTTCTCTTTCCGGTCACGGGCTTTGGAGATTTTTGATTTTTTTCGTGTGATGTAAGTTCGTTTGCGAAATGGATGTGCGAAAATATGGAAATCCAGATTGTCAGTTCACTAACAGTAATGAGGAGGAATAAATTACATCACAACCAGTTTGCCAAACGAATCAATATACGCAGGTTGAAGGTGGTAAGACTGAATTATCACTGGTTCATTTCACCATGAAAAATCTGCAATAGAAAATGCCAAGTGGGGCCCGCCATTTTGTGCAAGGACTATGAAAACATGCTCTACAAGACTTGAATATAACGCACGGTGGTGAAGGTTTCAATACTAATAATAATACGGCGACGGCCCAAAGCAAACAAATTGGTGGTGAACATTCTTCGAAAATTCAATCGATTTTGCGAACGAACAACGTTGGATCAACAATGTGTCTATCCATATTCAGTCCACCTGGATATTTACCATCAAGTATGGTGCACACTCCGTTGAGTAATATTCACCAACAGAGTCTGTTACATTCGCGGCATTCGGATGACTTTGATCGTGTGAAATTATGTTAAATTTGAATAATGCCAGCACGAATACACTACGAAGTACACTGCATAAGATTGCAAAGCACCAAAAAAATGCATAGCTCTTGGCGTATATGTAGACCCATTTAATAAATTTCGTGTAGGTAAATAAAATAAACAACAAGGTATAATTTTTTTAAATATATTAAAGAAGTAAAAGCCGTGTAGAAGCACATTTCTTAGTAAACTATTCAGTTAGTGCTTTCATTAGGCATAAAACCTTTCCCAATGAACGTGTAATTAACGAAATAATAAATAAATAATTCAATAATTAATAAATTTCATTTAAACAAAAAGGTCAGTCTTCGTTCAATCAATTATCTCGAATATAACGAATGACAGAATCATTGTTGTTATTGTAATTGGTTTTATTTTCCAACACAAAACCTACACATAAATACAAGCAAAAATAGCTTTCGTTTTATTCAAAACCAACACTAATGTAATGTAGTACATTAATGTTGGTTTTGGTTTTATTTGATATTATTATACGGCGTTGCCGTGATGTAAATTGTTGTTGTTTCCTATGTATTTTTTGTATTTTTTTTTTTTCATATTTCATAGCACAAAACCAAAACAAATTAGATTAGTGTTGGTTAGTTCTTTTATTGAAGGCTTATATGTACACAACTAACACTATGGGCAGTAGTCACTTTGTACCTTTAAATTTCGTATAGTTCGTCTTGGAATTATAGATGTTTTTGCTTAGGGAAGTTCTCATCCAGCGACCAAAAAATAAGGTGATTTTTTTTTTCATAGAAGGAAGTAATAATAAACAACTAAGGTTTGACACATATTAATTGAGTTTTAGGCTGGAAACACACCGAATTAGATAAAACGTTTTTTTCTTGTCTTAAAGCGACTTGCGGCCAAAATACATACGATTGTGTAGCGCTATGCACACTGAATCAGGCAAAACAATTTTACGTCAAACATTTTGTTTCATAAAACATAGAACGGCAAACATTGTATTGTGCTTTATGAGTCCATTCACACATAATAAAGCAAAATTGTGTTAAGTCAAATTTGACTAATGAAACATGATTGAAGGTGTTCATACTCCATAAATAATGTGCTAATTCACACTGACACAAATCAAAGCAACACAATACAAAACTGATTGAATCAAAAAAAAAATGTTTGAAGTCGTTTCGTGGTCGCTGTTTTATAAATCAAATTAATAAGGATTTTTGTGGTACAAAAAAAAATTGCATTAAATTACAATATACCTACCGAGCAAACGGCGCAGTGGTTAAAGCTGCGGCGGTTGGATCGGGTGGTACCGGGTTCGAATCCCTATAGAGGCGGGATGCAAAAGGGATTTTTCATCATCTGATTACGATCAGTGATGAAAATGAACACATCTATGACCCCCTGTTGCGAGTGCAGAATCCATGGGCCGACCCACCTTTCATGTCAGCACTACAGGTTGACATGAAGCAATGCAATGTGCAAGTGGTTTTCAAAGACGGATCTGTAGCCGCCCGTCGTTAATATATATATATATATATATATATATATATATATATATATATATATATATATATATATATATATATATATATATATATATATATATATATATATATATATATATATATATATATATATATATATATATATATATATATATATATATATATATATATATATATATATATATATATATATATATATATATATATATATATATATATATATATATATATATATATATATATATATATATATATATATATATATATATATATATATATATATATATATATATATATATATATATATATATATATATATATATATTATATATATATATATATATATATATATTATATATATATATATATATATATATATATATATATATATATATATATATATATATATATATATATATATATTATATATATATATATATATATATATATATATATATATATATATATATATATATATATATATATATATATATATATATATATATATATATATATATATATATATATATATATATATATATATATATATATATATATATATATATATATATATATATATATATATATATATATATATATATATATATATATATATATATATATATATATATATATATATATATATATATATATATATATATATATATATATATATATATATATATATATATATATATATATATATATATATATATATATATATATATATATATATATATATATATATATATATATATATATATATATATATATATATATATATATATATATATATATATATATATATATATATATATATATATATATATATATATATATATATATATATATATATATATATATATATATATATATATATATATATATATATATATATATATATATATATATATATATATATATATATATATATATATATATATATATATATATATATATATATATATACCTACAATATACATACTGCCGAATCTTTAGATTGGTTTATCATATTTATATATAAAATAATAAGCGCATAATACAAAATCATCCTCTGACTCCGACGACATTTTGTATTCTATGAAATCAATTCACACCAACCTACAAAGCAACACGAGACAATTTGACTAAAAACAATTTGTTTGATTGAATGTGCACTATGTTTATAGAAATCGTCTTGCCTACTCGAAGCAGAAACGTTTTGACTAATTCTAATTATTAAAATATATAATATTTGTTGGATGTTGTACCAATAAAAGTCGAAAATTAAAAAAATGGAAAACAATTTTTCTGTACCACTTTTCCACGTATTTTCGCTCTTTAAAGTTCTATAAAAAAACAGCAAATATTATCTGCATTTAGGTTTATCCTCCAAAAAATTATTGAACTTTAAAATAAAAAATAGTGAACTATAAAATTGGTATGAATCCATTTAAAAATAGTGTTTCATTGAATAGTTTTTGAATTATCATGGAGACAGATATGAAAAACATCGTTTTTCAGGAAACGTGGTTCGAATTATTATGACATAATTTTTTTATGAAATTTATTTCAGCCAAACGGTTTGGGGAATATGTTCTACACATAATAGTCTATCAAAAAATGAAATAAAAAAAAATCGAATTTTCAGATCGAGTTTCATGAGAACCTCCCCTTAAGATTGATTTATATTATCCGTTTCTTTCAGTTCAGTACTACACGTATCGTGTCAGACAGAAAAAAAACAATGTTACATGTGTTTTCTATGTGAGTGTCTATATAAAAGTTGGATTTATATTATCCTTTCCTGTTGGGTGTCCATTCCTGTCCTTTTGAGTGTCTTTATAAAGGTGGATTTATATTATCCTTTCCTTTCCGTTCCTACACGTACCGTCATTGGTGATGTTTGACGGATGGTATAAATTGATGATGTCTGAAACGATCAAGGCCATAGTTCAATTTCGGTTTATTGAATTAGGTAACATTCCTAGTTGATGATAAATTAGTTTGTCCTCAATTTGCTCTTCAGCGCAATAATACTACCATACATAAAAAGAATCATTGCCCGAAATTATACAAAAATCTTGAATATAATTATTTGTCTCGGTCAGGGCAGGGTTTTGATTTAAACTTGAGGGTTTAACTTAAAGTGGCAGATATTCATAATTTTTTTTTTTTAATGAAATACAATTTTTTTCTTAGGATTTAAATAATTTTGTTTAATGGAAGGTTGAGGTTATATTGGATACCGGTTGGAAAGGATGGGTTCTAAGAAACCTAAATAAGGGTAGTCTATGTGTTTCAGGAAGTGGGCTAATTAAGAAGGAATTATATGTCCAAGATGATCGAAATGATTTAGAACATAAATCAGTGGATCACTAGAGGGTAAGGATGAAGTTTCTAATAAAATCTCCGAAATTTTAATTCTAGGAAATTGCGAAATGGAGGATGATACCAGTCAGAGTTTCAAGGCGAAGAGGTTGTAATGCTTAGTGAAGATGATGAACAGGATTACAAGCCAAGCCCAAAACAAATGGAAGAAGAGCGATTGTACGTCCTTCGTGAGCAACGTATTGACTCATTAACCCGATTTTATGAGGAAACAGAGAATGAGAGCTGTTTTGGGATACTAACCGAATCTGAATTGCGTATGCGTCAAGAAAGGTTACGGCGACATTTCGAATAATTCGAAGATCCTGAAATGGTATATCGGCAGTGTAACATGTTGGTTACCAATCATGTGTACCAATCATTAAAAAATCTTGCATTACAAAATCTTGCATAACAATTTCCCGTACATGATCTATTCTATAAATGTACGGGAAATTGTTATGCAAGATAACTGGTGACTCAATTCTACTGTATCGGCAATACAAGAATATTAAAATTGAAATCAAAGTTAACTGATTCCGTTATAGAGACATTATGTGTAAAATAATTTTAGTTTCTCTTGTTTCCAAAATTTTCGCTTATATTACTCAAGTAAGTACTATTGGGGGTATTTAGACGCATCCATCACTACATCACATCATTCTACACTATTTCGTTCACACGTAAAATATCGAACCGCCATCACAATTGCAATTTACCTATGTATGTGTAGAATTATTTTCATTATTGTTGTGACGCAATTCAATTACTTAAAAAACCTGCATCACACAATTTTGATTTACAATGATGAATAAACAGCGAATTCAAAAACAAAAAATAGGAACCTATAAAATACGTATTGTTTTTTCAATGTATTAGTGTATCATCAAATGTGAGGCAATACAATTTTTTGGTGAAAAAATGCGCACAAAAATCCCCACTTCAAAATCAGTTCGTAGGCAAAGAAGTAAGAAACGAGGAAATGATGCGACATAGTGAGGCATCGTCTAAATTGGCTGATTGATATTTATTGTACGTGTTTATTCATTACATCTAAATTGCTTTATTTTCTAAAAATGAATATTTCCACAGTAATATCCAATAAAGGCAAGGAAAAATTATTTATCGACGGGTTTAGTTACCACCTAGGACGAAAACCCCCAAAAACATTTAATTGGATATGTAGCCAGCAAAAAAGTGTTATTATAAAATGTACGGGTTGTAATCTGTTTCGTAAATAATAAACACGAAGTGTTTATTATGAAAACTTAAAATCTAGAGCCAAAAATAGCGACCTACCCCTCTCATGTATAATTACAGAGGCAATTGTTGCTACAGCTAGCGATTTACGTGTATATTTGCCTAGCAAAGAATCACAAAAAAATAAAATTCATCGTGCGCCTGCTGGTAAGACGAATGAGCCCACATGTTTGGAAGAAATTTATATTCCTGAAGAGCTCCGATATCTCGAAGGAGAGTTATTTGTGTTGAGCGAGGATATGTGCGAGGGCTAAAAAATTATTATGCTAGGTACAAAATCCTCTTGAACGCTTCTTTCAGAATGCAGTTGTTGCATTATGGATGGAACTTTCTATGTAATTCCTTCCATAATGCGACAGTTGTTTTCTATACATGGAAACGTTGAAAGTGAAATTGTTCCACTGGTTTTCTGCTTAATGAGCAAAAAATCCCAAAATTGTTATCACCAATTATTTTTCCAATTAAGGAAAATTTGCCTTGAAAATGATTTAAATCTTAATCCACTAAAAATGTTGTGTGATTTTGAAAAAACAATTATTTCGTCAGGTTTTCTTCCCTCAGGCCTCATTCCAGGGCTGCTTATTTCATTCTGGCCAAATAATTTGGCGTAAGGTTCAAAAAAGCAAATAAACAGCCAAATATGGAAATTCGAATGTTTTTTCCTTGCAAATCAGAATGCTCAAAAGTCTTTCGTTTGTGGCACCAAACGAAGTTGCCAGTTATTATTCCACCTTAAACGGTCAGTTTGAGAGCGAAAATTTAAAAAAGCTTGAGAGTTGGTTCAAGAGAAATTATATTGGCGATTTAAATGAGCGCCCTAAATATACACCTAAATTTTGGACTATTGGGAATGCGGATACAGGCACAGAATGCTTTCCACGAACCCAGAATAGTGTTGAAGCGTGACATCGTTGTCTAAGAGTTGTTGTGGGAAAACGCCATGGTGGGTTATACTACAAGCTTATACAAAACCTATCAGATGAACTAATTGTAGCCAAACATCGCGTTGAAAAAGTAAAAAATGGTGAACAGCTACCGAAAAAAAAAACACACAATCACAAGAAATAAAATAATAAAAAAAAAATCATACAAAAACGAGAGAGACTTGGGAAAATAATAAATATTTAAAGAGAATTGCCCAAAACATAATTCTAAATTAAATTGTTCATTTAGTTATTGAATGAATTATTAAATATTACTGAATTACCTTGTTCATTTTATTATTTTAAAATATTTATTTTAATTTTTTTTATAAAATTATTATTATTTGGTTTTGCTTTAGTTTGTATAAATACATATTATGAATTTCAAAATGGATTTAATATTGTTTAATTACACCCTCTAAAATGAGGAATAATTGCTATATTTTGTAATAGAAGATTTTGTAATTACAATATTTAGTAATGCAAGATTTTGTAATTGCAAAGTTTTGTAATTGCAAGATTTTGTAATGCAAGATTTTGAAGTTGCAAGATTTATTTAAAAAAGCAAGATTTTGTAATGCAATATTTTGTACCAATCCCTCGGTAGATTTAGTGGAGACCAGGCTAACTGGCCGCCATTTCGTGATTTGTTTTTGGCCGAGATATATAATAAAAATTATGATTCGGTTACGAAACTCCTTTATCTACAAGAAGCTTGTGTAGGTAAGGCTGCCATAACGTTGGGTCCGTGGCAACCCACAGGTAGTAACTAAAGGGTGTTTTTTTAAGCCCGTTAGAACTTGAAATTGTAAAAAATAACCCAAAAAATTAAATTGTAATCAAATTTTTTTTTTTATTCGAAAGATCAATACATGACAATAATATTTGAAAATGATTTCGGGCATATGGGCACCGCGGCTGTTCTTGACGAAATGCATTCTGGACGTCCAATTTTGGGCCACTTTTTCGAGCACTGCTGGCCGTATGTCATGAATAACACGAACAATGTTGGCCTCCAAGGCGTCAATTGTTGCTGGTTTATCAGCATAAACCAGTGACTTCACATAGCTCCACAGGTAATAATCGGGAGGTGTCAAATCACACGACCTTGGAGGCCAATTGACAGGTCCATTTCTCGAAATCAACTTATCGCCAAATTTTGATTTAAAATACGCACATTCCTTCGACGTGTTGATGTTATTGCATCCTCTAGAGAGTATGTGGTACGAAATCTATCCACAGTTCGACGGATGGCTTGCTCAGATAGACGATTATGTGAGCCATAAAAATCACGAAGTCGTCTATAAGTTGCGCGAATAGACGACTGATTTGTTCTGTAGTAGTTGTTCAAGCGTGAGTCTATTCATGATGATTTGCCAGAGTATACTGAGGTCTGCCAGAGTATATTTTTCATAAAAATTTAATTTTTTGTTTTATTTTTTACAATTTCAAGTTGGTACACGTCAATTGGAAAATGTAGCTTCTCAGGCTCATTTGTGGGATCAATTTTGGATTCATTATGCCAAGCAGTGTCTTCCCAAATATACACTAGCTTCTTGGGAGCAACATCGTAGTCTTGATGGTAAAGCAAAATTATCCACCATTGAAGAATTTAAGCATTTTTTGGAGGTCAAGTCAAAGGGTCGCCGGGAGTTTGAAGAGAATGAATTTATTGGGTCAGAAGATCTGTGCCTTAATAAATCCAGGGAGGAGCAAAGAGGTAACCAGGACAGTCGTTATAAACCATACAATCGATTCGATTCAATCGGTCATCTCAATATTACCATCTGGATTCTAATAGAGAGAGCTACTGGAATAACCACGAATCAGCTCAGGAGAAGGGTGGGTCGAAATTTTTTTTTTGAATCATCACGTTATATTATGCAAAATATAACGTCAAGACACGAGATTGAGGAATGCGATATGTTTAAAAGTCTAAATCTACAAGACGGGAAGGCATCGGTCTATCAACGTAAGTTATGCTTATGTTGTCTGAAACCCGGTCATACCGCAACCGAATGCCGGAAGAGATGAATCCGGGGTCTTCGATCGAACAACAGATCCGATCAGTGTGGCAAATTGTCGATTTATCACCAAGAGCAATTTTAGCGACAGCTCGTTTTCGGTTGAAATTCGGTAATCAATTTTCGCGGAAGTTCAGAGTAATCTGTGATTCGGGAGCTCAAGTAGTTAAATTAAAAGGTGAGGTACAGCTGCAAAAGAGCCAGGTTTATGGTATTATTAGACTCGATTTCGGATCATCGCCAAAGATCTTTTCAACCTGAGCAATTTTGTGATATTCTGGCAAAGGATTTGGCGGATCCATGTTTTTTTAAAAAAGGAAGAATAGAGGCGATAATTGACGTTGGGGTGTTAGCGAACCATATAAAGAAAGGTATAAGACGAAATGCAGTTGGGTTATTGGCCCAAAATACATCATTTGGATGGATTATCTAGGAGGAAGAGTTATTACAAGACCCTGGAGAAAATTTGTGTACAATAGGAGTGTTGATCAAGGACGAAGTTAGATTCCTGATCCAAAAACTATAGGAGTCAGACGAGATGGTTGAAAAACAATTATCAGCTGAAGACCAATTCTGTGAGGACAGTTTCAAAAGCACAGTTGTAAAGACGGGCAATCGATATAGTGTTACGATACCATTGTAGCCTGATGTGGAGTTAGGAGAATCCAGAGTTTGTAGCGGTTCACCCAATTCACCCCTACAAATCTTCCGGCGGAAACATAAGCTCGCCGCACATTGGGTGCCACCTGTACAACATATTGGGCAATAGATCACAATGTCACATGACTTCTTCAAACCAATCACTGACCGGCTTGTCCAAAAAAAACGAACAAAAAAATACAATACAACACAAACGAACAACAAAACAAAATACACAAAATAAAATTAAAAATTAATTAAAAAATTAAAAATTAGTCTCGTCTCGTATTTCGTGGGGAGCACACGCGCGCTCAAACGTACAACATAAAATGGTGGAAAATAAATTATGTGGAATCGATATGTAAAATAAATAATAACTAAATAATTATATATTTAAAACTAAATAAATAAATTTAGACAAATTAAAACACACACCTGCAAATTTTATACGGAGTCACGCATACACACATATATGCACGTGCCCACATGTATACAAGGTTGAGCTATTTTTACAAATTCGCAGCAACACACAAACTTGATCATACACTATCACAACGCACGTAGTCACACTACATCGATACACACAGAGTACATACACACATGACGATGTAGTGTCCCAAAACACAAAGGAGTAACATGAGCACAAAATGGAGTCACACCATATCAACATACAAAATTGAAAAAATATGGAGTCACATCACATTGAATGCGCATATTTTAGACGAGACGGCCACTACCGCCACCAATATCGCCATCACAACCGCTGTTAGTGGCAATGCCATCATCCAACACATCATCAGCAAAAACGATCTGAGACCAACACGTGCCACACCTAAAAGCGCACACAAAATACTTGTCGTCCTACAGCAGCACGACAAATACAAACGGGATCAACAGCGGTGTCAGCATGATCATCAGCACCAACGGGACCAGCATCACCGCCGTTAGTATTCCACGGCACGCATGCCCCCAGTTTTCGACGTCAGCATCATCACAACCATCACTGATGAAACGTCAATGGGCCAGCAACAACAACAACATCAGCTTCCACAACAGTGGCTATGGAGACAGCACCATCTTCATCACGACCACCATCGAGAAGCAGCGGTATCAACATCTTCACCGCCATCGCCTTCAACAGGGACACCATCAACACCGACAACAACACCATCACCAACATTTTTTTTTTGTAATGTACATTTTTTTACTACCATTTTTTTCTCCGGTTGCATTTTTTCTCTTTCCTTTTTTTATGTTTATGTTGTTTTACTTAAATGGCTCCATACAATGATCGTTTGGCAAAAAACGATCACCCAGCCATTCTCAACCCCACTCCTCACTCTCAAACGGGGACACTGACAGAACCGAAACTGGGCCCAAAACACGTTACGTCAGACTACATAACAAACCATTCTGGTCTGGCGCATGTTTTGGGACCAGAAACTGACACAATTATGACCGAAACTGGCAAAAACCAAGACAAGAAAACATCAGACGTTAAACTGAGAAGTCGTGGTTTTTGCAACTCGGTCGACACACTCACGCACATGAGTATACCGAGCAATAAGCGCACTCGTCAAACACACGAGCTTAAGCACACACTCGCACTCCCATATGCGCACGAGCATAGAAGTACATACACACCCGATACACGCAAACACGTACACACTCGCATACGCACACGAGCATAGACGCGCACTAGCACACGCACACAACATTACAGTAACAGAGGGGGAAATTTACTCGTGGAGGAGTCCTGTAGCGATTCACCCAATGCACCTCTACAAATCTTCCGGCGGAAGCGCAAGCTCGGCGCACATTGGGTGCCACCTGTACAACACATTGGGCAATAGGTCACAATGTCACATGACTTCTTCAAACCAACCATTGACCGGCTTGTCCAAAAAAAACGAACAAAAAAACGCAATACAACACAAACGAACAACAACACAAAATAAAATTAAAACTTAATTAAAAAATCATGCGCACTCAAATATACAACATAAAATGGTGGAAAATAAATTATATGGAATCGATAAGTAAAATAAACAATAACTAAATACTTATATTTATAAAACTAAATAAATAAATTTACACAAATTAAAATAAGAAAAAAAATTAAATTATTAAATAAATAAAGGAGCGCTTTAAGTTATGGCATTACGTCGATTCTATTGTCAGGAAAACAAGTTTAAAAGGGACGTGGAGTATAGAGGTAAATATATTGAATTCATGACGGAATATCAGAGACTAGATCATAAGCAACGGGCGACTGCGGTAAATCTGGGAGATTTACATAATTATATACCACACCACGCTGTTTCGGTGGAGCGCAAATTCAGGGTTGGCTTTGACGGTTTAGCAAAAACCACCAATGGAAAATCGTTGAACGATGTACAATATACTGGACCACGCCTCCAGAGGAGAGGGACTTACTGGATATAGTTACGAATTTTCGCACGGGAAAAATAGTAGTCACGGCGGATATTTGCAAAATGTTCTGCCAGGTGGAGATTCAGCCAATTCATTGGGACCTGCAATTTTGTGAAGAGCAAACTCGTAAGAGCCAATTCGGGATTATTGGTTGATAGTGGTGACTTATGGGTTGGCATCATCCCCATATCTGGCAGTGAAAACATTAAATCAATGTGCTATCGATGGTGCAGGAGAGATGCCAACTGCATCTCAAGTTATCCGAAACGACTTCTACATTGATGATATGTTAACGTCAGTTGAGTCAGAATCCCAAACAATCGAGTTGAAGGTAGAAGTTATTAAACTACTTCTACAAGGAGGGTTTGAGTTGGATAAATGGAGGTCAAACTGTTTACACATTACTAGTATCCTAGGTATTTTGTGGGATTTTATGAAAGGTGAATTTCAATTTAAGGTGCAAGATCGTAATCAACTTGATGTTATCAATAAACGGTTTATTACTGGTGAAGCGGCTAGAATATTTGATCCATAAGGATGGGTATCCCCAGTTACGGTGAGGGCAAAGTTGTTCATTCAGGGGTTGTGGCGACTGGGCAGTAATTGGGATGAACCATTGTTGTTATCCATACAACAAGAATGAAAGAATTTGTATCATGAATTAAGACGAATTAATGAAGTGAGAATTCCACGATGGCTAGATTGTTGTGTTCGAGAAGCAAGGTAGCCCCTATAAAATTACTGACAATACCGAGGTTGGAGATAACGAAGTTTGAGGGGACCCCAATTCACATTTGGACAGATTCAGAAATAGTGTTACATTGGTTGAAAAAGCCTATTAATGAATTGAAACCATTTGTGGCAAACCGAGTTGGTAGGATACTTAAGGAACCAGCATTAGAGCAATTTCGTTATATCAAATCGGAGCAAAATCCGGTCGATCTAATATATCGTGGGATAAAGGTGGAGGATCTGTTAAGGAATGATTTATGGTCCAGCGTAGGACCAGCTTAGTAATTTTGTCGTGCTATATCGCATTTGGTGATAAAAACTGTGATAAACTGACATATGTCGTAGCTTACTGCGGTATCATCTTGGATGAACAACGTCACGTCGTATAATGATTTGGATGAAAATGACCACAAAATCTTTCGTCTAACTTCTACAAGTGGAAAAAATGGTTTATATGGTTGTTTACATTTTTTTTATATGGAATTTGGTTAAAAACACCTCTAATCAAAACTTCAAAAAATGAATGAAATTTACATTGACGCGAATGATAAATAAATGATATTTATTAACAAAATAATCATTTATATATTATTGAAATAAAATTAATCGGTTATTATTAAATTTACAGGAAAACGGAATACAAAAATCAACAATTAGAATAACAAATTCACAAAAACAATCATCCTCCTAATAGAAATGGACAAAAAATAAGCAATTCTTAAAGGAAAATCAACATAAACCATCTGACATAACCTTTCAAAATGCAAATAATGGACGGTGTTTAACCATGAAATTCTAATAAACTAAAGGGTTTTCTAGTCATGTTAACTTAAAAATATAATAATTAGTCTTTTGTTAATAAACAATTTTGTTTTGCACTTAATATCATGGTAAATTTCATCCTTTTATTTAAAATTTTAAATTAATTGTTTTATATCAAACTATATGGAGTTTGATCAAAAGCAACTAAATTAAAGTTTTAAAAAAAATGAATGAAAATTACTGTGACAGGAAGTGCAAAACAAAATTGTTGATTAACAAAAGAATAAATATATTTTTAACTTAACATACAGTCGAAACTCGATTTTCCGGGATCCGATTATCCGTAAACCTCTATTATCCGTGATTTTTTTTACACAGTCGATTTTTTTGAGTCACTTGTTTATCCAGATTTTCAATTGATTAATCGGGATTTTTACATATGTATATTGTGTATTTTTTTATAAAACTGAAAAATTCGATCAACCGGGATCTTTGATTATCCGGGAAATGTTCGGTCCCGAGCATCGCGGATAATCGAGTTTCGACTGTAACTAGAAAACCCTTTGGTTTATTTGATATTTGGTTTTTAGAATTGGATGTTCCAACACCGAGCATTATTTGCATTTCAATAAAATATATAAACAAAACATTTTGAACTCGTATTCATATGCTTTGGTGATAAACGCAAATAATAAAAACAAGATCTACTGAAACGAATGTATTAAATAGAAACGAATTTAATTGCATTTTATTTAAATACTAACCATATTTGCTATATTTGAGGTTACCTAGGAAAGTCAAATTATCACTTTGCTTCATTACTTTCCCCTTAAAATTCATTTTGCAGTGTTGTCATTTTGTGGTAATATATTACATTTGGCGATATTGTGCGAAAAATAAATTGTCGTAGCTTACTGCGGTGTTGTAATGGATGGACATCGTCACGTCGCATAATGATTTGAATGAAAAAGACAACAACTTCTTCCGTCTTACTTTTACAAGGGAAAAAAATTATTTTGTTGATGTTTTATATGGAGTTTAGTTAAAAAAAGCTCTAATAAAAATATAAAAAATGAATGAAATTTACATTGACGCGAAATATAAATAAATGATATTTATTAACAAAATAATCATTTATAGATTTTTGCAATAAAATGAATGGATTATTGTTAAATTTACAAGAAAAGCGAAATATAAAAATCAACAATTATTTTAATTTTGTGTAGTAAATTATTTGTTAAAAAAAATCATTCTAGTTGCCTAGAATAACAAATTTTATCGGGAGCTCCTAAATAGCAAAGAACGAAAAAAAAATTCTTGAACAAAAAGCAACATAAACCATTTGACATAACCCCACAAAATGCAAATATTGGTCAATGTTTAAACATCAAATTCTAACAAACCAAAAGCTTTTCTAGTTGTGTTAACATAAAAATATATTAATTAGGCTTTTTTCAATCGACAATTTTATTTTGCACTTCGTATCAAACTTTAGTTGTTTTTGATCAAACTCCAAATAGTTTGATAAAAAACAAATAAATTAAAGGTTTAAAATAATGAATGAAAATTACCATGAAACCAAGTGCAAAATAAAATTGTTGTGCAAAATTGTCGAAAAGACTAATTATTATATTTTTAACATAACTAAATTAGAAAAGCTGTTGGTTTACTAGGATTTGATGTTCAAACCCCGACCATTATTTGCATTTCAATAAAAATTAAAAACAAAACATATTGAACATATATATATTCCTATACTTTGGTGATAAACCCAAATACTAAAAACATGATCTATGGAAATGTAATAAGTAAAAATACATTTAAATGCATTTTATTTAAATAATAAACACCTTTGCATTAAAGCATTAGTTTATCACCACATACGAGTAAATAGCACTTCATATAAAATGTTCATATAATATTTGAGGTTATGTGGAAACGTCAACGTATCACTTTGATTCATCATTTTCCCCTTAAAATTCATTTTGGAGTGATGTGTTTGTATATTTTCTCCTTTTGTTTATATCACACAAAAAAAGTTTCCATTAGTGATATAAAAGTGAGATATAACACCAAAAAATGACCACCCAGATATGCTCAGAGAAAGTAATGAGTGTCCAATTTGGGCTGCCAACCTAAGCAACAAAGAAATTAATATCCAGATTCAGACGGAGTGGAAGGAACCACTAGTGAGATTGGATAGTGTCTGGTTGACCACGGTCGAAAGTGAAAATCAAGAAATAGAATTTATGGAGAAAAGTTCATTATTTGAATCTGTATGTCATATTATGGCATATATATTACGATTCTGTAAACTTTGTTTTGAGCCAGGTCGTAAACGTAGACTTAATAATACCATAGTGAAGGTAAATAATTTAGTAGATCAGGAACTGCCAAAACCAGGAAGCAGCAACATTGTAGGTATTTCAATAGACAACGTAAACGGTTCTGTACCGAGACTGACGGTGGGCGAAATTAACAACGTGTTAATTTATTGACTGGTAAGTTCCCAAAAGCAATTATTTCCAACGGAAAACTAACCGACTCTAGATGGATGGCACAAAGGAAACCAATTATTTTAGATCACAGAAGTGTACTAGTTAGAAGAATAGCTGAAAAAGCCCATGTAGGTTTAGCTCATTGACGAGTGCAACTTTGTACACAATATTTGAGAAACAAGTATGGGATTCTTCAATGTAGGATTTTATTGCGTGGCATAGTATAGCATTGTGTCACGTGCTGCAGACACCGAAGAAAGGCGGGTCAGCAGTTGATGGCAGATGTACCAGAATACCGATTACAACCAGCAGTGTTGATGTTGATTAGGCAGGACCGATCCAATTAAAACAAAGTCGTAATGTGACTGTGAAGGGTTATATTGCGGTATTTGTGTGTATGGTATACAAAGCAGTCCATTTCGAATTAGTTGACAGTTTCGATGCCGATTCGTTTATTGCGGCTTTGACTAGGTTCGTAAATTTACGAGCCGGATCAGTGTATCATATGTATAGTGACAACGGGCGTAATTTTGTTGGTGCGGACCGCACCCATCATGAGGCTGTAGAACTATGGCGAAATTCCTCAGTGATGGATTGACTTCAAGCTTATTTCATCCAATGGCATTATAATCCACCAAATGCACCACATTATGGTGGCCTATGGGAAGCTGCCGTAAAATCGGCTAAACATCATGCTAAAAGAATCGGGGGAGCGCAGTTATATACATTTGAAGAATTAGCTACACTATCAAACGGATTTAGCAACATTATCACCGGGCCATTTTCTGACTGGGAGGCCAATTGTTCCTCCATAAGAGACGTTGTTAGCTGATCTTCCATCAAACAAGTTATCTGCATGGCAGAAGTTACAGGAATTTTGCTCATTTAAGGTGGGAGATTTAGTATTTGTGAAAAATGAAGTAATCCCTCCTAGTCAGTGGACGATGGCTAGAGTGATCGAGGTATTTACGGGACGAGACGGAAAGGTAAGAACGTGCAAGGTTAAGACCGAGAAAAATAACATGATTCGGTCAATCACCCAATTGTGTTTACTGCCAATGGATGATGAGAAAGTATCTCAGTGTACCTAAGCAAATATGGGGAATTAAAAGAGAAAAGTTCTACTGGACGATAATAAGGATGGGAGCAAAAATAATTGCGAATCAACTGACAAAAAATCCAGGCCAGCGGAGTTAACATCACTATTGCTTATCGAGACACGACGGGAGTGACGTTGTTTCTCGAAGGCGCCACGTTGTTACGGCCACCGTAATGAGGATCGACGGAAATCCGCATTTGAACGTTGTGATTTAAAATATTTTTGTAATTATTAAACAATGCCACCTAGGTTTGTAATGGTTGTCTTGGCTTAATGCCATCTATTTTGTAATAATTGAATTCAATTTATATTGTCTTGGCTTAACGGCATCTATATTAAAATAATTAAACGTAACAATTGATATCTGCCATCTATATTGTAATGATAATATCATAATAATTTTGTATAAAACTTACTCATGCATTGATCAGCATAGAGCGCACTCGTAGCATATAACAAAGAGACGTCAAACGAGATATCGGCACACAAAAAAAAAACATTCGAAGAAAATTGTTAGCAGAAATAAAATAAAAGAAAAAATTAGAGTGAAATTATAAAGTTTTTAATTTAAAATCGGCGAGAAAAAAGTTTAACACAAGGCGTGTTCATCTTTTATTTGTATTTTTCTTCTAATGAGCCACAACACAAGACACAACGTGCCTAATTCGTTACTTATTCGTTTTCTGAAATGAAAAAAATATGTTTCAATGATACATGAAGTACTTCGAGTATCACTTAAATACCTTTTAAAATATTCATTATAATGATTTTTAAATGATATTTTGGTTATTGTGCTGCTCATGCCACGAAAAACACAATAATTATCGCAAGTTTTAATATTTGCACTTTAATTTGTACAGAAAAAATTTAAAATAAAATAAAATAATTGACACAGCATTGTGTAGAGAATGTAAATGTAGTAGTCTGTTGTAATAAAAATCTTTCGTAAACTGTTCGTAGACGAAATACTTTTAATCCTAGTGTTCAATCGGGCAAAAATGATAAAAAATATCATGATATTTTTTATCACTTTTCGCAATAAACGCACTCATTTATCACACAAAAAAACCAACTTTTTTCTTGGTTCCAGCTGTCAATTTTGAATTTATTTTCTTTATGATATTTTCGGTACTTAAATTAAATTAAATTTGATTTTTTAAGATTTTTATATGATATTTACACCGTCACCTATTTATTTAAATATAAATAATAATTTATATTTCGAAGTTTTGTCTGAGAACACAAACACAACGAAACTCAAACTAAATTATTTGTGTCTCCAATATTTGGATAAAAAATAAATAGTTTCAATATCAAAATAATTTATAAAGAAGAAATAATTAAAAAATATAACATTTAATTAAAAACCTGACCACAAAACGACTTTATTGAATTTTACAAAGCGAGTTAAAACAAAATGTAACATTTAAAATCAATTTATCATTTTTTTTCAATTTTGGTTGTTCAATCGGGTTTGACGTACAGTATTACAAAATGAAGTTAGGGTGGGATAAAATATCATGATATTTTTTATCATTTTTGCCCGATCATTTTTGCCCGAAAAAGCTATCAATGAACATACGGTTAAAAACCAGATATAATTCTTTTTGGTATAAATTATTAATATTTCAATTAGTTTAATTTTTCAAGTTGTTTGTGAAGCGATATTAATTTAAACAAAAAATAAAAACAAATTAAGTTTATTTTATGTCGCTCTATAGAATTTTTAAAATATAGCAATTTTAAACGTGGCCCATAGAAGTAGTACAAGCAAATTTATTTTGTGATGGAAACAAAATCACAGTTTTTTTAGATGTGAGATTTGCTGTCAAGAGAAATTTTTTTTATATTATTAATAAAGAATATTTAAAATGGAAACCATGAACTTTTGTGGCTACGTAGTCGTAAAAAATATAAACAATCTTGAAATATTTTCCTGAATAGCAAATTACAAATCTGGAGTCTCGTTTGTTGTTGTTATTATTATCATAATTGACATTTTTAATTTTGCTGGAAGGTGGGGTAAATTTATCAAAATATCTCAATTTCTCAAAATTGATTTGAATACAAATCCATATGCATGAAATTTTCAAATATTTGACATCCTTTATCTTAAACAACAACAACAACAAAAATCATGTTCCATACATTTTTTGTTTAATTACATTGAAAACATAAAAATCTAAAAATTAAAACATGACTTTCAAAAATATGTGATTTGAAGTAGTTTTATCCATATATAAAAAATTGGCCACTAACATAAACCTGCTCGCTATACCTTAACCCAACCCCAATTCAACTCGAACTCAACCAACAAATTGAGCCTTAAAATTAACCTTCAATTCAACCCCAAACTCAATGCCCAACCAAATACTCAAACCAGCATATATGTAAGTATGTAAGTAAATATAAAAGAACGGAAAATATTTATATGAAGAGGTGGTTTTGGATCAATTCGTATGATAGATACCCGACCCTTTTGACGTACAGGTTCCAGAAGGAACTTTCAAATCGTTGAGAAAAGTTATTTTGGGCCAACAACATTTTTGGTCATTTTTGACAGGATTTCAATACTTTGGTATGAAATAATGAAGTAATATAGTAATATAATTTATAGAATAATAAACCATTTTAATGAAAAGTAAATCAGTAATTTAAGGTTAATGAACTGAAAGTTTTCACAACAAAAGTCATTGATCGTGCTTGTTGACTTTTGTAAATGCAATAGCTTATCATCAAAATCTATTGTGAGTGTGAAAATACAATTTGTGCATATCATGCATGTATTTTTCAATTTGTCGGTACACAAAAAAACATCAATCGAAAAATGCTTATCAATAAGGTTAAAATGGCAGAAAACCTTATATTTATTATCAAACAACAAACAACGCTACACTGATAACACTTTTTTTTTTTTGAAAAATTGCATTTTTCTTATCATAAAACATACCATTTTTTTGCCATTTTTTTATCGATTATAAACAACAAAAGCAGTCCGTTTCAATTATGTTTTTATTTTACGAGTGTTTATTGTGGTTTGTACTTACGTACACATGAAAAACTAATGCATATGTATGTTTGTATTAATAGAAAAAAATTTTGAAATACAATATGTATACAAATCATGATTTTTTGTTTCTTTAATGTCAATGCCTACTTTTTGATGTATATATGTATTGAATATTACTGTGAATAAACGCGAATAATACAAGAAATAATGTCATTGAATGACCCTGAAGTAAAAATTTAAGAAAAAACGAAATATTGAGTGAGACAACAGAAACATTTAATTGAAATAAAATTGTACATTTTTATTATAAAAAATGTAAGTCGTTTTTGTCCTGTTTTGGAACCGACTACAAAAACGGACAAAAAACGAGTTACATTTTTTTCGCCTTTCACCTAAATTATCTCTTGACGCATCGTTTTGAATAAAGCATTTTTTAGTTAATCATGTATGTATGTGCATATAAGAAATAAAATAATATCAAGATATAAAATAATATGAAAAAATATTAATAGCAAATAAATTAAAATATGTCACGGCCGATGCATCTCGAGATTTTTGAAAATTTTACTTTGTTGTTTCAATGCAACCGTGGAAACATATTTTTATTAACGGTGTTTTGTTTTTACTTTATTAGATATCAGTTATCTACATAGTATATTAGGTAGTTCTATCATAAATTTAATTTCTTTGAAATTGATCTAACTCAGACGATCAGGAGTCTCAGTAAATAAATTAGTTGTTGATAGTTTTTTTTCTAACATAAACAAAATTACATTAAATATTCGGTTTCGAGGATATATCCCAAAAACCAGGTTTTAGAAATCATGGTCGCATTGTTTTTTGCCGGCTTCAGAATTGGACCCAAATAATAATAATTTTGGCCTTTTTTGTTGGCATGTTTTATTTAACCAATTTGTTTGTCTGTTTATTGAACTTATTTAAAAAATGTAGTTTATTTAAAAAACATTTATAGCAAAATTGGATGATTCACTCGCGGTAACATCATATAACATTTAATGTTACAAAAATCAAATGTATAATATAATCTCTTTTGTGTGTACTTATAGTCGCACTATTCTGGTTTTTCTTGAGAAATTGCAAATTGATTTAAGGTGCTATTCCATGAAAAATTTTTACTGAATAGTAAAATTAAAGGAACAAAAAATATATAATTGCTAGATGGGGGAATGAAACAAAAAACCGAATCAGTCAAAAAATATTTGTGTCTTTAATTGTGACACTCCTCTAAAAAGTATCAAATCGAGAACTTTTTATAGGAGTGTCACTAACACACGTACATAAAATTTGTATATCGATACATTAGAGCACAGCACACAAGTGGTATGTTCACTTTTTCTTAATATCTACTTTTTATATCTCTAAATTTGAGATAAGGAGCTGCATCAATTGCACAGTTGTGTTGTTTCTAAATCTTAATAGAACATTCGAAAAAATTAATAAATTTAAAAAAATTATGTCCTCCATAATTTTTTTTACAAGCACGCAAAAGTACTATGTCCATAATTTTTGGATTGCTTGTGCTCAATTCTCTCTCTACTATTTTTAATTGTAAAAAGTGGACATAGTACTTGTGTGCTCTAAGGCATCGATATTAGTCGCGTTTTTTTATTCGCTCCGGATAGCTGCTATCGAGAGCCGTCATATAAAAATTGGCTCCCGATAGCGCTCCGTATAAATAGGTAGAGCCAAATATTTTTTATATGAAGTTTTTGGTAAACAATTGAATTAAAAATGATAGTTTGATGTTAAATAAGTTTAGTTTACCAATAAATAGCGCGTCATATCTAAATTTAAGCGTATAAATATTACGGCTCTCGATAGCAGCTATCCGGAGCGAATAAAAAATCGCGACTATTATGTCCAATAAGTAGAAATTTTTCCTAATAGTTAAATGTGCTATGTCCGGACTTACATGAAAAACATATCTCTAAATTCGAAAATAATTGGAAGTTTTACTCAAAGTCCTTGGAGTAGAGTTCTAAAAGATTATATTAATTAAAAAAAATCAATAGAACCAAAAAACAAAACCATTATTGATAAATAGTATCATTCCAAAAAATTAATTTGCTATTTACCACAAATTGTAAAAAATGGACATAGCACTTGTGTGCTCTAAGGTATCGATATGATGAGAAATTATTCTCGCACACACTAATAATTTTAATAGGATGCCGATTTTATGGTAGAGATTTTTTAAATTTTTTATTATGTGACGAAAATTGTTCGAAAAAATGAAATTCTGATATGAGTATTAATAATATTTAATTTTTTAGATAACTTTGAGGTGGAAAAATAATCGAATAAATACTAAATTACTATACTTGATTTTTTTTAGCAATTATTGGTTATGTTTTTGTTTAATGTCAAATTTCCCCTTAAAACCCAATGAAATAAATATTTATTATTGCTCTAGTCTGAACTCGGGCAGTAGTACCGTCGATTTGTTCTCTAACGCGTCCTCTAATTCGTTTTCGTTTTCAAATATTTCTCTCGAGGATTTACAAATCTGCTATTTGGAAGGCTAAATCGGAATCTTCTGGCCTGGATAACGTCAATTTAAAATTTGTTAAGCGAGTTTTCCCTTTCGTCTCAAAATACTTGTTACATATCTTCAATTTTATTCTCACGTCCTCTTCCTACTCAGATCAGTGGAAGCTAAGTAAAATAATCCCCATCCCAAAGATCAGTAATCCTTTAGAGCTATCCCATTTTCGGCCAGATAGCATCTTATGTTCTCTCTCTAAGGCTTTCGAGAAAGTTGTTAAAAATCAAATTCAATCTCATTTACATAGCAATAGTTTAATTAGTTTCTTCCAATCAAAATTTCATAGCACTGCTACTGCGTTATTAAATATATGTGATGAATATAATATTAGGCGTAATATGAATAATAGGGAATTCACTTCTTTAACTTTGTTAGATTTTTCTAAGGCCTTTGATTCTATTAATCACAGAGTTCTTTTTAATAAACTCTTATCTCAGTTTAGATTTTCGCTTTCTGCTGCCAAATTGATTTTTAACTATCTTTCTAATCGTTCTCAGGCAGTTTTTTTCGACAATTGCTTGTCTGATTTCCTTCCGGTAAGTTCCGGCGTACCTCAGGGTTCAGTGCTGGGTTCTTTATTATTTTCTTTGTACATAAATGACATAGAATCCTCCATTCAACATTGTTCTTTTCATATTTTCGCTTATGACGTTCAAATTTATAGAAATAGTCGTTTAGCTCAGGATTCTATTGTTAGGAATATTTCTCTGATAAATGAAGATTTAAGTATTACCGTTAGTTGGTCGGTCTCTAACATGCTCCTCGATTTAGGCTTAGTTATTAATAAAACTCTTACTAGGGGTGACCATTTAGTTACTATTACTAAGAGTGTCTTCGGTATGCTTAGTTGTTTGTATAAAGTAGTTGGATTTTCTGATAGTCAGTTTAGGAAAAAATTGTTTTTGTCTTATCTTCTCCCTCATTTTATTTACGGTGACATAGTTTTATTCGGTATGCTTCAGGAAAATATGAATATTCTCCAAAGATGTTTCAATGCTTGTACAAGATTTATTTTTGATATTAGGAAGTTCGATCATATTTCTGCCTACTCTAGCCTTGTTTTAGCAAATAGTTTATCTTTTTATTTTTAAACTTCTCAAAGCTAGGGAGCCTTGCTATCTATATAGGAAATTAACGTTTAGTAGGTTTCATTCCTCTAACTTCCGCCTAATTCCGGCTAAAAATTGTTGTCGGTCGTTAAACAAGTCATTTTATGTTAGGGGAGTTTCCCTTTGGAATTCAATTCCATTTAAAATTAAGAGATTAGGATCGGCAAAATTATTTAGGTTAAAATTTTTGGAGTGGCGTGATTGATGGGCAATACATAGTTTTTTAATTTATTTTTATTAACTTCGTTATTATTGTTAATTTTTAATATTATTTCACCTCGTGCTGTACATTTTATTGTAAATGAGCTACTGCTCAAAATAGAATGTGTAAGCATGAGGTGGAAATTGTTTGAAAAAATTTAAGAGGTTTTTATGCCTAATGGAAGCAACTTCATTATTTTTTTTTTGTATCTATTGCTTTGTTTCCATGTGTGCTTTTCCTTTTAATACTAAATTATTTATAAAATACTATAAATAAATAACTAAACTTTTGCTATAAAAAAATATAAATAAAAAAGACTTTGCATTTGTCTATAGTCTGTATTCTATAGTGTTTGATTTTTATTTTCTCTTTTTGGCGTATTTTACTATTCAGTAAAATTTTCTCATGGAATAGTACTATGCCTGATTTCCATTATGAAATATTTACTGACAATAAAAATAAAATTTCAATGCAGTTTTTCAAAAAAAAATTAGAAACAAAAAATTATCTGGTTTCCATTATGAAACATTTACTGACAGTATTTTTTACAGAATAAAAACATAAAAGTCGAAAATTTCATTGAAATGACACAGATCATTTTTTGTTTTTAATTTTTTTTTTTAAATTGCATTGAAAAATTGAAATATTTTTCCAGTACTGAAAAAATATACTTCTCTTCATATATTTTTCAGTAAACTTTGTCAGAATACTATAATAATTTTTTCAGTACATACTGTAAAACTGAAAAAGTTTTTTTTTCTCTCACACAGCACGCGAATATATATTTTTATCCCATTTTGTTTATACTGTCAGTAAATATTTCATAAAGCCTGGTTTCCATTATGAAACATTTACTGACAGTATTTTTTACTGAATAAAAACATAAAAATCGAAAATTTCATTGAAATGACACAGATCACTTTTTGTTTTTAATTTTTTTTTGAAAAATTGCATTGAAAAATCGAAATATTTTTCCAGTACTGAAAAAATATACCTACTTCGCTTCATATATTTTTCAGTAATTGTTGTCAGTATACTATAATAATTTTTTCAGTCCTGTAAAACTGAAAAAGTGTTTTTTTTCTCTCACACAGCACGCGAATATATATTTGTATCCCATTTTGTTTATACTGTCAGTAAATATTTCATAATGGAAAACAGGCTTAATGGAAATCAGGCTTCACTTCAACGAAATTTTCGATTTTTATATTTTTATTCAGTAAAAAATACTATCAGGAAATATTTCATAATGGAAACCAGGCCTTATTGTAAATTTTTGGTGCCTTTTGATATTTTTCGAAAGCATACTGCGGCGATTGAATTTTTTTCAAATTTAGGGAACAATAAATGTCTTCCAATAGTCGTATTTCCATGAGAATTTTACAACAACAATTGCTGGCGACACGAATTAAATAATTCAAACTAAAAGTTTGAGTTATTTAATTCATTCCTAATTTTAGTTATACCACCTGACACCAGATGCCAAATTGCTCTTTTTTTTTGTTGTTTATTTCAATTCAAAAAAATAATTCGCGACTTATTTTCATGAGAAAAAATAATTCAAATTAAATTTTTCTCATGGAAACACAGCTAATGACATGAGCGAAATACTAACAATTACTTGTACCTACTCGCAGCTACTCATATCAAATGGGTGGTGTTTCCATATTGCTCCAGATATTTTCAAAGTTAATAAAAAATTGAATATATGTTTGTTTCACTGCTACTTGTTACATACTGCACAAATGTAAACAAACTATATATAAATTAAACAATTTTTATTTGGTTTAGGGCTCTTTTTATTTCTTTTTCCATTAATAATTAATATAATTCCTTTTACAAGGGTTATCGCCGGACAAAAAACACAAAATCGGAAATTATTTAGGCAACTAGCCTAAAAACTGGAATAAACTTTCTGCTACATTGGTTTAATTAATCCCTGGTTAATGGTCTCTAAGATTTTACTTTTTTATTAGTGGCTAATTAGATACCAAATTATGTTTTATTAAATTTTATTTAGTAAATCTTTATAAAATTATGCCGAATTTTCGTTTTTTTAAAACATTTTCAAGGCAAAAATTTCACTAAACTTCTCGTCACAATAAAAGTTTTTGTTATTGTTACATATAACAATACATACAACAAAAACAACGGGCGAGTTCACGCTTAACTCGCAAAAGTGTTATGTGAAAACCTTCATGTATAAGTATCCACTGGATCATTTCAAGCCTCTGCGATGGGCCTGAGAAACCAAGATGCAGATAGATCGCTGCCGTTCGCTCAGTATTTAGATTGCGTTACATTTTTGGTTTAAAAAGTCAATAAGTTATTCTATATTGGGTTTGGAGGACGAACCTTACAGACATTAATTGTTTAATTAAAAATTGAAATTTATAATTTCAAACGACTAAATTTCAGTATAGCCATGTGTCGATGAGCTTGAGCAAAGTACCGTTCTGTTAATAAATAATCGAATGTCATTGGAATCTGTTTACCACTTTTATAGTAATTGTTCCTATACTCCCCGCATAACCGGCCAAACTCAGCAACATCATGAGCAATACTAAACATATGTACTTAGCATCCCGATTAAACAATTTTAAAATTTTACAACTCGCCGGATCAATTGCGGAGGGAGTTTCATTCGCTTTTGACGTTTTACATATTATCGAATACGCCGTATTGACGATTGGAGCATCACAGATTCCACCCAGTGGAAAATTTTTAAACTGAGGTAGCTGCTAATTTGACGTTCGAAATTGTTGTAAACAATTCCAATTTTGAGCTGTAAACACAATTTTTACCTACCAGATTGATAATAATTGTAAATAATTCCAATTTTGGATTATAAAAACAATTTTTAATTACCGGATTGCAAAAGTTTCTTTCGTCGCATTTATGAGAAATGTCATTTTGCCGGTTGCCTCATTTTAACTTTTTTCCTCGAGAGGCACTTTCTCTACTTTTACAATCGTCAATAGAAAATGAATGAATGTCGGTAATGAAGTTTCAGAAAGAGCTATTATTGAATTCGCGGGTGAAACGCGCTCTATAGTAAAAGTGTCATTTCAAAGTCGCATTAAATTCACTGCGGGTTAAAAACTGTATTGTTGTGTTTAGGTTTTTTTTGTCATGGAGAATAGTAAAGTGTTTGATTTGCATTATAAATAAACAAATTAAGTTAATTTTAATTTAAATTAAATTATTAAACAAATAAAACTGATTGTTTATAGAAAACGTACGACCAACCGGGCACAGTTTGAAAAAATGGTGAGCCTCATGACCAAAACTGATATAGATACAGTTGTACAGTTTTGGCAAAAACTACAGAATGTCATTGTACATATTTCTTATCGCTTTTCGGGTTTGCTTTCTATAATGCAGCGGCACTTCATCGTATAAATTTAGATAGAGGCTTACTGTATCCATAATTAAAACACTTCTTTTAAATTTTGGACTATAAATATTTAATTTTGTGTTATACAATGAAAATTTAATAGAATAAAAACACTAAGTTCAATTATAAATATTTTGACAGCTGGTGGGATTGCAGCTTCTTTGCGGATCGATAACACAGTTTTCCGGTGGATTCTGTAATGCAATTAATTTTAAATGCGAAACGAATGCGGATCGAATGAACTCCCGCCGCAGTAAATCCGGCGAGTTGTATAATCGACATGATTATTTTAATATGTATCAATGTATGTGTCATTTTCACAGCTCGCTAAGATGTATAATATTTCATACTTAAAGTTTTGATTGATTGATTGATTGATTGCGATGTACGATCAAGCATTAAGCAAGTCTCCCGTATTATAAATGCGAATACCATACCATTATACCCATGTTACACAACACGACACCATTCTTCTTCATGAAGCCAACAAACCCCGTAGAGAAAGGCGCCACATCGATAACTACATAAAGTCTAATAATTGTGATATCTGCCCCTGGCCAGGCCGCCGTCGTCGTACACCTTTTTTACATATAACAAGATCGAGGGATGGGAAAGGAATGTTAGCAACAAAGACTCAACCCGGTTCCAGACACCTAAGTAGTTTTGATAGTTAGTAAATTTGTTAGTAATATATTTTTTAGTAATTTATGCACAAGACAATAAACAATTAAAGTTCATCTACTGCTCCAACCTGTAAGAAGACACAATGACAACACAAATCTCCTGGTACCGCAAACTCTTTTTTCTGAAAAGCTGTAAACAACTATTATTATTCCCCTCCACCATTTTTTCCATCGGCGGTTGTGAGAGGGGGGCGAGATTTCGTTCCATCATCATGTTCCCATGCGGTCACCCAAATTTGTACTAACTGTAGGTAGTGTTGCTTGACGTTGTTGTTGAAATCGTTGTATCTCTGCTGTCCCTTTTTTTTTTTTTTTTAAATATGGTTCTTTATTTAGCATTTTTTTACAATTTTCGATGACAAAAGAATATTAAAAGAAAATTCAAGGTCTGTTATACATTTTGAAAGCTTTAGTCCTTATAGGATTCTCAAGTTTAATTATTTACTAAGGTTTTTCTTATTTTTATGATCCCTATTATTCTATCAACTAGATTCTAATCTCAGTGAGAGTATTTCCGCTTCATGCCGACATAAAATTTGCTACATTAAACATTGTCGTTTTTTACTTTCTTATATAATATTAAAAACTTATAACCTAATAAATAAATAAAAATCTAAAATCTTGGCTAATGGAGCCACCAATATTTTTCTTTTTTTTTTATGAAGTTTAAATGATCCATTCTTCTAAATGCCGTGCTGAATCTTAGATGGTCATTTGGATTGTTAAATTTTGTCTCCTCGAATCCTTTTTCGGTCGGCCTTCTTTGTATATGGTAAATTAACGGAACTTGTTCTGTATTCTGGATGTAACCTATTTTATCTAAATAAATGAATGCTTCTGGACCAGGTATATTCCTCATTTGTATCGAACTTTCTATAATTCGTTCATCCGTATAATATAATCCGTACGTTAAGGAGTTATTGAGTTGTGCTGTGGCGCGTCTAATGTGTTCTCTTATTAAGTTAATGATATGTAGATCAATCCTTTCTGCATCGAAGTTCCCGTATTGGGTTTGATTGGATATGTAATGTTTATATTGTGTCTCCGCTTTTCGATATTTTCCGACACACACCCTTATACATTTTCTTTCAAATTTCCTTAGCCGCTCCATATAACTGGCACTACAATTATACCATATGGGGCAACCATATGTTAAAATCGGTCTTATTAATGATAAGTAACATATTCGTTTTACGTTACTGTTGAGATATGACGAATAAAATAGTTTTCTGTTACTTATGAACGCTTTTTTGGCTTTGTCAATTTGAATATTAATGTGTTGATTTAGGTATCCAAAATGATCAATATTTATACCTAAGTATTTCACAATTTTTTGTTGTTTCAATTCACTGTTATTCACTTTGATTTTGAATTTTTTCCAATTTTTCTTTGTGTCGGTGTTCGCTAATTGTACCGGTCTTCTAAAGAGTATTGCTTCACATTTCTTTTCATTAATTCTTATGTGCCATGTGTGTAGGTACTTGATGGAGAATTCAACCGCCTCCTGTATTGATTCCTTTATGTTTGCAATTTTGTGGTTGGCACAGTAAATGACTAAGTCATCAGCGTAGGCAATGGTGTTTAAATCTGCAGTGTTCAATTTTGGATTTAATATTAAATTTTTTATGTACAAATTAAATAACACCGGCGCATTTATCATTCCTTGCTGTAATCCATTTTCAACTCGAAACATGTGATTTGATGTCTCCTCCCCATCAGTGACCACAAATCTACGTCCAAATAGCATATCTGCCAAGATCAACAGTATATCTTGTTCCACTTTTATTTTGTGCAATTTAAAAAGTAGCCCATCTAGCCAAACTGACTCAAACGCTTTTTCCATGTCAATTAAAACAGCGCCCGTGCATATGTTTTTATTGAGATTGTTATTGATATCTGAAGTTAATTTTGCTGTAGCGTGAGTTGTGGAATGTCCGTGGCGAAATCCAAACTGATTATTTGGCATAATGTTCGTGTCATCAATGTGCTTTTGAATTTTATTATTAATGATTATTTCGTAAACCTTACTGAAATTTGAGAGTAAGCTGATTGGCCTATAGTTTTGTGCGTTAGTTGGATCTTTATTTTTTTTTAATATTGGAAATATTCTTGCAATTTTCCAACATGTAGGAAAGGACCGATTATTTAGTAAATTATTATATATTGTGCACAGCTCTGCAACAATTTCATCTGGGAGGTGCTTCAATATTATACTTGGGATTTTGTCCACACCAAATGATTTCTTATTGTTCGAACAATGTAGGATTGCTTTCAGTTCCTGTTGTGAAATAAAATAATTTTGTGTTGAGGGTTCAACTTCATTTGCTATATTTTGATGAGAGAATTGAAATTTAGCGCTGTTTTGTGCTTGTTGATCTTTCAAGTTTTGTGCATATTGGGTGACTATGTTTTCAAGCGAGCTGTTAATTGAACTTGAATTTCCTTTTGACTGTTTCTCTATGTAGTAGCCTAAAATGTCAAGGTTTTCCCGAGTGTTGTAGCTCTTGTAATTTCGATTCACTATAGGCATAGCATTCCAATCAATGTTTAAGTCTCCCATACAAGCTATCTCTGTATCATTAATCTCAATTTGATTTATGTTTTTAGAGTTTTTTGCTCTATTTATTTGTTTTATTTGGGAAAACATTTTTGCACCTGGCCTGATTTTTTCGATTTTATTTTTCCAATATTGATTAACTTGTATCTTTATGTTTTGTTCAATAAGCTCGTTTGTTCTTTTTATTTGCGCTTTTAAGGTGATAATTTGCTGATTTGATATTGGTGAACCTTGCCTTTTTAATCTTTTGATTTGGGATATTAGATAGCTTTTGTGTCTATATAACTTCTCTATCGTTCTGTTAGTGTAGCACTGCATATTATTTTTACGTCTAATCCTGGGAGCAGTTTTTATTATTGTTTGGTTGACGAGATGTGTTAACGTGCTAATGGATGCTTCTATTTCTTCGTTTGATAAGTTTCTATCGTTCGGTGTTATCACTTGCTGCCCACTATCTCTCAGATGTCGACAGTACGCCTTTTTCATTTTGTTTGACCACCATATCCAGTTAGTGACTGTGAAATGATTTGCGTTCTGCATTTCCTGTAAATTCTCTTCTGTATGCTCGATACCTTCACTTATTATCTCGATTGCTTTATGGTCGCTATCATATCGATGCGACGGAATTTCCCCTTGTCCGTTGGTTCTGATTTTCAGCCTATGATCCGCGATCGCCAAGTCTAGATAGCTACCTGCTGCTGGATATGTAGGGGCATCAGGCTTATACATTTTTGATCGGTATGTAAATCCGGTATTAGTCAACCATCGGTTTAGTATTATACCTCTTTTGTTTTCAGATGAGTTCCCCCAATTTGCATGTTTAGCGTTTATGTCTCCCGCGATAATATAATAGTTGTTTGTATTAATTAAATTTAAACTTTGAAATATTTGGTTCCATTCCGCTTCAAAATATTTTTCCATTTCTGTGTTTTGGTTACTCGGGCAATACATTGCGATTATGTATAATTGACATTTATCTTTTAATGCAACCTTTATTATGGTTGTTTCTATACCACAGCAATTTTGAAGTTTGTTAATTTTAACAATTTCATATTTTATTTTGTGCTTAATAATAATGGCTGTCCCACCTCCCTTCTTCAGCTTTGGTCGATCTTGTCTTACGATGGAATATTTTTGAAATTCTATTTTATGCCGATAGTCTAGTTTCGTTTCACTTAGTAACAGTATGTCCGGATTGTGACATTCCATGAAGTTTAATAGGTTTAGGCGTCTGTGTATACTGACAATCGAATTTACATTAATTGCTAAAATTTTTAATTTACTCATAATCCTTGTATAACTTTGAGCAGTTGAGCGATTTGCTCACTTTGTTGTTGTATAATTGTTGCCATTTTTTCTACTTTTGCAGCCAATTTTTGAACTGTTAATGCCTCCTCTGTGTTGTTTCTCACTATATCTGCATATGTTGCACTTGTTCGTCTACTCGAAGTCGGTATATTTGTAGCGGGTTGAGGGATTTTTGCTGATGCTGCATTTCCACGCTTTTCTTGAATTTTTCTTCTTAATCTTTCGATTGCTTTTAGGTATTCCGGGCATCCTTTGTATGACGCTGGGTGTCCGCTTTCGTTACAGTTAACGCAAAATATTTTGGTACTTTCTATTTTACTTTTTATCGCACATTCACCTGGATTGTGTTGTGTTTCGCATTTGACACATCGATATTCTAATTTACAGTTCGCTGCTGCATGACCCATCCTTTGACAATTCTTGCATTGCATAATTTTATTTGTTTTTCTTAGCGGTTCCCAAACAATTCTTTGGTAATTGATTGTTTTTATATTATGAATTTTAGTCATCTCAGTATTTTGCTCAAATTGAACAATATATAAAGGCAACTTCCTCTTTTCTTCCATGGCTCGTTTTGTCGTCATTTGTGATATATTTGTGATGCGTACTTCGCCGCTTCTTTCAATTTCCAATTTTATTTCGTTCAGATTTTCTTCTTCGTTTAGACCTTTTAGCACCATAATTTTGGGTTTGAAACCTTTAGATGTATAAGAAAAATATTTTGTATCCACTTCGTCAAAAATTTTTTTTAATTTTATGGTAATCCTCCAGGTTTCGTGTCAATACCGAATGTTTCTCGCTACTGACACGCTTTATTTCGAAGTCTTTGATTTCGATGCCTTTTATTAATGTAACTGTATTGTTTATAGTTTGCTTATGTATGTGGATTGGTGGTGGTTTCACCGATTTTCCTTCTGGATTAAAATTTTTGTTTACGCTGGTCGTATTTCCACCATTAGTTGCTTTTATTATATTATTTGACGGTGCGGCATTTTTTTCCTTTATCGTCTTTTTTATTGCTTCGAATGTATTTTGCTGATCACTCGACTGGTCCTGATCTTCTGGTTCTTCTTCCATTTGCACTAAATATTCAAAACGGTTTTTTGAGAATACATTTTCCCTTTTTTCAATGTGTGCCAATTGGTTTTTTAGTTTCTCGTTTGCGATGCGAAGTCTTCTTATTTTGCTGCCATTTCGTTGCTCTGCCGTAATAAGATTCGGCTTTATCTTAATTTTGGATGGTCTTGCCATGTTAGTTATGTTATTCCATTTCGGATAATTGGTTTCGTTGGAATGTACCAATTTTATTTGCTCCGCTGTAAGCTCGACCGTATTTGTTTGAACTGTTGTACTTTCCATTGTGTGGTCTGCTATACCATCATTTTTTATTTTGTTTGTACATGTGTAACGAAATTTCAAGTCAATCATATACCCTGTATTATTTCTTGATTAAATTATATTTGATTCGCGTACTATATATGGAAAGAGTATAAGCTGATGTGAGGGGAAATGCTAGATTAATTGAAATACAGAAATGTAATACCTAAACTAAAACGGGAATCTCGTTATTGGGAAAGTATTTAAACGAACGGGGGGAAAAAAAAATTGGTCAGTCAGATGGATATTTTTAAATGAAATTGAACGTTGGTGAAAAAAAAAATAATATGTTCAAGTTCTAAATAAACAGAAAAATCTAAATTAAATTAAGTGATATTAAGAACAAGAAAAAAAAAATCCAAAGTGAGTGTTAAGTTAGTTCAGTTTAGTTAAATTCTAAATACAAAAAAATAAAACAATAAACAAAAAAACTAATGAATTAAGTTTTGGTAAAATTGTTAAAAAAAATAAAAATTAAAAAACTGTTAATCTAGATATATAAGAGAACAATTAAAGAATATTCTGTTGTAAGGTGGTATAATTATTGACCGCAAAATTATGAAAATAAACAAAAAAAGAACAGAAATATTAACTAAAAATGGTTCAATGTTTATAATTGAAATTAAATAAATTCTATGAATACACATAGCAAGTACAGTGAGCGAATAAAATCACAAATTGTATCATTTTCTGTGAATAAATAAAAAAATTTGCAATAAAAAAACCAAGAATAATTAAATAAACATAATTAAAAAAGAAAAATTAATAAAAACTAAAAAAATTTAAAAGAAAATTGGTCATTCATTTTGTGTTGGATACGTTGATACTTTTGCAATTGTGCGATTAAGACAGACCATATGGAAGTGAGTGTTGGGTACATTGTTCGGTTAACCAGGTAGCGAGAAAGGAAGCCAAGCCGCAGAGGACCTTCAACCTTAATAGTTTGGTTTGGTGATGTATTCATTTAATTAAGTTCATTATTATTATTTTTTTTTATTTTAGTATTTTCATTTGCTAGTTTTAAGTGAATAGTTAGAGAGGGTTAGTTCCTCCATAACTTTACCTATTTATTACTTATTGTGATTGGATTTTTTTTTTCATCATATATATATACATAGGTATATATATATATATATATATTTTTTTTTTTTGCTGAGAGTTCATTTGTAATGATTTTGTGAATTTAAAAAGGGAGGGGTGAGAATGAAAGCCGAAGGTATTAGAGTAAAACCAGTCACACTATTTTATGTATACAAATTGTAAATTGACCTCCTACACCATGTGTTTAAGAGAACCGGCCCTAGCCACTGATCGCTGCCCGCCACCAATAGTGTGCCATGTGGTGCAGGACGACCCTAGGTCAAATGTTACAAATGGCGCCGAAACAGGGACCTGAAAGGGTGTTATTGCAATTATTGGGTACAGTTTCTTTGAGTTAATAATTAGTATGTAAATAATTGAGTAACTAACATTGGTAGCCCTAACAAGGCATCCAGGTGGCTTCACTACTTACCGTAATGGACAGATCGGTTAAACCGCTTAATTAGCATGCGGTTGATCAGTCCTTGTTTTTGCCCTTCAGGTTTTTTTTTTTTTGAAAAGCACAGTTATTTTCTTTGTTTAATTTTTTTTATTTTCATTAAATTTTTTTTTTTTCCTATTCTTGTATTCCAATGCCAGAAACAAAAAAAATTGAAATGTAATAAAGCTTAATCTATTCAAGTCTTTGTGATAGATGATTGTCATATGTGGCCTATAATTGAATTTTCATGATTTGGATATCTTATGGGTAGTATGAGGGTTCCTCACCGAAGCTTTTATAGAATCAATTTTTTTTTTTGTCATACTTAATCATATTTTTATAATTTTTTTTTTTCCGTTCATATATATACCGCTATTGACGAATAGTGATTGATGAAGAACTTAATGCTTGACCGATTGATGGTTCGGTGAGACCGAATTCCTCGGCCAACTTAAATTTCTTTTCTCATTATTCAGGTTAATATATACTCTATTGCATAGCCCGGTTCTGTTCTTATCATATTTTAATTTTGTTTTATTAAGAATAGGAATTAATTAAGTTTTGGCCAAGATTATAAGGCAATCAATAGTTAAAGAAGCGCGAATACCTCAAAGGCGATCAGTTTTCACCCCATTGTTTATCAATTGATCAATTTTTTTTGCTATAAATTATATATTTAATATTTAGTACATAATTGTATTTTTTTTATTTTTGTAATTGTTTCACATCAATAATTATTCTAATAATCAGTTCATTAGAAACAATATTTTATACGAGTACATTTCTTAATAGCACAAAACTACTTATACTAATCAATTTTGTAGATTTTGGTGGTCTTGTATTTTTTTTTGTTGTTTCGTTTTTTTTCGCGTTAAAGCGGTTGGTTTGATAGACTTGAAATCGGATAAATATAGTATCAGTTTCGAAAAATCATATTCCCGTGAAAAAAAATAGATCGAGTCAAGGTCAGAGGAATACAAACAGAAAAGATTGTCGTTATTCAAATTTTAACAGTGTGAGTTGTAGTGATATCCGTTCAAAATGGATTTTAACCTAATCAAGCAAAGCCTGAGTCCAGATGAAATCAATGTCGAATTTATAGTTCGAGGAATGACAGCTGCACAAGTAGGGATTGAGAAATCGTTCATTGAAACCCTTCAAAAGGAAGCGCAGAATCCAAGTCTAAGGCCTAAATTGTCACACATCACAGGGACACCAGAAGAGGAATTGAATGTCATTAACCAAAAATATTTTGAAATAGACGATTTGTTAGACCAAATTGAAGAAAGCGCACAATTATTCGAAAAACAGAAATTTCTTGTTATGGTAGTACATTGGAGAGACCGAGCTCAGCGACTAATGAACTCTTTCCGAGATCTTACCGGAATTAATATCTTGGTTGGCTCTTTGGAACGAGTAGCTCGATCTATAAAGAGAGATATTACGAGAAACGAGCAAGTTTCTCAAATGGCCGGACAACCTACCCCAAAACCGTCAACTTCAAGAGCAGCTAGTAATAGATACAGAGAAACGGACCAACATGATAACCAAACTTCAGGAGGACTTCAAGATTCTGCTAACACGGAAGATGAAAACGCCAATGATCGGGGATTTACGAAGAAATTGGAAGAAATGTCCCAAATATTCATAAAAAATTTATCTACTTCGTGGAATGAACATCAGAAAGCAAACCGACCAGACTTAGGTAGGCGTTCCAAAACCAGGCATCGGGACCTTGGAAATTCTACGTCAGGAAGTGAGTCAGCAGTTTCACAATCTACAAGTAGACGCTCTCCTAAACGAACGAATCGTCACCATTATAGGAAGCGAGTTGACCCATCAAGATGGAAAATTCAGTTTACTGGCCGAGAAAGTAAACGGGGTGACGAGAACGTTCAGGATTTTATTATGAAATTGGAAGAACACGCGTATCAGGATGACATACCCAAACAAGAGCTAGTTACTTTAATGCGAAACTTCGTGACGGATAAAGCAGACAAATGGTACTACACCTTTATCCGCAAGAACAAAGACGCGACGTGGAAACAGCTGAAGAATTCTTTGTTAGAAAGATTCAGTAGTGTAGAAGGGGACCGTGAAATGCGTAAGTATATTCGCGGTAGGATGCAATATCCAAAAGAGAATTTCAACGATTTCCTGACCGAAATTGAGAGCACAAACTATCGGCTGAAGACGCCTTTGCCAACCGATGATATCCTCGAAATTCTTTTGGACAATATGAATCCAGCTCTTAAAAACGCGACAAGTAACATGAGAATTACTTCAATCGAAAAACTACGAAGAACATGCGATAACTATGAGAAGATCTGGAATACTTCGGGATTCGATCCACGCCGTCTTATTGAACCACGAACTAGACGCCCTCCTGCAATTGCTCAAATTTCACAAGAAGCGCAACCTTCCACCAGTGGGCGATATCCATCAACCAAGGGTAATAGTGATACTGAAGAAGAAATCTATTCTCAGGAGAAAACTTCGCAGGAGGTTAACGCCATCAACCGACAGTCTTATGTTGTTTGCTGGAATTGCAAAGACCTTGGGCACAGATTCGCAGTTTGTCAAATGGAGAAAACTCACCAGTTTTGTGAAGGATGTGGTTTGGCAAGTGTGAACACCGTTGACTGTTTGAGATGCCAAAAGAGACGTATCCAGGGAAATTTATCACCGAACGCGACTTACGCTGGGGAACCACGTTCGGGGAAAATATTTCAGCCCAGAACGACAATAATTACCAAACCTACAAACCCCAAGTAATACCTACCAAACCAACATTAACACCTACTAAACAACTGTCGCTACATGAAGATTCAAATAACCGGTTAAGACGAATTAGAATATACTGGCGAAAACAGAAATCTTATCATTATTTATGCTCAATATCGACCATTACAGAATTTCTGGATAACGATCCTCGTCCGTATGCAAAAATTTCAATTCTAGGACAGATAAAATTTGGTTTACTAGACAGTGGCGCTAGTGTAAGCATATTAGGCAAAAATAGTGCAGAACTTATTTCTTCGTTAGGAATAAAAATTAGAGAACTCAAATCCTACATCCAAACAGCAGATGGAACCGCAAATCCAGTGACTGGTCACGTATATTTACCCATCACCTATATGAACAAAACCGAAATTTTAAAATTTTGTATAGTACCTTCTCTTAAATCGGAAATTTATTTAGGTATAAATTTCTGGAAAAAATTTAATGTGGCTCCAGACGTTATAAGTGAAGTAACGGATGACATCAAGCGACCTGAAAGTAGCAATCAACATCAGTTAACCAGCAAAGATAGAACGGAGTTGGAACGAATTATAAAGAGTTTTCGCTCTTTTGAAACAAATGGCCTTGGTAGGACGGACCTAGTAGTACACCATATAGACGTGGGCAACAATGCACCAATTAAACAAAGGCACTATCCAGTATCTCCAGCCATACAAGAGCTGATTTTCCAAGAAATAGATCGCATGATTTCACTAGGGGTTATAGAGGAAAGCTCAAGCCCGTGGAGTTCACCAGTAGTTCTGGTTCGCAAGGCAAATGGAAAGTCACGATTATGCTTGGATTCACGTAAGATTAATGCGATAACCAAGAAGGATGCATATCCGTTACCATTAATAGACGGATTGCTCGGACGACTAAAAGAGACCAAGTTTATATCAAGCCTTGACCTTAAAGATGCCTTTTGGCAAATACCACTTTCGGATAGCGCAAAAGAAATTACAGCTTTCACGGTCCCAGGGCGTCCCCTATATCAGTTTTGTGTTATGCCGTTTGGACTGTGCAATGCACCACAAACGATGTGTAGGTTAATGGACAGAGCGATACCACACCAACTTCGGGACAGAGTTTTCGTATATCTCGACGATCTATTGATAATTTCAGCCAACCTCCAAGAGCACCTGCAAATCTTAAAAACAGTAGCAGAATTGTTATCCAAGGCAGGATTAACCTTAAACGTCGAGAAAAGCCGTTTCGTGTTGAAAGAAGCAAAATATCTGGGGTTTCTGATCGGAGAGCGTGGATTACGACCAGATCCTTCAAAAGTCGAAGCTATCTCTAATTTTCCAGCTCCGACATCGGTAAAGCAGACACGCCGCCTTTTGGGAATGGCTGGTTATTACAGGCGATTCATCTGTAATTATGCCGATGTAACTGCCCAAATTACCAATCTTCTTAAAAAAGGAGTGAAATTTAAATGGTCGGAAGTAGCTGATGCCGCATTTTCAAAACTAAAATTTTTGTTGTCAAATGCACCGGTACTGCACAACCCAGACTTTTCGCAGCAATTCTTTATTCGTTGTGATGCCAGTACGCAAGGTGTTGGGAGCGTACTTTTCCAAAAGGATGCAGAAGAGAATGAAAAGCCGATAGCGTTCATGTCGCAGAAGTTAAATGCTGCGCAGCGTAACTATACTGTGACAGAGTTAGAGTGCCTAGCTGCAATAATCAGCATTAAGAAGTTTCGTCCATATATTGAAGGCTATAAGTTCACCTTAATTACAGATCACGCCAGCCTTAAATGGCTGATGACTCAAAAAGATTTAAGTGGACGTTTGGCTCGATGGAGTCTTAAGTTGCAGGGCTTCGACTTCAATATTATTCATCAAAAGGGCCGGGAAAATATTGTTCCTGACGCATTGTCTCGAATTTACTGCGATGCCACCACGGAAATCGATCAAGAATTGCTATTGCATGATATCAAACTGTTCGATATAAAAACGGTACAGGATACGAGCTATAAAAAATTGCTAGAACAAATCAACCTACACCCACAAATTTACACTAATTTACGTGTACAGAATGATAAAATATTTATTAGAATTGAACCTAAAACCAATATTCCATTGACCGATATTCCTAGTTGGAAGATGTGGGTTCCAAATGAATTGCGCGAAAATTTAATTAGCCGGGAGCACGATTTGCCAGTCGGATCACACGGAGGAATACGGAAGTCGTTAGACCGCTTGAGACGTCTATATTATTGGCCAAAAATGGCTGTACAAGTACACACATATATTACTAACTGTGACATTTGTAAGCAAACAAAATCTTCTAATCAGTGCTTACGCCCTCCTCTAGGTAAACAGAACATATCGGAGAGACCATGGCAAAAGCTTTACATGGATCTGTTGGGACCTTACCCAAGAACGCCAAATGGGAAAACCATGATACTTATTGTCTTAGACAATTTGACAAAATTCGTTTATTTAAAAACATTGACCAAAGGCACAGCGACAAAAATTGTGGAATTCCTTCGAGAGGAACTATTTCCTCTGTTTAGCGTTCCGGAAATAATTCATAGCGACAACGGCGTGCAGTTCGTCGGAAAAGAATTTACAGCATTAGTCAAGGATCTTGGAATTAACCACATCAAAACGGCGTACTACTCTCCACAGAGCAACGCGTCAGAACGGGTAAATAGATCGATTGTGACCGCCTTAAGAGCATATGTAAAAGGAAAACATTCGAGCTGGGATAAATTTCTGCCAGAAGTTGGAAGTGCACTTAGAAATGCGATTCATCAATCGACCAATTATTCGCCACACTTTCTCTTATTCGGCTATCACAAAATCCAGCATGCTAATGACTACCAGTTGCTACGTGAAGTAGATTTATTAAGCGAAAATTCTTTAAACTGGATGGAAACTCCTGACAGATTGGCTGTGGTACACGATGAAGTTAAGGGCAACATAGTAAGAGCCTATAATAAATATTCCAGTGGATATAATCTAAGAACTAGGCATCGAACATTAGACTTAGGGCAACAGGTATATGTTAAACAACACCCTGTAAGTGATGCTGCAAATAAATTTACCGCTAAATTCGCATATCCGTTCTTAAAGGCCTTTGTGAAGGAAAAACGGGGAGAACTGTATTACGTTCTCGTTGATGAAAATAGTAAGGAATTAGGTACTTTTCATTTGATGGATATTAAAACATAAACGGAACACTTCCAGTTGAATTTATATATGACACACACATTTAGTTTTTATTCAGCTTCAAATTCAAATAAGATTTTGATTTTGAACCTGTGCTGTAACGAAATTTCAAGTCAATCATATACCCTGTATTATTTCTTGATTAAATTATATTTGATTCGCGTACTATATATGGAAAGAGTATAAGCTGATGTGAGGGGAAATGCTAGATTAATTGAAATACAGAAATGTAATACCTAAACTAAAACGGGAATCTCGTTATTGGGAAAGTATTTAAACGAACGGGGGGAAAAAAAAATTGGTCAGTCAGATGGATATTTTTAAATGAAATTGAACGTTGGTGAAAAAAAAAATAATATGTTCAAGTTCTAAATAAACAGAAAAATCTAAATTAAATTAAGTGATATTAAGAACAAGAAAAAAAAAATCCAAAGTGAGTGTTAAGTTAGTTCAGTTTAGTTAAATTCTAAATACAAAAAAATAAAACAATAAACAAAAAAACTAATGAATTAAGTTTTGGTAAAATTGTTAAAAAAAATAAAAATTAAAAAACTGTTAATCTAGATATATAAGAGAACAATTAAAGAATATTCTGTTGTAAGGTGGTATAATTATTGACCGCAAAATTATGAAAATAAACAAAAAAAGAACAGAAATATTAACTAAAAATGGTTCAATGTTTATAATTGAAATTAAATAAATTCTATGAATACACATAGCAAGTACAGTGAGCGAATAAAATCACAAATTGTATCATTTTCTGTGAATAAATAAAAAAATTTGCAATAAAAAAACCAAGAATAATTAAATAAACATAATTAAAAAAGAAAAATTAATAAAAACTAAAAAAATTTAAAAGAAAATTGGTCATTCATTTTGTGTTGGATACGTTGATACTTTTGCAATTGTGCGATTAAGACAGACCATATGGAAGTGAGTGTTGGGTACATTGTTCGGTTAACCAGGTAGCGAGAAAGGAAGCCAAGCCGCAGAGGACCTTCAACCTTAATAGTTTGGTTTGGTGATGTATTCATTTAATTAAGTTCATTATTATTATTTTTTTTTATTTTAGTATTTTCATTTGCTAGTTTTAAGTGAATAGTTAGAGAGGGTTAGTTCCTCCATAACTTTACCTATTTATTACTTATTGTGATTGGATTTTTTTTTTTCATCATATATATATACATAGGTATATATATATATATATATATTTTTTTTTTTTGCTGAGAGTTCATTTGTAATGATTTTGTGAATTTAAAAAGGGAGGGGTGAGAATGAAAGCCGAAGGTATTAGAGTAAAACCAGTCACACTATTTTATGTATACAAATTGTAAATTGACCTCCTACACCATGTGTTTAAGAGAACCGGCCCTAGCCACTGATCGCTGCCCGCCACCAATAGTGTGCCATGTGGTGCAGGACGACCCTAGGTCAAATGTTACACATGCGAAAACATTTTTACCGTTTAATGCATTTTTATTGTGACTCGTCCAGTTTATGGACCCACAACTACCGTTTGCACTTGTATTATAAATGTTTGTGTTTGTTTTTTTATGACACTAATGTTATTTCACTGTTAAAACTATCTAATATTATATTAATCACTATTTTAACCTTAACTATTAATGTTTGTATAAATTCAACCTTTTACCACCCTTAGAACTACATTTTATAGGAAAAGCTAATCACTAATCTAATTAATTTATATTAATATTTAATTTAATTCAATAATATTATTGAAATATTTTAAATTCGAACACTGCGATGTTAGCACCATGAAGGTAGACACAACACTCCATCTCTGCTGTCCCTGCTACTCGCCTCCTATAATATTTCATACTTAAAGTATGCATATAATTCTGTTTGTTTCTAATGTATTTCCATTTCACTTTTTTCAATAGCTTACACTACACAAGCATAACATTCTTGCCTTTCCATTTTAATCCGACGGAAAATGTAATTCGTATTATATAGTGTGCAAGTTCGGTAAATTTCGTGCTCGTTTTTCTCGTATGTATATAATTTGCAATTTCGTTCGTACCGGATTTTCCGTTCCTTTTTTTACTTGAAATTTTTGACTTACCCCCGCTAAAGATGTTTTCACATCAATAACAAAACTTTTGTTGCAACGAGAAGTTTAGTGAAATTTTTGTCTTGAAAATGTTTTAAAAAACGAAAATTCGGCACAATTGTAGAAAGATTTATTAAATAAAATTTAATAAAACATATTTTGGTCTAAAATTAGCCACTAATAAAAAAGTGAAATTGGCTTAATTGGATTATTCTTCTTTAATGCAAGGGTTGCTTCGTAAGGTTGTAAAAAAAAGTAAAGCCCATAAAGATGGTAAATTTGAATTCTTATTTGCAATTTTGGTTGAAAGAAGGAACCGAAAGTAAGGGTGATTGAATCCAACTATTCAATCAATCTAGCCCAACTATTTCTTTATTTATGGAACGAAATATTTGCCAATTTGTATGGATGGATATTAGTAAAAGCCGTTAATGCATTTTTCTGTAATCGAGAATGTAGGCCACACGATTATATAAGTTATGTTGCTTGCTGAAAAAATAAAGTTGACTGAAACTGTTTTACTATTTTACTTTAGACGTTATGTAAAAAGTTAGCAGGCAGAATAATATCTCATGTATATTATTCTAATAGTCATTTTTATTAATTATATTTTTTGTTTACCAGGGTAGCGATTTTGGTCGCAATTTGAGGATTGAGTTGAGAATTACCGGAAGGCAATAGTATTGGTAAATTGTATTGGTGTCCAAAGAATAGAGAAAAACAGAGAATAAACATTTGAAAAATGAAAAAAAACAATTCAGTGTTATCTCATGCGTACGAAAGAAATGTTGTACATATTTTTATTTCCTGTAATTTTCTGTAAAATTTAAAACTAATAAAATGGTAAATTGAATAATGATTTAAAGATAAATCAAAATTAGCTAAAAATGGAAATTAAGCCCAAAAAATATTTATAAACTATAATTTTATTAATAATTTTAAATGATGAAAAGATATACGACGTACATCCTGCTTGCCCATCCTAAAATCACTAATTTGCTTATATTTTTCACATTAATCCCTCTTATTCGATGTTAAACAAAAAACTAAAAAATTTATGGGCGGTTTTTTTGTTTGTTGTTTAACATGATGCAAATAAGAGAGATAAAATGATACGAAAAAGAGGGATATAAAATATAATGTGGAAAATATAAGAAGTAAATTAGTTATTTTGGCTTACAGGCTTAGTGTTAATTCAAACGCAGGAGAGGGCGGATGTACGTCGTGTGTCTTTTCATCATTTAAAACTATTAATAAAATAATAGTTTATAAATATTTTTCTGACTTGTTTTCCATTTTTAGCTAATTTTTGTTTATCTTTAAATCATAATTCAATTTACCATTTTATTAGTTTTAAATTTTACAGAAAATTACTGGAAATAAAAATATGTACAACATTCCTTTCGTACGCATGAGATAACACTGAATTGTTTTTTTTTATTTTTCAAATGTTTATTCTCACTGACATAACTCAAAAAAAAAAAAAAAGTTAAAAATATTATGAATGTGGTCGACGAAGAATGTAAAAATTAAAAACCATTTATTTATGTTGCATTTTGTTTTTTATATTGAAGATCACCCCGAGCAATTGATTGGGTATATTGTTTTGGATTTTTGGTAACGAAGTAAAATGAATGTCTCGTTTACAACAACAATAGATAGAAAAACATGAATTCCTCATGTTAAAAGGTAGGGAAAAATAACTCAAGGCGAGCGGAAGCAACAAAAAAGTTGAACCGATTTCACCCGTTTAGCTTATTTTTGATACTTACCATCATGAGAAAACACACTAATACAATAAAAATATTTGACGGCACACAATAGGAAAATGTATATTATACGCCATGTACATATACAAAATTCTCAATCCTCAATCCTCATTTTGCGACCAAAATCAGTACCCAGAACATTAAAACTGAATTCGGACAACCTTATGTTCGCCAATAAACTTATTTGTAAATCATTCACAGACATATACTCGAACACTAAAGATAAAATTCAAAGTGAAACGAAAAGTGATCTAGTTTACAAAGTGCTTTGTAAAAATTGTGATTCTTGTTATGTTGGGGAAGCAAGTAAAACAAAAGCCCAAAGAATAGAGCAACATAAAAGGGACGTCACCAACATAACAAGACAACACATATCACAACAAAACCAATACAGATCAGCTTTAGTAAAACACGCTCACGAAAATAACCATGAGTTTGACTTTGAAAATGTAAAAATGGTAGACTTCGAAATTAAAACAAAAAATAAAAGACAATTTAAAGAAGCTGGTCATATATGGTTGGCTCAAGGTCCAGTTAATTACAAAGTTGATACTAATAAATTGCACAGTACCTATTAATTTAATAAAAAATTGTGATTCTTACCACAGTTGGAAAGGCATGGAGTAGTTTTGGTAATTCACTTTTCTCGTCTCTTAATGACCGACATCGTTAGGGAACAACAATAATGTTGTGTGTGAGTGTAATAAGTCATATATTGGCCAAACAAAACAACTTTTAAACACCAGGTTTTGTCAACATGAAAGAGACGCAAAAAGATTGAATCTAAATAAAGTGAGTTCTGAGCTAACGAGTGCTTTGTCAACACATTTACACGAAACTAACCACGAAATTTATTTGGAAAATGTTAAAATTCTTGAAAAAGAAGCGAATCATACCACTAGACGAGTTTTAGAAATGATACACATAAAGATGGATACCAACATTTGTTACAATCCGACAATAAACAGTCGGATTGCAATTATCTTCAAAATAATTATAATCATTTGATTCATAACAATTAATTATTTAGTTAGTACAGCGGTTATACTGTTGGTATCCTTCTTTATGACACAATATAATTTTTTGATATTGTTTAATCATAAAAGACAATCTCTTGGTATGTTTTTTCGAATTATTGTTCAACTGCCATTATCAAATAATTTTTTCATTGCATTGAACTATCTAGTTAACGGAAAATTTTTATTATTGTTTTATTTTGAAGTGCCTTTATGTGATCAAATAAAATAGTTTTTAATTAAATTTGTTTTTTCCGTTTACATATGTATATAATACATATTTTTAAATAATTTTTAACTTTTTAATATTGTTTAATTTAATAATTTTATTTAAAAATAACAATTTAAGCTCTGAAGATGAACAGGAATTCTGTTTGAAATGTTAGCTTAATAAACGTTTTTGGGAAAAATAGGCTAAAATACCACTTTTTTAATTATTAATAAAAAATTATTCAAAATGAAAAATTAGAAATTGCAAAAAATAATTTGTTCGGCTTTTTCTAAAATATAATTTTCCTCAAACATCTATATAGTCCAAATTCTATTACGTATGGTATTTATGCTTGTATTTTGAAAAATCAGCTGTTCATAGTCAAGGACAGCGGAAAAAAACAAATTACTATTGTTTTTGATTTTGAATTTTATAAATCAATTCAAAAAAGATTTGTTTTTTGATTTTTGAATCGAGCTAGAAGGAAATATTTTGTAAGTAATTTAACATTTCTATTAAGAGTTTAATTTGTCTGTCTGTAAATCAATTGATTTTTTCGGCCTTTTTATAGACAAATATATTAAATGTTCATGGCAATCTCAATATTTTCGATTTGGTAAATCATAAAATAAAGAGGACAATCCCTCATAACATATCTACTGAAAAAAGTAGAAATATCATTCCCCCCTCCCCTTAATTTTAGCCCAAGGGCCAAGAGTTATACCAATATATTACTCTTCAAAAATGAGAAGCCTCCATGAGTTCTTTATGTTGGTAATGTGTTTTGCCAAATGTGTTTTTGAGAAAATTGAAAAAGAACATTTTGGCGGGAAATTTAAAGAAGAAGAAATTAAACAAAATACTATATTTATATTTTTTTATTAATCACTATTAACTTACCTTTAAAATAAGCCCAAAATTATAATTATCGGATAATTAGTTTTCTTTTTATTGCCATAAATACAACATCATTTTTCTCAAAATTTGACACCCTGTATCTTCAACAACAACAACAAAACAAAGTATTTCAAAATTTTTGTTTTAATCAAGAATACACATTTAAAATATAAAAATTATAAAAGTTTTATATATACATATATATATATATATATATATATATATATATATATATATATATATATATATATATATATATATATATATATATATATATATATATATATATATATATATATATATATATATATATATATATATATATATATATATATATATATATATATATATATATATATATACTCGTATATACATATATATATATCAGCGTTTCAAGTTACTCTTCAGTTTGTTTTTATTCCCTTTCTTCTAGTTTTAAGTGAATTTTCCAATTCTCTTTTCTCTTCTTCGATCAAAATAGTAAACCAAAAATTCACGAATACTAGTCAGTAACAAATAAATAATGAGCGAAGAAAATAAATAAAAAGAGAGAATCGATCTACCAAATAGAATAAAAATATAATTTTCTTCTGTTTTGTTCACTGCTGAGTGAATAATTGGTGAATAATTTTTGAATAGGAATTTAATGTACAAGTTTTATTAAAGGTGCAAAATTGTTTTGATTTATTTTTGGGGCTATATCGAGAATCGAGTTCGAACAGTGATAATGTTGGCCAAAAATTCGAATATTTTATGATAATTGGGTGTAAAACGACAAATTTTATTTTCCTTATAACTTAAACAAAATTAATCTTTCATTCTTAATTTTCACTCTCTCCTTTGTTTGCATAACGAATAGAATATTTCGTAGTATTGAATTGACTGCGTAGAGAATATTATGTATTTTCTTCTTTGTTCGACGCAAAATAAATAATCATTAGAATATGTTTTGTTTTCTACTCACTATTCAAATCGATCAGTTGTAAAAATTATTATTCGATGTTTAGAAAGGAAATAACAAATTTTACAGAGCGAGTTTTAAAACGCTGATATATATATATATATATATATATATATATATATATATATATATATATATATATATATATATATATATATATGTATATATATATATATATATATATATATATATATATATATATATATTGGGTGTACAAATAAATTTCTGACCTTTTTTACTGAAGTAAAAGACATCAGTTTGTGTAGAAAATGAAAGAATGTTTTATTCAAAGTATGCTCTTTCGGAAGCTTTAACCTTCGCCCATCGTTCAGGCAAGAAACAGATTCCCCGAAGGAAGAAGTCTGGTGGTTTCGAGGCGATCCAGTTATCAACCCATTTTTGACGTCTTCTTATGAAGTGAAGTGCTGCTGTGCCAGGGCTGATTACATCTACCGGAACAAGTGGTAACAGAGGGAGCAATGTCTGGTGAATACGGCGGGTGGGGTATAATTTCCCAGTTCTGCCTGTCCAAGTCATTTTTGACAGTTATAGCAACATGTGGCCTAGCGTTGTCATGTTGCAAAATAATCTTATTGTGCCTTTTGTCCCATTCCGGTCGTTTTGCAGCTAGAGCTAGCTTTAAAGCCATCAGTTGTCGTCGATAAACTTATCCCGTAATGGTTTCACGCTCTTTCAGCAGCTCATAGTACACGACACCCTTCATATCCCACCAAATACAAAGCTTCACCTTCGAACCATGGATATTTGTTTTTGGCGTCGACGGCCCTGGTTCACCTGGCTTGATCCACTCTGGTTTGCGCTTTGGATTGCCATAATGGATCCATTTTTCATCTCCAGTGATGATCCGATGCAAAAGCCCCTTCCTTTGTTGTCGTTGAAGCAACAATTCGCACATGGTTTTCCGACGTTCCATGTCCCTTTCTTTCAATTTGTGTGGCACCCAATTTCCCAGCTTCTGAACCAATCCCATTGCATGTATACGTTGCGAAACACATTGTTGGGTAATATTCAACTCTTCTGCCAAATGTTTTTTAGTCCGACAAGGGTCCCATTCTTCCAATTCTGTAACTTCAAATTTTCTTGGTCTGCTTTCACGTTCATGGCCTCTTACGTCAAAATCACGAACTTTGAATCATTGAAACCACTCTTTGTATGCTGTTTTCGATGGAGCATGTTCACCGTAAACTTCCACAAGCAAACGATTTGTTTCCGCTGCACTTTTCTTCAACAAAAAATAATGAAGTAAAACTTCCCGCAAATGTCGTTTTTTGGCACAAAATTCGACATTTTCAATTACAAGAAAATAATTGTTGTTTACGCTTTGAACAAATGTCGCTAGTAATTATTCAAGCTTGACATCTAACCTCCAAAAAACATGTATTGCCCGATTGAATAATATGCAAGCAGTGATACTAACGACACCTATCTAAAAAGGTCGGAAATTTATTTGTACACCCAATGTATATATGACGATATGGCGTTATTAATTTTAGGATCTATTTGATTCATACAACGCACTGTATTTTATTTGATGTCACCGGAATGAAAAACGTACAACAGAGTAATGACAAGGTAATATTCATAAGTAATTCCCTTTCTATATCCGAAAGGTTAATCGTTTGGGAAATAAATATTCAATCGGTATATGTGCAAACGAGACACCCTACCCGTCATTAAATTTCTTACAGAAAAGGCGGCTATGTTAGTGTGATGCTAAATATTGACCAAGTATAGAGTAAAAAACTGCACTGCAACTTTACAACGCAACCGCATAAATAATTTGTCCCATAGAACATTGAACCCGTGCATAAATCAATCACATGACTCACATGATAACTGGTTTGACTCCCGGCTAAACTAGTTTATAAAGCCCTTGTTCTAAGGATTTTTCTTTTTGTATTTTCTTTTTTTCTGTTTCACTACCTACTTATATAATTCAGACCAACTTTTAAGTAAATTTAAAATTTAACAATTCACAGATTTAAATTAAAAATTTAAATCTCACCTTCAATTTGGAACCTTTACATGTAGGTACGCTAGACAACTTTGCCGACGTGAATCGCACAATAGTTAATAATCACCTAAGAAGAAACGAAACCAGCGCTGAATATTCACAATTCCAGTCTAACTTCATCTCGAGATTTAGATTAACGTCTTTGCATATTAGGTCAACACTTATTTCTGAATGTGTATATCAATGAATCAGAATTTTAATAATTTGTTGCTCTTTTGCGTAAACGACACCCCTAGTCTTTATCTACTCAATCAGTTCTAGCCCGGCCGTGCGTTCAGTGGCTTGTATCCAGATAGTTCCAGTTTATTCCAATTCCTTCTTTTGCTTTAACTTGCACTAACTTCTCATTTTATCTTAACTCAATCATTCTTCCTTGTCTTATTTATATCCTGGGTTTTGTCGCACCGCGGTTTTGTCACACCATAAACTTAACTCAACTTCAATAATTAATTATAATTATTAAATTAAATTCTGTTTACTAAAAACATCAGTGTTTTCTTAATTACACTGCTCTTACTTTGTCCTATCAAAATGTGATAATGCTAAAACCACTTGCTACATTACTTTAAATAACCGTGTCAGTCAATTAAAGACGAAAATGACTTGCTAACATATACCCGCGCAACTATGTGAATGGTTGAAGAGGCGAATCATAGTCGCCGAGTACACATTTAAATGTGCTTACCTTTTTATTTTTACATTGCTTATTATATAATAATTGATTAATTATAAGTTTAACGTTTTTGTTAAATTGACAACACGTACCTGGGCCATAGAATCGTTTCCCTTTCGTAACATCGTATACATTTCCATTAACCGCTATCAACACGACCATCTGGTCGATTTCAATCATATTCTCATAATTCTTGTAAAGTGGTAATTTCGCCACACAACCTTTAAAAACCAATCGAATTCCAAACATTGAATTCCTTGACTATTTCATTTGACCAAATTTGAATTCCAATTTCAATTTCAATTCCTTGGTCAGAGAACTCCTGCAACGAACCCAAGCGAAAATACTTCGCAGTATTACCAATGCTCCTTGGTACATTCGAAATAGTAATATACATGATGACCTTGGGATCAAAACCGTTAAAGAAACTATTAAAGAATTCAGTTCGAAATATTATTCAAAACTAGAAGCACATCCCAACGAATTGGCCAGGGAGATAATAAAACAGCCGCGATTTAGACGCCTGAGAAGAACAGATCCACTCGAACTGGTGAACCTGTGAACCTCTAAATTTAATTCGATATATAGATACAAGTATAGTCTAAATTAATTAAATTGTGATCACTAACAATAAGTATTAACATTGGTTAAGACTTAAAATATTTAATAATTTTTAGCTTAAGATTTGATTACTTCTTGTGAGTTTCTTATGTAGAAAGATCCAAGAATAAAGCCATTGGCAACATTTAAAAAAAAAAAAAAAAAAATTCCTTGGTAAAATGCAATGTCTCTATAAAAAAAAATGTCAATAAATAGCAAAGAGTTTAAACTATAGAGGAGCAACACACTTTTTTTTCTTTTATGTAAACACACCATTTAGCTTTTATTGTTGTTAAATAGCGGTTGTGCGTAGTACGTTTATTTCTAGAATAAAGTCTTTGATAAATAGTAGGTAAGATCTAACGTAATTTATTTCGTTTTTATAATTTTATACTGTATTTTTCACATAGCCATACACAGAAAAAGTAAATTTTTACAATTTTAAGAAAAAATAAAAATAAAAACATGCAAATGGGACCACCAAAATTCAAAAAGAAACTTTCGACAGCCACGTTGAAGTATAAACAACGGGCGAGTTCACGCTCAACTCGCAAAAGTATTGTTACGTTTTTGCCATGTCACTCAAGGTTCGTATCACTGGATTGTGAATAATACAAAATCAATTTAATTTATCTCCAACGAATTTATTTATTTCACACAAGAATTATTACAACACAGTTTATCAATAAAAAAAAATCACAAAATCACTTTAAATAATTTTTACACAATTTTACTATTCTCTTATAATTTTTATTTCGCACTACAATCACTTTTTAATTACTTTTTGATCTTCACACTGTCGCTTTCCAAATATTACTCATCCAATTCGATTTCGTTCACCTTTTTATATACACAAACCAAACTTCTAGAAAGCTCATGATTTTTCTAGTTAGAATAGTGTAGAACAATTTTATTATGGAAAATTCCATTTAAAACAGTTTAACATTGAGCTATTAATTTGAACTTATTCTATTACACACTAGGTGTCACCGTCACACTACACCCCACCTAAGTCTGTTCGTCCCGAATAAGACCCAAATCACCTCCTCTGTACAGGGCCAGCCTCTCCAAATGCACCAGTTATGGTTTACCTCGATGTCCCTTCCGTATCCGATAAACCACGTCGTTCATCCTTGTGATGACAGTGTAAGGTCCTTCCCATGCTGGTTGTAGCTTCGGTGATAATCCACATAAAGCCGATGATGGTACAGTCCCAAACTTTAGATCTCCAGGTAACCGTAGATTATCTCCAAATAACGTTTTAGCTGGTGTCATTCCGGTTGTGTCATGTATTGCTGATCGATAGGCCATCAGAAACATCGGTATATGTCGATTCCAGTTGCGTTGGTTTTTCCCAACGACCTTTGCTAGATATTCCTCCAATGTACCATTGAATCTTTCCACCATACCATCAGACTGTGGATGCAAAGGCGTTGTTCTCGTTTTATTTATACCAAGCATCTGGCATATTTCTTGAAGCACCACCGATTCAAAATTCCGTCCTTGATCGGTATGAATCTCCATCGGCACTCCAAATCTGCTAATCCAGTTGTTTACTACGGCATCAGCTATTGTTGTCGTCTCCTGATTGGGAATGGGGTACACCTCTAGCCATTTGCTGAAATAATCCATTATTACTAGCACATATTTGTTGCTGCTCTCGGTGGTGGGAAATGGCCCCGCTACATCCATTGCAATTCTTTCGAATGGTGCTCCGACGTTGTATTGTTTCATGATTCCACGACTTTTGTGTGCGGGTCCCTTCACCGCCGCACATTGGTCACATTTTTAGCACCATTCTATCACTGACTGCCTACATCCTGCCCAGTAGAATCGTTGACGTGTCTTTGCTAGAGTTTTATTAATTCCAAGGTGGCCCCCACTTGCTCCTCCATGATACTCATTCAGGATTTCTGCAATCCGGCACTTTGGTATCACCAGCAACAATTGCTTCACTTTGCCATCCGTGCTTTCCCACAATCGTTTTAAACAGCCATTCTCAAGTCGGAGGCTATTCCGTTGAGCCCAATAAGCCTTGACAATGGGAGTTTTGTCCGCGATCTCGCTCCAAGTTGGCCGGTGTTCCTCTTCCTTCTATTCCATGATAACTGATAAATCCGTATCATCCAATTGCTCTTTCCTTATCATTTCGTCGGTCCACTCCTCATCAGGCAGCACTTGCGTAAGCCGAACGTCGATGATGTCTTCCTTTGATTCAACATGGCCACAATGTTTACATTCTACTGGACACGGCCGTCTTGATAATGCGTCGGCATTTCTGTGTGCACTTTCCTTCCAATGTTCGATTTGAAAATCGTAGCTTTGAAGACGTTCGATCCAGCGTGCTACTTGTCCCTCTGGATTCTTGAATTGTAACAGCCACCGTAAAGCGCCTTTTCTGTCCGTAAATGGAATTTTTGGCCATAAAGATACTTATGGAAATGCTTGACACACTCCACTATAGCCAACAATTCTTTCCGTGTCACGCAGTAATTACGCTCCGGTTTCGATAATGTTTTGGAGTAGTACGCAATAACTCTTTCTTGACCACAAATTTCCTGTGATAACACACCTCCTATACCGTCATTACTTGCATCGGTGCCAAAAATAAATTTCACGTTGGGTATAGAGTACGCGAGGATTGGCGCGACACACAACCGTCTCCTTAGTTCCACGAATGCTTCTTCCTAGTCATTCTTCCATTCGAATGCCTTGTTCTTCCTGGTCAACTCGTGTAAACTCTTGGCGATGTTGGCGAATCCTGGCACGAAGCGTCTCTAATAGGTGCACAATCGCAGAAAGCTTCGTAATTCGTGTAAATTTTTAGGTCTTGGCCAGTTCTTTACCGCTGCGATCTGTTCTTCGTCGGTGTGAATTCCATTAATCGTTACGAGATGACCAAAATATTTGACTTCAGTTCTGAACAGCTTACACTTCTTTGGACTTAACTTCAATTCGGTGGCCTGCATCCGATCTAAAACTTCCGCCAAGTTCTTTAGATGCTCGTCAAAATCCTTCCCCATAACGATGATGTCGTCCAGATATATTAGGCAAGTCTTCCAATGTAATCCCTTTAACACGCGCTCCATTAATCGTTGAAAAGTCGCAGGGGCATTACATAAGCCGAACGGCATAACATTAAATTGCCAAAGTATTTTATCCACACTGAAAGCCGTTTTCTCGCGATCTTCCTCGTGGACTTCCACCTGCCAATAGCCGCTTTGTAGATCTAATTTCGAAAATATTCGAGCAGCCGATAATGTGTCTAATGTATCGTCGATCCTTGGCAATGGGTAAGCTATCTTTTTTAGTTACAGCATTGAGTTTTCGGTAATCAACGCAGAATCTCATGCTATCGTCCTACATCTCGACCAATACTACCGGTGAGCTCCATGGGCTGTTAGATGGTTCGATCACTCCTGCTGTCTGCATATCTGTTACCATTCGATTGACTTCTTCTTGTTTTACCAAAGGTAGCCTCCTTGGTGGTTGACGAATCGGCATCTCCGCTCCCGTATCAATTCGATGCTTTACCATTGAGGTCCTTCCGTTATTATCCGATGTACTGCAGAATATGGACGTGTACTGTTTGAGTAGTTGATGTGCAGAATCTTTCTGTACCTCAGTAAGATCTTCGGTCCATTTCTGCATGAGTTGTTCTACCATTTCTTTCTGCTCTTGCTTGTCGGCTTTTTCAATCGGACTTTTCTGTTCACACTTTACTATAGAGGTTCCCGCAGCGTGTACCAAGCTGAAGTCGTAGCGATTGAGGAGGTCATGACGTGGTTGAAGCATAATGTGTTATGCTCAGGCGATATCACAATCTATGTGGACAGTCAAGCGGCGATCCGGTCGTTAGAATCGGTGTCTTTGGCGTCACGGGTGGCGTTGAGTTGTCACTCATCTCTAAATGAGATGGGTGAGCATTTCAACATCCAGGTAGTCTGGGCCTCAGGTCACTCGGGCGTCATGGGGAACTGCAGGGCAGATGAACTTGCTAGGCATGGTACGACTCTCCAGCTGCAACCGGAAAGGGCAAGTCTGGGGAGGCCTATCACAGCGCTGAGACAAGCACTTGGGAAGCAGGCGCTATCCTCAGCGGGGGAAAGGTGGTCTAACACACTCACCTGTAGAGTTGCAAGACAAGTTTGGCCAAAGCTGGACTTGGGGCGCACTAGGGCATTAATATCGTGAATACACAGACGTGAATTAAGAACGGTCGTAGGAATTCTCACAGGACACTGCCTTTTTGGCGAACATGCAAGAAGGCTGGGTCTGGAGGCTAATGACTTCTGCAGAAGCTGCTTGGACAAGGAGGAGGAAGATACGTTGGTCCACTTCCTTTGCTCGTGTCCAGCATTGGCTCTCAGAAGGCACAAACACTTAGGTAAGTTCAGGATGGACTGCCTCTCGGATCTCGAAAACATTAAAGTGCGGGACGTCTTACGCTACATAAGTAGCTCGAAATGGGTCCAATAGGGGTAAAAGGGGATACATCCTGTGGTATCACAATGGACCGTCACCGGTCTAAGTATGCGTAAGCAGCCACTCCAACCTAACCTAACCTTACTATAGAGGTTTCAAAACCTCGTTACATTTGCCGATGACTGCCCTTTCTTGATGGTTTTCGTCTTATCCGAGAGATTTAGAGTCCTAATTGGTACTCTATAGTCGTTGTCTGGTATAACTAGGGCTTTTCCGATTATAATTTCCTTGGCTCCGTTCTCCTCTTCGTTAGACAACCCACAACCTGGGTGACCCAGAACTCCCCTCCAATCTTCCCCATATGATCGTCTCCGAATTCGGTGGCAGCTTCTCCCGATGATCAATAATAATTCGCCTGATAGTTGCTCCGGCACTGCTAGATTGAAGTGGCAACTCGATGTTATCGTAACTTAAAACTCCTCTTCCAACATCCACCACGAAGCCATTTGCTCTCATGTAGTCCATCCCCATTATGACTTCATCCACAATATCTGCAATCAGCACTTCGTGTTGGAAAAGAGTTCTCCCGATTTTTATTTTCACGATCTTTTTGCCTTTTATTATTGAACTATCTCCAGTTGCTGTTTGTAACTTCAATCCATTAGCTGGTTGTATACCTCCATCGATCAGATCTTTCCGAACAATCGTGCGATTTGCTCCCGTATCCAGGGTGATGATGCAATCGATGCCATCAATATCACATTTGATTGTTAAGCTGTCACCGCCTACTGCTACTTTCGAAACGCGGAAGGAGGTTATGGGGCAATCGGTTGTGGGAGTCAGCTTCTGCCCCTTTAAGCTGACTCTTTCAACTTTAACGACTCTGTCGTCATTTGGCCTTCTTGCCTGGCCACTGCCTGCTCCCCGCTTGGTCGTCGCTGCATAGGAGATGGTGATCTTCCCCTTTTTCTTCATAATTACCAGCAGTCCGGGGAGATGTGACCGATTTTATCACATGCCCAACATTTGATTTTGCCGCTTCCGTCTCGGTATCTTGGTGTTGACCGTTCTGTGTTTATGTTGGTGTCGATTTCCACTCGGCGTATTTTCATTTTCGGTTTGGTGATGGCTTGTGCAGTTTCATTTGTTAACGCACAAGCGATGGTTTCCGCAAAGGTTGCTTTAGGTGACAACATCATCGCCCTGTGTGTCTCTGGATCTCGAATGCCGTCAATGAATGCGTCAATTTTTAGTCTTTCCATATAATCGGCGGATGTACTGGTATGTGCTAGATGTACTAATCGCTCGATTGCCGATGAAAATTTCTGAAGTGATTCTCCTCTCTTTTGGTAGCGGCTTTTCAATTCCATTCGATAAATTTCCCGCTTGTGATCACTGCCGTACTTCCTATCCAGCGCCTTCATAATTTCGAGATAAATGTTGCGATCTTTTTCCGGAATTGTAAGGCCTCCGCAGCTTCACCTTTAAGGGCCACTATTAACGCCGCGACAAGATGTTCATCATTCCAACGGTTTTGATTGGCTGCCGTTTCAAATTGAAATTTGAAAATGCCGAAAGATGTTGTACCGTCGAAGTTTAGTGGTTTTAACTTAACTGATTGAACGGTTTGTACCACTTGCGTCGTTGTTCCACTTGCTTTGACGTCAATCAGCTCTTTCTCGAGACGTTTAACCTCCGTTTGAAATTCAGTTCTAACATGTTGAATTTCTGATTGTAATTCCGTCTGCAATTTCTCTATTTCACCATGAACATTTGTAAACAGTTCTAAAATTTTCTCGTCCATTTTCTTTTGACCTTCGGCAATTTCCCCCATCTGACGCTCTATAATTTGGTTTGACTCCTTAATTTCGCCCAACTGTTGTTTCATTTCGTGTTTTATTTCCTGGTTAGACTGATTTTGTTGTTCCAACTGTCGTTTTATTTCTTCGTTTGACTGGTTTATAGTCTCCAACTGTCGCTCATTTGACTGCTCAATTTTCACCATTTGTCGTTCGTTTTGTTGTTTCATTAGACTCATCTGTCCTGTCATCTGGTTCATAGCAGCTATTAACTGCGAAAAATCGAAACTTCCAGAATGTTCTTGTGTCTTTTCGACCAACGGTTGTTTATCTTCTGCTTTCTGCTCTACGGTTGCCGCATCCGTTACTTTCTCTCCAAAATCATGATGTTCCGCGTGAAGCCCTTCGTTCTGCATGGCCTCATCTATTCGCGCTTGTAAAGCTGCTTTAGCACCATCCTTGGCCAAACCCCGTTTCTCAAGTTCCCTCTTTAATTCTGGAACTTTTAATTCGTTGAGAATCATTTTCTTTATCTTTTAATTCACAATACCACCGCTGTCACCAATTGTTACGTTTTTGCCTTGTCACTCAAGGTTCGTATCACTGGATTGTGAATAATACAAAATCAATTTAATTTATCTCCAACGAATTTATTTATTTCACACAAGAATTATTACAACACAGTTTATCACTTCACTCACTTTAAATAATTTTTATCCACTTTTGATATATAATAGCCCAATAACTATGCTGATTTCAAATAAAGAAAATGTAAAATAACCCATTGTTATTCTATAACCCACGCTGCTAGGGGCAACGTGAGTTATATTTGGTATAACAAAATTTTGAGTAGTCATTGGAAAATTATTCGTAGCCAAATTGAATGAAAAACTATATTCCAAAAATTAGTTAAATTAAAGTACACCATGACAATTTAAAGAACGGTCACTACGATAAAATGTATTTCAAAATTCAATGATCCACTGTGAAAACACAAAATGGAACTATTTCTTATTAATTTACGAAATTTATTTCAACAAAAGTGGATAAAACGTTGTATGCCACTCGTGAGCAAAGAGATATTATCCACTCGGGATAATGTCCCACTCGGCTATCGCCTCGTGGGACAAACTTATCCCTCATGGATAATATCTCGTTTTGCTCACTAGTACCATAAATAACTATTACACAATTTTACTATTCACTTATAATTTTTATTTCGCACTACAATCACTTATTAATTACTTTTTGATCTTCACACTGTCGGTTTCCAAATATTACTCATCCAATTCGATTTCGTTCGCCTTTTTATATACACAAACCAAACTTCTAGAAAGCTCATGATTTTTCTAGTTAGAATAGTGTAGAACAATTTTATCATGGAAAATTCCATTTAGAACAGTTTAACATTGAGCTTATAATTTTAACTTATTCTATTACACACTAGGTGTCACCGTAACAGTATTATGTATAAGTATTAAGTATCCATGGAATCTTTGAAGAGGCTTGACTTCGATGGGCCTGAGAAACCAATGCAGATAGACGGCTGCCGTTCACTCAGTATTTAAATTGCATTACAATTTTGGTTTAAAAAGTCAATAAGTTATTCTATATTGTGTTTGGAGGACGAACCTTAGCGACATTAAATGTTTAATTAAAAATTGAAATTTATAATTTATTTGTTGACAAAGAAAAATACAAACGACTAGATTTCAGTATCGTCTTGTCTCGGTGAGCTTGAGCAAAGTACAGTTCTGTTAAGTTAATCATCTAATCCTGACTTGTACGCTTTTAAATACAGCTTTACTCATATATGGCAATCTTGTTGAGATTCCATATTCAGACTTTTGTGAATGGTCATGGAAAACGCGGAGAACAAAGCAAAGTGTAGTATTGGGCGGTTCTATTAGACATGAACGCTATTTTGACTGTAAAATCATGGCAGCTGGAAAGACAATAGCATGTCTTCTTTCGGCTTCTGCCTTGCGTGCATCTTTGAAGAATGTTTTTCAATCCTATTTAATACTTCTATAGATTTTATTTCCTATACTCCCCGCATAACCAAACTCAGCAACAGCAAGAGCATAGAGCAATACTAAAGTAAACATAGCACAATGCCACTACATAAAAAGCCATGACACAAAAATGTGTGGTAGTATGTGTTAAGGGTATAATTATTTTTATTTTTCTATGAAACGTAAAAAAAATCGTATGGGATTTTCAAACACATTTTTTTATATCGTCTCTATTTTCAATTTAAATCAACATTTTTATTTACAAATATAAATAATTTGATATCAAATATATCGAAATGTAAATTGTGAACAATTTTGACTGAAATTAATAATCATTTATTAAGTAATTTTGCATTTTTATAAAAATATTTGTTTCTCAAAACATCGTCGTGCTTCGTGTTCCTCTAAACATTTCATTTTCATAATAAATTTATTATGATTAGAGGAACACGAAGCATGACGATGTTTTGAGAAACAAATATTTTTATAAAAATGCAAAATTACTTAATAAATGATTATTAATTTCAATCAAAATTGTTCACAATTTACATTTCGATATATTTGATATCAAATTATTTATATTTGTAAATAAAAATATTTATTTAAATTGAAAATAGAGACGATATAAAAAAATGTATTTGAAAATCCCATATGATTTTGTTTACGTTTCATAGGAAAATAAAAATCTTTATTCCCCTCTTTATATTAGTGATTTGACTTTTTTAGACTGATGTCACGGCTATTTATGTAGTGGCATTGCATAGCATATCGATTAAAAAAATTTAAAATTATTATTTTATTATGTATAAGTGTTATTTTCACAGCTCACTGAGATGTATAATATTTAATACTTAAAGTATGCGTATAATTCTGTTTGTTTCTAATGTACTTCCATTTCACTTTTTTGAATCACTTACACTACACATGCATAACATTTTTGCTTTTCCATTTTAATCCGACGGAAATTGTAATTCGTATTATGTAGTATGCAAGTTCGGAGCATTTTGTGTTCGTTTTTCTTCTATATATTTAATTTGCAATTTCGTCCGTACCGGATTTTCCGTTCCTTTTTTTTACATGAAATTTTTGACTTACCCCCGCTAAAGATGTTTTCACATCAAAAAGGTGTAGACTGTCATACTTAAACATATTTTGCAAGAAAAAGAAACGAGATGTGAACTGATTTTTTAGTTTAATAGATAGTGTGTTTAATAGAACTAACTGAGGAAAAAGATAAAATAAAAAATAAAATAAAAACTGCAGATGGGAGAAAATTAAAAAAGAAAGTTTCGACGGGCACGTTTAAGTATAAAAAAAGTGTAGACTGTCATACTTTGCAAACGCATTTTGCAAGAAAACGAAACGAGATATTGCGCTGATTTTTTAGTATATTTAATAGAACTAAATGGGGAAATAGATAAAAAAAAAAGATACAATTGAGTATATTGAAAAAGAATGTTTCAAAACCGTTTTCCTGAACTTCATCTAAAAATCACTTTAGAATACCATTTCCAACGCACATGTCAAATTTCATCATAATCGATTAAGGGATAGCCAAGTTCCATCCTACTTGGCCATATTCCAGAATTTTATCCAAAAATCATTTAAAATCCCATTTCCATCACCCACGACAAATTTCATCATAATCGGTTAAGAAATAACCAAATTCCATCTAAATCCCATATTATTTTAATGAAAAGTGTGACTCAGACTCACAGCAAGACTCCTACAAAATAATTTTATTATGATATATAAACATAATTGGTTGAGAAATAGACAAGTTCCATCCCACTTGGCCGTATTCAATCTATCCGTACCTATCGAATTTCATCATAATCGGTTGAGAAACAGGCAAGTTCCATTATAGCTGGCCATATTTCAGAACTTCATCTAAAAATGATTTTAGAATCCATTTTCCATCGCGAATCGGTTGAGTAATAGGCAAGTTCCATCCTACTTGACCGTATTCCAGAACTTCATCCAAAAATCATTTTAGAATTCCATTTCCAACGGCCATGTCAAATTTCACCATAATCCATTAATGAATAGCCTAGTTCCATCATAATTGGCCATATCGCAAAACTTCATCTAAAAATCATTATAGAATCCCATTTTCAACGCACATGTCAACTTTCATTATAATCGATTAAGGAATAACCAAGTTCCATCATACTTAGTATGGGACCTCAACCCTGAGTTCGAAAAAGTGGGTTTCGAAATGATGTCTATCTGTCAGTCTGTTGGTATGTCAGTCTGTGTCCTCTTTACAGCCCAGATGGTTTAACCAATCGAACTAAAACTTCAGATTTAAAGTCGTGTGTTGGCTACACCTCCATTTTTTTTACACAAACAACCGATCTAGGCAGCTACGCACTACATCTCCAGCTCCAAATGGGATTAGGTAGCACGTTTATGGATGGATTTTAATTTGTAATACAAATTTATATTTGAGATTTCAGATACGAAGTCGATTCTTTAGGTAGTTCGATATATAAAACTGATTAATTCGGTCCCTGGAGAATTCCTTCAGCCATATCATTTAGGATCGGATTTCTAATTAAACCACTGCTCAAATTCAAGAAACATTGCAGACACTACCAATGATATTTTGGTCGATGTAAATCAAAAATTATACTCGCCAAATTTATTTTGAAATACTTAACTAATTCAGGCTATTTTCTCAGTCGCTAGCATCAAATGGAATAAGCACATTTGTTGATGGATTTTAGTGAAATTTTATGTCTGAATTATTTTGTAGATCATATAAATAGTTCCTAATATTTCATAACCTGAAGAATTTTCTTGTCATAAGGTTGGGCTGGAATCAGAATTTAAAATAAAACATGGCCCACCGGAAAGAAATATTTTGGAACACTTCTTGTACTACTGATATTATGGTTGAGTATGATTTCTCAAATAAAATATTTAAATTGTGTTGAAGTTAGTATTTTTCTGGTTCCTCCGCAATTTTGCGTTGCCACTAATAAATTTATCGTTCTGAATGAATAATCTAAGAGCTAGGACAATATAAAACATTATCCCGGATATCAGCAGAAGTATGAAAACAAGAACATGTCAGGAGAAACCAGGAAGCCTGGTCAGCCCAATTCTACTCAGTAGTGGACTCTACTCATTGGTGGTCTGTTTAGTTTCTTACTTATTTTTCTTATAAGTTATTTAAAAAAGACGAATTATGTTAAACGTTTCCAAATTACCATAAATTACAAACTTCTTCTCGTAGAATACTTAACCACAGAATATGGATTCGAATATATGTATACTAACTCGCAAAAACAACAAGATGGACTAGAAAACTTCTTTTGTAAGCTGCGAGGTAAGGGTGGTTTTAATAATATGTCTACCAGTCACAAAATTGGCGTACACTTTGCAAATGTAGTTATAACCAAAGTTATGTTTCAAAGTCAATATTCCAACTGTACAACAGATGATGATAACATGCCAGAATTGGACTGAAGCAACTTCCAAGAAGATTGCCAAAGGAGTCTAACGTCCTTTCAAACGAATTCTGAAGTATGAGGATGATTAAGTTGTGAAATAGACATTTCGATTTTGTATTAGGAACTACTTACAGAATTGGCTTAATCCCTTATAGATACAAAATTTCACTAAAATTCATTAAGTAGCATTGATGTGCAGGGAAGTTAGTATTTTACGGATATTTATAAAAAAAATGTATAAAAGAAAGGTAAATGAAGCCATTGTTTTACTAAATGAAATGACCAGGCAAAATTATTTTCAACATAATCAAACATTTTATAGGCAAAATGAAGCTCGACCAATGGGAAGCCCCCTGTCTGGTACACTAGCTGATATTTATCTAAACTTTTTTGAGAAAACTTATATACACAACAACCGCAACAAATACAAAAACCACCTGGTCGAAAACGAATAAAATTTTGATTTAATCATGCAAAACAAGATGTCGCTTGCATAAAAAGCGAAAAATAAAATAAAGGATAAGACACAATAAAATCATCAAACATTTTTCATCATTAGAACAAGAACTGAAGAAGGACGAAGGTCCGAAACCGGTCTTAATTTTTTAAAAATAATAAAAAATTGTATATCACAAAAAAAAGTTGTTAATTATTTTAATTAATTAATGTTTATGTAAATTCATTTACGTATGTGTTTTCATATAATAAAATCAGTGTGCCACAGTTAAAAATCTATTAAAAATGGAAACTTTCCATCTTTATAACAAATAAAAAGAATGTTTGTAGTTAGAAGGACCAAAGTATCATTAGTAGTGGTCCCAATATTTGTCAACAGAAAAAAAGTAATACGGAGAAATATCAATTTCCAAACAATTTAACTAAATTAGTAGTCGTAGAACACAATATTTACGATTCTGACAGTCCATTTGGCATAATTGTCAGCAGCCACTTTCAATACAACACAAATGATCTACAGTTCGTTATTGTATTGTAATTCTTCTCGCTTAGAAGCCAGTTTTTCATTTCAGTCTTATGTCACTGGAACCGCATTCTGAAGTAGTGGATGAGGATGATTCATGGACCTTAAATTGTGAAGCATACATCATTAAATTAAATGCTGTAGCTGCAGTACAACAAGAACAAAACTGTTAAAAGAAAACGATGCAGAAACATCACCGTCCAAAACTTTCTATGCGAGAAAAAGTTTAACAAAACGAATTATGGATCATTGAAAGCGCCTACTGAGAAGTCGCTGACATGGCTCTCAGAATTGTCAATATTTTTGAGCAAGTATATAGAAACCAATGTAGCGAGATTTTAATTCACTGCTATCACCGACACATGATGATCCATGTTTTGACAAATAAAACAGTTAATAAAATATTTTATACTCCTTTTAACAAGAAAAAATTCTGAATGGTTAATTTTAAAAGGTGATTTCATGTCAAAATAGATCGGGCCCAACCAAGGCTGCAAAAAGATTCAAAAATTTAAATGCTAGTAAACAATTTAAGGATATTATTTGTAGCTTCCAAACTTCAATTAATATTGTTACGAACTGGGCTTCTGAGTTCGTCTGGATTTTACAATTAAAAAGACTGTGTACTTTTATGTCACTTGGCTTGACTTTAGTTCACTTTACTTTTATACACTTTAATATTTGCTTTTACTTTACTTATTTAAATCTTATCAATATCGCATGGCAGCCGTATTTCCTTTCCGAGCTATTCCTGTTCACAATGTAGACTTGTTGTATGATTTCCAAATAAATGGTATGCATTCATTTTTCCGTGGGCCTTATATCACTTAATAATACAATTGAAAATCAAAACATAATATATAAAATTTTATTATGTTTCTCTTTACAAATTACTCTCTCTGAATAATTGTAAAGAATTGACAAAGGACGAACGTCCGGAGCCGGTCTTCTGACCCATAAAGTTAAAATTAATATCACGTTAATGAAAGTTAATTCTTTGATTTTTAATTTGTATTAATTGTTGTATGAAGGCCATAACCGTCACACCACCTCCTTCTTAATTCTGTTCGTCCCGAACAGAAACCTTATTTGGGTCTCCTTGGTATTGTGCAAGCCTGTCGACATGTACTACTTTCATCTTTTCCCGCTGGCTCCGATGAATCCTGTACGCGACTTTGCTTGTTCTCTTTATAATTGTTTATGGACCCTCCCAATTACTTTGCAGCTTTGGGGACTTTCCTTTCTTTCTTTGTGGATTGTGGAGCCATACTAAATTTCCTTCATCATATCCTTTATCGTTTGCTCTTAGATCGTAACGGGCCTTTGATCGGTCGTTATTCAACTTGATATATTCCTTCGAACATGCTCATGGACCTCAGCCATTCTGTTTCTGAGGTCATTTACGTAGTTCTCGGCTCCTTTGGGAGTCGGGGGGGGGGGATTCGGGGATTTTGGTACTCCAAACTCAATATCGAACGGCAGCTGTATTTACTTTCCAAAGAGGACTCTTGGTGTAATCCCCGTCGTATCGTGTACTACACTATGATATGCCATCATAAATAGGCGGATATGCCGATCCCAGTTCTCCTGATTTGATCCAACTAATTTTGCCAGATGCTCTTCTAAGGGACGGTTGAATCGCTCGACCATTTTATCGGAGTGTGGATGTAGTGGCGTCGTCCGGGTCTTTTTAATACCGACCACTTTGCACATCACTAAAAATGAAGCTATAACGGTACTCCATATCTGCTGATCCAGTTGTTTACGAATTCTCCAGCCACTGTTTGTGCTTCCTGGTTTAGTGTTTAGGCTTCCGGCCACTTACTGAAGTAGTCGTTCCATACAAGGATATATCAATTCCCACCAACTGTTCACGAAAACGGCCTAACGATATCCATAGCCACTTGTTCAAATGGAGCTCCTACGTTGTACTGCTGCATTCTGCTTCGGGTTCGCCTTGCTTGTCCTTTGCTAGCTGCGCAAGAGTGACACTATGTGCACCATTCTTCAACGTCATTGCTGCAGTTGACGCAGTAAAAACGTTCCCTCACTTTCGCCGCTTGATCCATTGTCGATTTCATTTAACACTTCTGGAATTCTGCATTTACATAGTTTTTCCATCCACACTTTCTCAAGCTCGTTTTAGCACACCGTTCTCCATCTTCAATGAGCCCCATTGCGCCCAGTAGCCTTTCAGCGTTGGACAAATCTCGGATAGCTCGTGCCAAGCACATATACACATATGCCAGCGTTTTTCCAATCATCGAAACATTTTTTATAGGCACTTTTCTTCCTATAGGCCATTCAGTTCGCGCGCCGAATTTTATTTTATGGATTCAATGGAGTCAAAAGAGGTTCCACAGAGTAGCAATTTAAGTCTGGGAAACAGAAAAAAGTCACCTGGCGCTAAATCAGGCGAATGTTGTGGCTGATCGATGGTATTTATTGAGATGTTGGCCTTATATTCATTCACAATTTAGCTCGGTGTGGTGATGCGTTATCGTCGCGTAAAATCCACGAATTTTTCCAATAATTCTTGTCACTTTTTTCGCATCAGCACAAGAGATTTCGTTTGCAATACAAAATTTAAGGCAAACTCTTTGTTCAATAATTTCTTTCATCGTAAAAATCGCCGTGCACTAATGAGGTCGACTGACTTAACCATCTGCTGTAAACAAACTGGTTGATAGATCGCGCTCAAAGTTGGCATCATAACGAAAGACAGTCCTACGGACTTAGATTGCCTACCAATCTAAGAAAAAATGTTAAATCCCTTCAGCGCGGGCATTTTAAATTAACAATTCCCGGTACTTTTTTGACATAATGTAAACCCAAAGATAGACAATTTTAGCCATAATAAAAACAAAAAAAAGCATAACGGCGAGACACCGTGCAAATTATTAAAATTTTTTCTTAATAAAAAAATCTTCGATTAATCATCACGTCTCGAGTTCGAGTATAAGAAAAATCTAGTTCATCACATTGCTGCCGAATTTTCGCTGTTCACCGCAACTCTACGTTCAAGGATACTCAGACACCGGTATATACCTATTTATATTAAGTATACGTGTACATACTATAATTAAGATAAATTAATCATTTGAATTTTTATAAAGTTAAATTAAAATTAAATTGGTGAAGGGAAAAATTGTTTGTTTTAAATTATTGCTACGATTAATTGAAAAAATCCGGAATCTCTATTGGTGTGAGAAATCAAATGATCGACCGTTTTATTGCACGTCTCCACTTTTTTTAATTTTGTTTGGGGAAATTGATGTAGTGAGAATTGAATCCTGCAACCGGAAGATGCTACCCACACATTGGTAGAGAAGTGCATCAACACACATTGGTTTAGCCAACGATAAACCTTACAGTCTGTTTGGACAAAATGTTGCGGTATAAGGGCAATGTGTTCAAAAGTAAAGCAAACGCATATAGGAGAGTAGAGTACTGCCGTGCTAAGAAGAACAGTAACATTTACCTTTTTGTAGTTTTGAGTAATTTCAATTTTTCTGTTTTTGTATGCCTTGTCTTAATATAAAACTTGACTACTAAATAGCGTGATTTTATAGCATTTAACGAAGGATATTTGGCTTTTAAAAACAGCAGAAAAATACGTATTTGTTTGCAGAATTCAAATATGCCTCTAACGCATTTTTCGACTTGATTTACAATGAACATTTTGTTGAAAAAATCTATTTTTATGTAAATCCACACCTCATATTGCACAATCTATTATAAATGAGGCTCAAAATAGATTGTGTAAGTATGGGGCTGGTATTTCATTCAAATTTTTGATAGCCAAACAAATTACATAAATGGAAATAAAGGTGAAACGCTTTATCCACTTGGCCAGCCTGTAAGGCCCTACCACTTTCGTACGCAAATTTACGTTAACTGGACACGTTTTAAACTTTGTCTAAGAGTTGATGTATAAGTTATAAGCGATTCATTTATAATAATTTTGTTTGGACATCGTTTCCGAGCGGTTGGTATCCCTTAAGAAATCGAATACAAAGACTTAACTGCATAAAAAACATTCAGCAACATTTTCAAAGTTAAATTCATATATTTCTTTCACAAAATAATTAAGTCGTGGAAAAACTCGAAAGTAAAAATAATAAAAAACTGCTAAAGCCTGATTTCCATTATGAAATATTTACTGACAGTATAAACAAAATGGGATACAAATATATATTCGCGCGCTGTGTGAAAAAAAAAACTTTTTCAGTTTTACAGTTCTGAAAAAATTACTAAAGTATACTGACAAAATTTACTGAAAAATATATGGAGCGAAGTATATTTTTGCAGTACTGGAAAATATTTCAATTTTTCAATGCAATTTTTCAAAAAAAAATTAAAAACAAAGGCCATTTCTCTGTCACTTTAATGACATTTTCGATTTTTATGTTTTTATTCAGTAAAAAATACTCTCAGTAGATATTTCGTAATGGAAATCAGGCTTAATAATCAAACTTAAACTTTTATTACGACTTGTCGCGTTTACAGTCAATCACCAATACCAATTATTGAATAAATCCGTAATCCCTACATGTATATTAAAAAGTAAAACATGCACTTGCAACGTAAAATGGTAATTTACGTTGAGAAAGAGTAACTCCATAAAACAATCAATTTGTGTGTTTGATCTCGAATACAATTTCAAAGTAAACTGACCGGCACATAAAACCGTATAGCGTACCTTGTCTAATCATGTGGCTGAGATTTTTACTTATCCTACAACCTGTTTTATAACTCAATTTTCAAATGTGAACCCAGCTTGAACCGCACTAACAATTTTAGAAAATGTTACCATACTAACTTTGTCTAATCATGCGGCTGAGCTTTTTTACTTATCCCACAACATGACTTGTAATAAAATTTGATACGAATATCTTTTGAACCGCACTAGCTGGAAACATGAAACAAAAACCAAATTCAAGGTCAGCCATTTTTTATGTGGCTGAGTTTTTTTACTTATCCCATAATATGATTTTTAGCTAAATTTTCAAATATGAATACCTATTGAACCGCACTAGCTGGTAACATGAAACAAAAACCAAATTCTAGGTAATTCATAGCAATCTTAGAAAATATTACCATACCAATTTTGTCTAATCATGTGGATGAGTTTTTTTTTGGTTATCCCACAACATATAACTAAATTTTCAAATGTGAATACCTCTTGCACCACGCTTGCTGGAAATATGAAACAAAAACCAAATTCTAGGGCATTGAATGTATCGGCAAAATCGAAAATTTGTGAAATTATTTTTGCGATATTCAATCGTTTTATTGACAAGTTGATATTTTGCTGTGTGAGTGTATTAAATTTCTAATTGTTGCATTGTTGAAAGATGGAAGAAGCCAACGCTACATCGCTAATAAGTTCCGGATTTCCCGTAGTACCGTACAACGTATTTTGTCGCGATTTTTCGAGACAGGCGTGATCGGTATACCAGGCGACCAGGTACGGGCAAATATAACAATCGTTCGAGATGACCATTTTGTAGTTTCATCAGCTCTTAGAAATTGCCATGCAACCGCTGTTGAGACCTGCGATGAATTGTTGCATATACGTAATATAAATACAAGCGAAAGAACAATACGGCGAAGGTTGGGAGAAGCAGATCCAAGGGTCCAGAACTTCTACCACAATACAGGTTTGTCGACTACAATTTGCCGGGAACATGAAAATTGGACTGAACCTGATAGGAGCCAAGTCTTATTCACCGATAAATCAAGATTTTGTTTTTGGTCTTCTGATGAGTGAGAACGAGTAGGTCGACGGCTGAGGGAGCGTTACGCTCAATGCACCTTTTACGAAAGGGTTCGATGCAGATCAACCGGATCTATAACGGCCGTTCCCTATATTAGCGAAATATTGGAAGAATATGTTTTCCCTACGCACCATTTATAAGCTATAATTGCATGCTAATGCACGACAACACAAGACCTCATATTGCCAGAGTCGTGAATGAATGCTTGGCAGAGGAGAATATTTCGACGGCAAGGTGTCCCAACTTGAATCCTATAGAACTGTGTGGAACATTCCTGGTAGACGAATTCGGTTCCTTATTCTAGCTCCGAAAACGATGGAACAACTCCGAAGCGCGCTTTTAGCGGAATGGGAAAATATCTCACAGCGCGATATCCAACAGATTACAAAAAGTATGAGTAATTTTTTATTAACTGTGAAAATATTTGGAAACAATTTGAAAATTGGATAAGGAAAGATGTCAGTGAAAATAAATAAAAAATGTTAAACTAAGAAAAAGTTATGCGGAAATAGCACAAACCGTCGTCAGGCCCCGTGCAACTCTATAAAGTGTTATAAACAAATTACAAAACAAATAGGTCTTGATATCGGTTGCATGAGATTTGTCCAAAGACTCAGCGAAGAACATAGTATAATTATTATAAATAAAATAATTAATGCGATCGAGCGAAATAAAAGTTCTTGATAACGAATTTTCATTTCGCTCTTTCACATTGGTTATTCTTTAATGCTTCCTTCGCTGACTCGTCGGATAAGATGAGACAGGCATGAATCTATCGGTTTTAACGACGCATTTTTTCGTTTTTCGAATTTTTTGTTTGTTAAAAATTTCATTTCATGTAACAAAAAACTGCACCATTAAAACCGTACATTCATGCCTGTCTCATGAAACTTAACCGACGAGTCAGCAAATGAAGCAGTAAAGAATAAATAATGTGAAAGAGCGAAATGAATATTCGTTTTCAAAAACCATTTTTTGGGTTTCATCGAAAAAGTCGCTTTATAATAATTACTCATAAAAAAAAATCCGGTAAACCTATTCTAATGGCAGGTAGTGTAAAAACCTTAACCCTAAACTATAGCAAGTTGTTAAAAAACTGTATTCAACTAAGTAGTGTTGCAGGATTTTGTTGGCACCAGTAATTTAACGTTTTCTTTATTTTGTATAACCAAATACATACTTGATTTTACTATTCTAACTTGAAGTTTTATTTTTTAATTACCTTTTTCTAGAATTAGCAGCATCCGAAAAATCACACAGAACAAAATATTTTTAAATCACTGGTAATTTATAATAAAATATTTATGGTTTTTATGAAAATGCGTGTGTGCCCATTAAGCCTGGTTTCCATGAAGCCAGTACTTTTTTACTGAATAAAAACATAAAAATCGAAAATGTCATTGAATTGACACAGATCATTCTTTGTTTTTAATTTTTTTTTTTTGAAAAATTGATATAAGGCCCATTACACGGTCAATATTAGTGTCATTACCATAATGTCACTACCTACGTCATTACTCCCTTCAATAATTTGTAGCATTCCACGATCATTCCTACACATCAGTATTATCAACATTATTGCGTATTTGTCAGTTGTCAGTTCTAGAAAATAAAGTGAAGAAGTAATAAATTAAAGTGAAATTAAATTAAAAGTACACAATGGAGTCTCAGAAAAAAGCTTGTATTGCAATAATTTTGGCTTTATCCATAAAAAAAAAATGTTCGGCGCTCACGCTGGATGAAGGATTGGCTAAAAAAATGCAACAACTATTCACATGTAGTGCTCTTAAAAGAAATTGGTGCAACTGAAGCAGCCGATGTTAAGAATTATTTTCGAATGTGCGACAGAACATTTGAACAATTGCTGTGAATGGTTAAACCGTTCATTGTAAGGCAGTTCGCATTAACGCTTAGGTACTTAGCGATAGGGAGGAATTTTGAAGATCTAAAATTCTCCGCTGTCATGTCACCTGCTTCAATAAGCAATGCTATTATTGAAACATGTGAGGTGCTCAAATACGTATTGCAAGATTATATAAAATTGAGTGCTGGTTTGTAAGAATATAAATACCTATTAATTTTTTTTTTTCAGTTTCCCACAACTTCTGACGAATGGGCTGAAATTGCCGATGGTTTTGGCAAATTTCATCAATTTTATAATACCTTAGGGTCAATCGACGGCAAGCACATTGCCATTAAGAAGCCTTCCAGCATTGTACTATTGGCTATTGTAAATGCAAAAAAACAGTTTGTAATGGTAGACGTCGGAATGAATGGACGAATATCTGATGGAGGAGTTATGTACTACTCGAAATTTGGGGAACTCATGCAGCAAGGCATTAAATTTACCAAAACCTCATCCGTTACTAAATTCTAATAAAAAATAACCTTATGCATTCGTCGCGGACGAGGCCTTTGCATTAAATGTTAACTTGCTAAAACCCTAGTCACAGAAATCTTTAGATAAAGATCGATATGTGCTTAATAAACGGTTATCAAGAGCACGAGTAGTTGTGGAAAATACTTTCGGTATATTGGCGTCCAGAGCCTTGAACCTCAAAAGGCAGAAATTATTACCATGGTATGTTGCTATTTGCACAACTTTCTCGCAAAAGAAGATAATCAGTCATACTTTGCATCAAATGAAGAAAGTACAAATAATTACAACTTTGTTGATGTCCAAAATACTTTAAGCAGAAACAGTAAATCAGAAGCCAAACAAAACCGAGATAAATTATGTGCTTACAATAATGAAGGCAAATTAGAATAGCAGTTTATAAAATGTAAAAATTATTACTAAAATAAAATATACGAAACACACTTAAAATGAAATTCATATTTATTATTTATTGTAGAAAAAAAAATTTATTTTAATCGGGTACAACAAAATGTGAAAAAAATCCAGAAATTGTACTCTCTGTCTGTTGTCCATCGGATTTTAATATTTGTAATTTTCGACGTATATATGTATCTAATGATACACGATAGTAATGACGCGTCAATATCAGAAAGTAATGACACAAATATTGACCGAGTAATGTGCCTTTATGAAACATTGAAATATTTTTCCAGTACGGAGAAGTATACTTCGCTTTAGATATTTTTTCAGTAAATTTTGTCAGTAAACTATAAAAAATGTCAGTATGCTATAATAATTATTTCAGTACTGTAAAACTGAAAAAGTTTTTTTTTCTCTCACACAGCACGCGAATATATATTTTTATCCCATTTAGTTTATACTGTCAGTAAATATTTCATAATGGAAATCAGGCTTTCAGACTCAACATAATGTTTGCGATGTTTCCATAACTGTTTGGCGAAATATTTAGCTTTCTCTTTTTACTTTAAATTTTGTCTCTTCTCGTCTTCCAAAATAATATAAAATAAAAACAAACATAAAATTAACTTTTCGAACGCCAAATTTAAATTGTTTATTATTATTCATATTCTTCGCGCGTCTATGTTTTATGTACTTATACATTTTTTTAGTAACCGATTCACCAATATCATTACTTACTTCAGGAAAAACACGTAATTTACATCATTTACTGGTACCTAACTAATGAATTAATCATTTTAACCTATACCTGTAAACATACATATGTAAATAACTTAAGACACTCAGTAAGTCAGTAACGTTAATATCCTGTCATTATAATTTATTATACAGCAATTTACCATGTACGTATTAGTTTATTAAAACAATATATGCACATACAAAACCATCAAATGAGTCTATACAAGCCATACAGTACAAACACTTAAGATTTAAAGAAATACCCTATTTTGGTATATAGTATATTTATGTATACATTTGTGATGTTTAAATATTATATGAAAAAAATCAATTCATAAACAAATGTAGAGTACATCGGCAATGTGCGATCGCAATGAGCGATCTGTACGGCTTGTATAAACATTTTTGTTGGGTTTGGTCAAAACCAACAATAATGTACTGCCTGACTGTCACCAATATTATAAATTGATTTTAAGCTTATACATGAAAGTATTGGTGATCGGCACAATATATAAATGAGTGAGAATAGACATACAAATTGTAGTGTCAATAAAACAAAACAAACGAATTGTGGAGAGAAAATTTGGTATCGATAGTAATGAAAAAAAAGTAATATTTTCCTCAAACACACAGATTATGTTTTATATCCAAGATTTATTTCAAAGAGAGAACGAAAAGAAACTAATTTTATTATTATTAAATCCTTCAAGGTATTGGTTAAATGAGAATATTACTTCGGTCTAAAACGAGCAAAGTATTGAAATCCTGTAAAAAATGACCAAAAATTTGGTGGGTCCAAAACCACTTTTCTCGACGTTTTTAAAGTCCCTGAGTCTAAAAAACCAAAAAAAAATGTCCGTCCGTCTGTCTGAACTTCTTGCTGTATCTACCCACGGTATCTCGAGAACGGCGTATCCGATTTAGAATTTTTTTCGCCAATCTATTTCTATGGTCAAGGGGGAAATTTGAAAAGCTTTTGGAATCTGTACGTTAAGAGGGTCGGGTAGCTGCCATACGAATTAACCAAAACACCTGGTTATAGAAATATTTACCAATTTGTAATGTATGCTGGTTTGAATATAGAGTTGGGCATTGGGTTTGAGGTTGAGTTGAAGGTTAAGTGATAGCGGTCTCCATTCGTCGCGATGAACAAAAATTGGCATGACGTCATGACAAAATTGATACATTATACTTACAACTACTTACATAACAAATAATTATATTTTCTCTGTTTTTGTTTATAAAATGCAAATCATTGCATGCGGTCATGTTGGATAATGATATAATAAAATATTCATTAAAAATTTTAAAAAAAATCAAGACTGGTCTCCTTTTTATATTAGTAGTTTTTACTTTAGGATTTTTAATTTTATAAAAGCAAATTAAATTCAAGCTGCTGACAAATATGTTAAGCTGAAAGAAATGTATTAAACCTGTAATAATATGAATGTCGCTCGTTTTGCCACCGATAGCAATCAAATAAAATTCTCCAACTGAAATTACAAATAAGACTTATGTATGGCTGAATGAGCCAAGTCTTGATACAAAAACCATTATTAAATTAAAATAATTCAAAAGTATCGATTCATTATCAATAAATCATGTTTATTGTTATTGTTACAATTATTTAAATTCTCTAATGATTTTTAAAAAATAAATATTTTTTTGGCATTGCCACAAATAATTGAGAGTAAAATACAAATTACTCTCACTTCTCGTGACAAAATTTCAAAAAAGATGGATATTGTGATGTTTTGAACAATCAGTTTTGTTTATGTATTCATACCAATTTTACCCAATAAACAATAATTGGCACAGGCTCGTGACAATTTTTCTTCGTCGTGACGAGTGGAGACCGGCTATTAGGGGTCAATTTGCAGGCTGAGTTGAAGTTGAGTTGGGGTTGGATTAGTGTTTAGTGAGCAGTGTTGTATGGACGTACAGCATATGTGTATCGTATTTAAACAAATCCACAATAAGAAAGATCACTGTTAGTATCTCAAACCTCAAATTGAACCTTTAACATTTCAAATTGAACCTTTAGCAAATTATGAGAATGGCCAAATAGGATGAAACTTATCTATTTCTTAACAGATTTTAGTTAAGTTTTACATCAACTTTAGTTTCTAAAATGATTTTTAGATGAAGTTCTGGAATATGGCCCAGTATGACGGAATTTGTCTATTTCTCAACCGATTATGATGAAATTTAACATGTGCCTTGGAAATTATATTCTAAAATTATTTTTGGATGCAGTTCTGGAATATGGCCAACTATGGTGAAACTTGCCTACTTCTCAACCGATTATGATGAAATTTGACAAGTGCATTGAAATGGGATTCTAAATTGATTTTTAAATCAAGTTCAGGAATATGGCCAAGTATGATAGAACGTGGCTATTTCTCAACCGATTATGATGTAATTCGATAGGTAGACTAGTATTGGGATTTTAAAATTATTTTTAGATGAAATTCTGGAATAGAACTTGTCCATTTTTTAACGGATTTGAATGGATGACATGTGCGATGGGAATGGGATTTTAAAATGATTATTAGATAATGGGGGAAGGGCCGGAATATGGCCAAGTATGAATATGGGATGGAAATATGGCCAAGTATGACGGAACTTTGCTGTTCCTTAACTGGATTTAAAATAATATTTTTAATTCCGAAACACTGCACTACCGTTATTAGTTTCAATACTGAGGCGCGTATCCGTTACACTATATTTTCTTAAACAAGGCCAAACTTACCGCTCTGACAGCATACACTTAGAAAACATAACCCAAAGTTTAAAGCGAAGTATTGATAAGAAAAGTTTCTAGTTGAAGTATTATGTTTAGGCTGTCTTTAAGAAACCTCAACAGCTGCGTGATTCACAGAATCCTAAATAGACAACATTATAGAAGCCATATTGACATAATTCTCACAACATCTTCTAAAAATAATTTTTGGTTCATTTCCTTCTATTCGTTGGAAACCTCAAAATTCGTCATAATCGGTTAATAGCTAAATTATATTATTATTGACCATATTACAAAACTTTATCCAAAAATCATTTTAAAATCCCATTTCCAAAGCACATGTCAATTTTGACCTCTCTTAATAAATTATATGAATTAGCCATTCATATAATTTATTAAGAGTTCAATTTGAAATGTAAAAGGTTCAATTTGGAATGTAAAAATCAGATTGAAGTGTAAAAGGATCAATTTAAAGTGTAAAACATGTTTGAGGTTATAATGTTATGATGGTATATTGGTATGATGGTAAGATGGTATGATGGTATATTGGTACTATGATATAATGGTATGATGGTATGACAGAACGATGGTATGATGGTATCATGGTAAGATGGTATATATTATAGTATGACTCTGTGATGGTATGATTGAATATATGATACAACGTACGACCGTATGACGGTGTTTATTCTAGAATGATGGTCTGACGGTATGAGGGTGTGATGATATGACGTTATAATATCATGGCCTGACAGTATGAGTGTATGATTATATGACAGTATGATCGTGCGATGGTATGATGGTATGATTATAGGGACGGCATGATGGTACAATGGTATAATGGTATGATGATATATTGGTATGATTATATGATTGAATAATGGTACGATGGTATGATTTTATGGTGATACGATGGTATGATGACATGAAGGCATGGTGGATTGATGGTAATATATACATCATGGTGTGATGATTCGACATATTGTAATGGCTAGCAAATGCTCGTCGTTCCAAGGGTGGGTTGGTTCGATACCTATGACTTAGTTGTTTATGGTTAATTTATTTGATTCAAACACCACAAAACAAACCAAAAATAAAAAAATGAAAACCGCGGGAAACAAAATTTTTATTTTTTTAATTGTAGGAGAGGTCGTATTGGATTGTCCCGTTCCAAAAGTATTAGGTGGAGTGTCCATTGTCATTTTTTTTATAAATATCACTTATTTTGGTTGAGTCGAGATCTTTTGAAGAGTATAGTTTTATCAGTTGAGTGTGTATTATATACATCAAATTCTTGTTGTACCGAAAATTAATTTTGAAAATAAATAAAAATTAAAAACATAAAGCTTTTAGTGTTCTGAACAAACCGAATTTTTGTTTTATTCGGGATGAATAAAAATTTCAGATAAATTATTCACGAGAATTGAATAAGAAAATTCTAGACATAGTGTTAATAATCATACGCAAAAATTATAAAACGTTAATTAAATTATGTATGTATATCAAAAACCATGAACTGTTATACCGTGTTAGAACATACAATATCTTTAAATTTATATAATTAAAATTAAATTTATTAGAAATTTAAGTTGAATGTAGTTATTATGTACCTATAATAGTGCGTGTGTGGTAATTTTTTTTTTATATATATAAAATTGGTGACAAATAAAATAATGTAGTGTATTGAGTGCACCTAAAATAAATAAAATCTAATTGGGTCATTTATAAAAATTTTCATAATCTAAAAAAAACTTAAGTGTCCCTGTCATGTGAGCGTATAAACAATGGTCGTGTAAAAGTGATCCGTTAATAAAGAACCCATGATCGATTTTAGTGCACTGTTCTAGAACATTTAGATCAAAAATACCAATTAAACTAAATAAATTAATTAAATTAAAGAATTTAAATAAATACGTTAATATATATTTATTTACATTAAGTAACCTAAAAACTTTAAATAAATAATATCATTGTGTCCTAATGAAATAATAGTGAAGTTAAAGAAAAATTGTACGACAGAAAAATAATAATAATGAAATCTAAATAAAAACAGTTATTAAGTGATCTAAGAAAAACAAAACATTTATTATGTGATCGAAAATTAGAAAAAAAACAGTTACTACGTAATCGATGGCAATATACAACCAAAAGTTTGCTTGATAAAATGGTGGTTGTGAGCTCATATCAATGAAAATAACCAGTTTTTTTTTTTTATACTTTACTGTTTTTAATTATAATTTTCTTCAATTTAATCTAAATTTTATAATCTGTATTTTAATTTTACTATTTTATAAATCAATTTCTTATTTGTTTCTATAATTGCTTAATTTTCTCATATTAAGGTAATGACGTCAATGATAGGTAAAATAAGAAAAGTCTAATTGTTTCCTTAAATTGTTACATTTCTAAGAAAAATAAAATAAAAATTTAAGATGTATTAGTTGCGTCTAACATGACCCATACAAGCTTTAGGAAACCCCATCCAAATCCACTGAGCTTAGCCGGCCAAAGATGACCACCCAAAGCCTCTGAGTGAGGAATAAAATTTTCTGTTAACAGGCCGATACCTACTATCAGTGGCGGTCTCGTTACAGTAGCGCCCAAAGCATACATTAGCTTTCCTTTCTTTATCCTTTTTCTTTTAACAAATTGTGTACCACTGTCGTTACAGTGGCGCCCAAACCGGTTAAGTAAATTTTAAAGTAGTTTTAATCTATTATTTTTAATTCCTCCCGCGGAACTATAGTCATTTGATGGAATCACAATCGCATTGCTTCCACTTGAATTTGTGTCGAGTTTAGTCTTTGCCTTGTTGTTCCATCGGAGCTAAGTTTCAGATTAATTACAGTGATTTTTTGTTTTCCTTTTTCTCAAATTCTAACTTAGTTGTTCAATTTTTTTTTATTAAATTAAATTCACATTCTATATCCCAGTTTTTTTTATAATTTTCCTCAATTCATCCCGATCGCCCAGTTGTTAGTTCTTATTCGGGTTTCTTTCTCTTAAACTGTGATAATTAAGTGTAACCATGTTCGGACTGCTTCCATTCTTTTGAGTGTTGATTTTAGTGCTTGCGTTGTGGTTTTGATGATTATCATAGTCATTCCATTTCAATTTTTAAAAGGGTCGAAGCCATTGTCAAATTCGCTAGACCGAAAAACATTCGAGAAATGAGGAGATTTCTTGGCATCACGGGATGGTATCGCCGATTCATTGACGGGTACTCCAATTTGCCAGCTCCGCTTTCTTCTCTTCTTAAAAAAAAATCGTAAGTTTGTGTGGTCAGATTAGGCTGAAGTAGCTTTAAACACTTTGAAAAATGCTCTAGCCACAGCACCGGTACGGGTGACTCCTAATTTCAAAGAACACTTTTTTATTCAGTGTGATTCCAGCTCTACGCGGATAGCAGCTGTACTATTTCAAAGATATTCGGAGAGAAAGGATAGGCCTATAGCCTTTATGTCGAAGAAAGTAAATGTTGCACAGCGTAATTATTCGCTTACCGAACAAAAGTGTTTAGCAGCCATAGAAGCCATAAAAAAATTTAGATAATACGTGGAGGGTCTACCTTTTACTGTCATAGCAGACCACACAAGCCTTAAATGGCTTATGTCTCTCAAAGATGCCACTGGTCAACTTGGCCGCTGGAGCTTAAAGCTCCAGGGGTTCAATTTTAGATCGAATTCAGGAAGGGTTCCCAAAATGCAGTCCCTGATGCATTATCTAGGATCGAAATTGAATCCCTCGATGTTATTCAACTACCTCCAATGGATTCCCCATTGCATGTAGACACATCTTCTCCGGCGTTTCGTGACCCTGATTATGAACAATTGGCTCTCTTTCTACGACATTCTAACAAAAAAATAAACCTGTTTATAGTGCAAAATTTAATTTATATAAATTTATCTTCAACTCAACCTGTGCTACCGGATATTCCTCCTTACAAGCTCCTTATTCATGAATCACTTCGATTTAGCTTCCTGACATCCCACTGCTGCTCATCTAGGGATCACCAAAATCATAGAGATTCGGCGGTACTATTACTGGCCTACTTTCACTTTAGATGTAACACTTTAGATGTGATTTGTGTTATAACTCATGCTCTTCGCAATACAATTCATGATTACTCCCAGTATTCTCCTCACTTCATTATTTTTGGTCAGCATGCAGATCTTCATACAGCTGCTGCCCGGAGTAAAATTATATATGACTTAAGAGCCCGACATCCTAAAATTACTATTGGCCAAACAGTGTTTGTTAGAAATTTTAAGCAAAGCAAAGCAGTAGATAAATACGCAGCAAAGCACGCACCTAAATTCATCAAATGTGTGGTTACTCGGCTGGTGGGAAATGTGGCTTATGAGGTTGCCGACGAAAAAAATAATATATTGGGAATTTATCATTTTAAGGACGTGAAAACTTAGTAAAGGTAACTAATTTTTTTTCTTTGGGGTATATTGCAATATGTGCCCGGCTTTGAGACAACTCCTGGGTGTGAGTCATCCCCACGATTTGTAACGGCTAGCAAATGCTCGTCGTTCCAACGGTGGGTTGGTTCAATACCTCTGACTTAGTTGTTTATGGTTAATTTATTTGATTCACCACAAAACAAACCAAAAATAAAAACATGAAAACCGCGGGAAACAACATTTTTTTTAAATTGTAGGAGAGGTCGTATTGGATTGTCCCGTTCCAAAAATATTAGGTGGGGTAATCCATTCTAATTTTTTTTTATAAATATCACCTGTTTTGGTTGAGTCGAGATCTTTTGAAGAGTATAGTTTTATCAGTTGAGCGTGTATTATGTACATCAAATTCTTGTTGTAACGAAAATTAATTTTGATAATAAATAAAAATTGAAAACATAAAGCTTTTAGTGTTCTGAAAAAATCGAATTTTTGTTTTATTCGGGATGAATAAAAATTTCAGATAAATTAGTCACGAGAATTGAATAAGAAAATTCTAGACATAGTGTTATACTGATCATCAGCGATGGTGAGGTCGACAATGACATGTCAATTATTCAATTGTCGACGTGTCGACAATTGCCATTGTCGACGTCTCGATTTAAAACAACAAAATGTCATCAATGTCGAATATGTCAACAATGTCAACAATTAATAATTTTTCGATATTCAAACGGTTAGTATTCGGTCAGGCAGTTAAGATTGTTTTCTCATCATACAATATTTGCCGTGTTGTCTGATACAGCGGCATAAATATAAGTTTTATACATTTCAAGAGCTAGTTCAGTTGATTCCAATACAACGTCGGCTTCTCCTGTTCAGACTCTGTTATGAAATCCCACGAATTTAAGAAAGCCTTTTCACCAGTTGTGTTATGGATCATCGTTACAATGGTTTTTGAATTATTGGCCGTATTTTTCCATCCGTCAATAACCAGAACCGAATCTTTACTACAATTTGCGGATATATTAGGTACAGATTTCTCATATAATTGATTTAGCATTTTTGATGAAAGTGATTGTTGGCCAAGTATTTTATCGGCGTAGCTCGATCGTAATGCTCTGATAAAATTTTTGAAGTGCTATGAATCTACCACGCTAAATGAAATATTACATCCAAAAAATTTATCCAGTAATTCATTTATCTTTTCTTCCTCGTCTTTAGTAAAGCAGTCAACAAATCCGCTCATCTGTTTTCGAGAATTTACAGTTTTCCGTGATTTCGTCAGAGTTTAGCTTGTTAATTTATTTAGCGTAGCATTGGCAAGTAAGTAATTATTTCTCGATGAAATTTCTGGTTTACTAGATGCCGAAAAAAATTGAGATTCTGAGGTTGTGCCACTGGATACCTAAATAATTTGTTTCGGAACATTGAGAAACGATCGGATTTACGTCTGAGTCTGACTCAAGATATACGCCACTTGTTAATTGTGTTGTATTACCACTAGTTGTATTAGAAAGTGGAGAAGAATGAAGACTGAGAAGCTGAGAAATTTGTAATATGTTATGTTTGATTGTTATGTATGATTATGATGTGAATGAGAGAGATAATAAAAATTTTAAAAATAAAATAAAAATCCTAACGATTTTTGTTTTGTTTTTTATTGTCGACGAATTGTTGACGTTGTCGACGAATTGATGACTTTGTCGACATAGATGACGCTGAAATCTTATGACGCGTCATCAAACATCCCTGCTAATCATACACAAAAATAATAAAACGTTAATTAAATTATGTACATATATCTAAAAACGATGAACTGATGAACCGTGTTACACCTATGTGACAATTTATGAAAATTATAGTTAACTATAACATACAATATCTTTAAATTTATATAATTAAAATTAAATTTATTAGAAATTTAAGTTGAACTAACAATATACAAAAAAAAAAATGTAGTTATTATATAAGTATAATAGTGCGTGTGTGATAATTTTTTTATATATATAAAATTGGTGAAATTGTCACAAAAATACAGTGAACCAAAAAATGAACAATTAGGACAAATAAAATAATGTAGTGTATTGAGTGCACCTAAAATAAATAAAATCTAATTGGGTCATTTATAAAAATTTTCAGAAACTAAAAAAGACTTAAAAGTGTCCGTCATATGAGCGTATAAACAATAGTCGACTCAGCGATGGTGAGGTCGACAATGACATGTCAATTATTCAATTGTCGACGTGTCGACAATTGTCATTGTCAACCGTTAGAAGAACTTTTGGATTACTTCATAGAGAAGCTAGAAAATCTGGTTCCTCATTACTTCATTTCACTTCTACAATATATCTTCATAAAAAACAAAAAAACTACTCTGGGGCCTACAGAAGCACTTGTTTCATTTATAATGCAGAATGAAGCGCAGGGTTTTCATTGGAATAATAAGCAAGCGACTATTCATCCATTTGTAATTTACATAAATGTAGATGGGAAATTGCAGCACTACAGCTTCATTGTTATATCGGATTGTCTTCATCATGTCACTGTGACAGTTCATCTATTCATCGAAAAAATGGTCCAGTTCTTGAAAACTAAAATGACGAGTTTAACCAAAATTTATTATATTACTGATGGTGCTCCAACACATTATAAAAATAAAACTAATTTTATGAATATAAGTAAACACAAAGAGGATTTTGGAGTCGATTGTGAATGGCATTTTCATGCCACAGCACATAGAAAGGGACCATGTGATGGAGTAGGAGGTACTATCGAGAATGGCGTCCAGAGCCAGTCTCACTGATGAATATGATGGTATCATAACGAATACAGCAGAATTATTCAACTGGGCTAAAACTTTAAAAACTGATAGGGTTTTTGAGTTTTGTTCTGACATTGAATATAACTAAAACAAAATCCGACTTGCCAGTAGGTTCAAAAAATCGAAAACTATAAAAGGAACTCGCGATTTCCATGCAGTTATTCCTTCAGGAGAAGGTTACTTAAATTTTAAGAAATACTCTAATAGTGAAGATTATGTTAGATCTAAAATGTAATTATTTAAATTAGTAACTTTATTTAAAAAAAAAAAAAAATTTACATATATATACAGGGTGTCCCACTGGGACTAGTCCAAACGAGTAGCGCGTGTAGCTGGATCAATATCATCAAAAAGTCCACTACGCATATGACCGGAAATGAACTGTTACCCACTTCAATTGCATTTCAAAATTTTTACTATGGCACACCACCTTGAATGATGTAAATGCCAATAACTCTTCGAAAAATTAAGATAACTCAATTGTTTTTCTATAATTTTAAAAGCACAGAGTGCTTTTTTCTTCTCTGGAAGTAGGAATATCATGCATGGTATTTTCCATAAAGAAAACTCCGGTGGTGGAGTTAAAAAAATTGTGCGAGAAATAACAGAAAAATTCATTAAACTCATTTTTTCTCGAAAAACTCACTGAATAATTTTTGTTTTTTATTTCAAATCTAAATTTAATAGACGATTTAATACAAAATTGCTTCATCGTTTTTTATCTAATCATGTATAGTTTTTGAGATATTAACGTTTCAGTGTAGTACTTGTTTTTTTTTTTTTTTTTAATTTAAAATAAATTTTATTTATTTATTTTATGTAATTACAATCTAGTCTCCTGGACTAATTAGCAACTTGTTTCTGACTTAATTTACTAACTTAAATTAATCTATGGCTTCTTCCCATTGGCATTCCATAGTGTTTGGTAAATTGATGTAAACCACATCTTTGTTGTGGATTTTAGATCAGCATAATGCTGCTTAAACTAACAATCACACCAGCTCAAAAGGTTTGGTTCTTTTAAGTCTGCGAACTAAATTCGTGATGCTTAGGAGCTGAGTTGCCTCAATGTTCACATGTTGGCGGAGCCTTTCTTCATGTCTCCGTGCTTTTTCCTGGATTTCATTTAAGATGAGGTTCATTTTAAGGTCCCTATGAAGGTCACTATTCCTAACATACCAAGGTGCATCAACGATGTTCCTTAATACCATATTCTGAAATCTTTGGATGATATTTACGTTGCTCTGTTTGGTACAACCCCAAAGCTGAATACCATAAGTCCAAATCGGTTTCAATATTTGCTTATAAAGTAGAAGCTTGTTGTATGTTGATAAAGAAGAGTTCCTTCCCATCAGCCAATACATTTTTCTGTATTTAAGTCTTAATTCTTCACTTTTCTTCTTGACGTGTGATTTCCATCGTAGTTTAGCATCCAGGGTCATGCCGAGATACTTAGCTGTGTTCGCATGCGGTATTATTTTCCGATTTATGGTAATCGGAATATGTTCGATTCGTCTGTTTGTAAAGTTGATGTGAACTGATTTAGCTTCATTTAGTTTTATTCTCCATCTTTTTGTCCATTTATATATTTGAGTTATAGCTGATTGTAACTTCTGTGTTGATTCTTCGTTGCTTTTTCCAACAGCTAAGATCGCCGTATCATCTGCAAAAGTTGCCACTGTGTTGTTTTCTAATGTAGGAAGATCATAAGTATATAGTAGGTATAAAACCGGCCCTAATACACTGCCCTGTGGAACTCCTGCATTGATTTCTTTCAATTCAGAAAATGTATCATCTAACTTAATCCTGAAGAACCTATCTTTCAAGTATGATTCTTGTACTTGTTGAAAAAAAATTATTATAAAAACCAGTTGTTAGAAGTAAAAAATTTATTATGAAAAACCAAAGCTATCGTTTTAAACAAAAACAACAATTTAGTATGCACGTGCATATGTTGCATTTGTTAAATCTTTATAATTGTTAATAAACGTATAGCTAAAATTACCTAACGTATAGCTAATACACATTCGAAGAACTCTACGCGTATGGTTCCTAATGAATACGAAAATGTTAGCCGAATTCAATACGAAGTCAATAATAACGACGAATAATTTTTGAATTCATTACGAAGAGATCCCACCATTAGCACGAGACGTCTTTCTATAACTTGGTATTAGAAAAAATAAAGTCTGGAGGATACTTCGAAGAAACCATCTACACCCATTCCACTACACTCCTGTGTAAGAATTAATACCAGTCGATTTACCAAACAGAGCAAATTTCTGCCGTTTATTGTTAAATAACGAGGAATATAATCCTTCATATTTGTCATCCATTTTATGAACAGACGAATCGACATTTACGAGAGATGGAATAACAAATTTCCACAAACTTCATCAGTTCATGAACTAGAAAACCCACACGTTAAGCAAGAATCATCATTTCATAGAAACACTTTCTTGTATCAACAAGATGGAGCTCCTGCACACCATGAAAGACAAGTTCGAAATTGGTTTGATATAAATTATCCAGGGCGATGGATTGGTCGCAGCGGACCTATAGCTTGATTGGCTAGATTTAAAACCATTAGACTTTTATGTATGGGGATATTTGAAAGGAGAAGTCTACAAAACAAACATTCAGACTAGGGAGCAGTTGGTTGATTGAATCAATAATGCCGGCAACAAAATAAAAGAAAATTTAGAAAATTTCAATAGGGCTGCTGCCATTAAAAGACGATTGCAATTATGCTTGTTACAAAATGGAAATTATTTTGAAAATTGTTTGTGATGTTGAAAACCTAGAAATTCATACAAAAAAATTATTAAGTACTACATTGAAATGTTAATATCTAAAAAACTATACATGATTAGATAAAAAACGATATCGCAATTTTGTGTTAAATCGTCTATTAAAATTTAATTTGAAATAAAAAACAAAAATTGAAACAAAAGTGAGTTTTTCGAGAAAAAATTAGTTTAATGAATTTTTCTGTTATTTCTCGCACAATTTTTTTAATTCCACCACCGTTTTCTTTATGGAAAATACCATGCATGATATTCCTACTTCCAGAGAAGAAAAAAGCACTCTGTGCCTTTAAAATTATAGAAAAACAATTAAGTTATCTTAATTTTTAGAAGAGTTATTGGCATTTACATCATTCAAGGTGGTGTGCCATGCTAAAAATTTTGAAATGCAATTGAAGTGGGTAACAGTTCATTTCCGGTCATATGCGTAGTGGGCTTTTTTCATGATATTGATCCAGCTACACGCCCTGCTCGTTTGGACTAGTCCCAGTGGGGCACCCTGTATATATATATATATATATATATATATATATATATATATATATATATATATATATATATATATATACGATATATATATATATATATATATATATATATATATATATATATATATATATATATATATATACAGGGTGGCTGAGACCAAATGTTACTAACTTCACTCTGCTGTCATTTGTGTAGTTGTCATTTTCGCGCATTAATTTTTTGACAGATTGAAGTTTGGTTAGTTGTTTATATGTGGTCAATAAATAATTGTTCTAAATTAATATCTTAATAAAAAAATCGTAATGGAATTCAAACGTAATAGTGTAATTGCACTGTATTTGGGTGGAAATTCACAAACAGCAATAGTTCGTCAGCTCCAGCATTTGAATGTGAATAAAATGTTTGTGTATCGAACCATAACTCGATACAACGAAACTGGTAGCATCGCTAAACGCAACAGAGGCGGTCCTAAAAAGACAGCAACATCAAAAGAAATGATACGAAAGGTGAAGAAACGAATCCAACGAAATCCTCGTCAAAGTGCCAATCAATTAGCCGCACGTCTACATGTTTCACGATACAGCATTCAAACCATATTGAAAAATGAATTACACTTGAAGCCCTACAAGATACAAAAAGTTCAAGATCTTACGGAGGCACAAAAAAAAGTTAGGCTTGAAAGAACACGAGCATTGAAGGCCTTGGCCGAACGTGATGAGATTCCAAAAATTGTCTTTTCTGATGAGAAAATTTTCACCATTCAACAGCATGTGAATAAACAAAATGATCGTGTTTGGTTAGAGGACAAGTCCAACGATAATTTGGACACAAGAGTTGCCATGCGCAAGCAATCACCAGCTTATGTTATGGTTTGGGCTGCAGTTACTGCAGATGGACGCACTCCTCTGGTTTTCATCGAACATGGAGTCAAGGTAAACCAAGAGATGTACCGCCAAAAGATCCTAAACGATGCTTTGCTACCTTGGGCACGTAAACACTTTGGTACGAACCGTTGGACATTCCAACAGGACTCGGCACCGTCACACAAAGCTCGAGCGACACAGCAATTTTTACAAAATTGCGTTCCGCGGCTGATTTCGTCGAAAGAATGGCCACCATATTCACCAGACTTGAATCCCATGGATTTCTCCATATGGTCCATTTTGGAGAGTAAGGTGTCCACTAAAAAATACGAAAGTGTTGATGCATTGAAGTCAGCTCTTGTTCGAGAATGGAATAAAATTCCGCAAGCCCACGTTCGGTCAGCATGCAATGCTTTCTATGGAAGACTGAATCAAATAATCAAAGCCAAAGGAGGTCATATCGAGCAGTAACATGTTTTTCATAAAATGTAATATGTTTTCAACATATTCTACGAAATTTCAATAAAAAATAATCAAAATTAAAAAAATTACAGCGTTTTCATTTGGTAACACTTGGTCTCAGCCACCTGTATATATATATATATATATATATATAAATATATATATATATATATATATATATATATATATATATATATATATATATATATATATATATATATATATATATATATATATATATATATATATATATATATATATATATATATATATATATATATATATATATATATATATATATATATATATATATATATATATATATATATATATATATATATATATATATATATATATATATATATATATATATATATATATATATATATATATATATATATATATATATATATATATATATATATATATATATATATATGGGGAATTCTTTTTCAAATCGGCCACCCCCTCTGCCGTTTTCAATTTTTCGGAAAAACATTTTTTGAGCACACGAAAAAATTCGTCAAGAAATCTAGTTTTTGATACGGTTAGGTGTTTAAAAAAAAAAAAAATTGTAACCTCAAAAAAACTATCTAAAGTGAGGTATCTCGCAATAAAAAGCCATTTTTTAGCCAAAAATGACGGAAAAATTATAATTCCTCAATAATTTTGACCAAATTACTCATTAAAAGTATTTTGGGGTCGCTGAACAAATACGTTATCAGAGACCTCAAAAACTTCCGTTTACAAAATTTTGTAGAAATCAGCCAATTATGAGAAAATATTTGTCCACCATTTGGAACCGCAATCTATAATTTGAAATTAAGGTCCGCCATTTTGAATTTGAATTCTGATATCGGATTCTTGTTCAGCGACCCCCAAAATACTTTTTATGAGTAATTTGGTCAAAATTATTGAGGAATTATAATATTTTCGATCATTTTTGACTAAAAAATGGCTTTCTATTGCGAGATACCTCACTTTAGATAGTTTTTTTGAGGTTAGAATTTTTTTTCTTTTTTAAACATCTAACGGTATCAAAAACTAGACTTCTTGACGAATTTTTTCGTGTGCTGAAAAATTTTTTTTCCCCAAAATTGAAATGGGCAGAGGGGGTGGCCGATTTGAAAAAGAATTCCCCATATATATATATATATATATATATATATATATACATATATATTTCACTTAAAAGAGCCCTAGAATAACATTCTCCAAGAATGTTTAAAACTGAATACTTATTAGCTTCTTGTCAATGTCAAAGAAATGCCGATTTATAATCCATATTATTTCTTAAATGGCATTTTTACACCTTGACAGATTCTGTTGTAAGGCAGTTTCTTACACCACACTTAGTATACTCTTATTGTTTTTAGTAGAAAAGTTTTCTTAGCCAAGACATATTTAGTCTTACAGTTCTCTTAATTTCTTTCTTTATGAGTGTTCTGCAGGATTTACGCTCATAAATTTCAAAATTGTTAGTTGGGATATATATATATATATATATATATATATATATATATATATATATATATCTTCGGTTGTCCCGTTATTCGATATTTTAGTTTTGACAATTTTTCAAATCTGATTTTTGGCTCTGACTTATATTTTCGGTTCTAATTACAATATCGTCAGAGGTAATACGATTTTAGAAAGGTATTAGTTCAGCCTAAATTAGTACGTAAATACGTAATTTAATTAAAAAAAGTACCGTTATCTTAGATGTTATAGTCAGATAGTTCTAAGTTTATATTTTGGCCGATAGATGGCACTGCCAGGAAAATCTTGATATACTCAAAACAGCATTTAACAGTTAAAATAACAGGCTTGAAGAAATGTAAAAATTTCATGTTGCTTCTTCAGTATTAAAAAGGCTTTCGTCAACACTTCTCAAGGAACATTCTAGCAGTCACCATTTCACCTGTTGATGATTTGTAATACGCCAGGAAATAAATTTGCTTGCTGTGTGTACTAATGCGCTGCTTGTATTTCATTTTATGTTATAAATTTATAATTCTCCGAAAAATCCAATCCATCGCAGAATTTTTTTACATGTTTTAGGTAACGCGATTGTTCTTTAATGATATAATCTGCTTATATCATCTGCTATATCGTGCAAAACTAAATAACAAAATTTGGAAAATTTCGTCAATTAAAGACGCAATCTTTTCTAATTTGTACTTATTATAATCAGGCTTCCAATAGATCATCCACCTCCTCAATATCTGCAGCGGATTTTAGTTGTTTAAAGGCAGCCGCGTGCCAAAAGGCTTCAGTTTTTCGACACGTAATCTACACTAAAAAGATAAAATTTTTTCATCTCTCTTGTGTTAATTCTCAAAACGTTACCACTAATAGTACAACAACAAAAACATTTAGTAACTTTTTAGAATATAACACAAGAGATGGAAAAATCTTATCTTTTTAATGTAGACTGCGTGTCGAAAAACCTGGTCTTCTGGCATGCGGCTGCCTTAAGGAAACTATCGACAAGCATATTGCAGTTTTGACATTTTTCTTCATAGCAGTCCCACGTCAAATTTTCACAGGATACTTTTTTTAACAGCTCTCAAATAAAAAATTATTATTCGCTTGTAATATGCTAGAAAAACGCACGTCCACATTAAAAAAAAAAAAATTTGTAGCAAACGTATCTCTTTTTGCTGAACTTGCTTTTAGTTTTAAGGTTCAAGGAGATGTACAGGCTCCCAATAAATTTGGCAAAAAAATTTATTGGAGGAGGTCCGAGATGTGGGTGATATAGTTGATACCAAACAAAAAGTTTCACTTCGCATAAAGATAATTGTTATTTTATTTTTATCAAATTTAAGTTAAAATAGTGTTTTATATTTAAGATAATAGCAGTCCTCAATTTTTTTTGCTAGTAGTAGCTACTAAAAGAGAATTGCTTGTGACGCGATGGCTTTTATAAACCAGCACAAAATATTGGGACAATACGATTTGAAGAAATGCATTTATATCGTACATATACTAAGACTAGGTATTTGTACGATATAAATGCAGTGCTAAATTTATTTATTGATTCTACAGAAGTTTAATTACCAATTTTTCATACAGTATTTTGAAGATTATGGTTTTCCAAATATTATTGTAGTAATTGACGGAACTCTTCTTGCTCCAGTCACATTAGGTTTTGTGTTTGCCGTTGGTGTCCTAATAAAAATAGGACTTCTGCTTGCCGTTGGTGTTCAGATAATACCATGTGAAGCAGCTTCGATAGTAGGCAGGATTTGGGAAAATGTAGCGGCAGTTTACACCGCTTCAATCACCAAATGAACCATTTGCGGTTCCGATTCATTTGACAACACTAACAATTAAAGAAATAGAAATATTTTCTATGGTGACGGTATTCTTTTTAAACCAGTCACATTAGGTTTTGTGTTTGCCGTTGGTGTCCTAATAAAAATAGGACTTCTGCTTGTCGTTGGTATTCAGATAATACCAGGTGAAGCGGCTTCGATAGTAGGCAGGATTTGGAAAAATGTCGCGGCAGTTTGAACCGCTTCAATCACTAAATGAACCATTTGTGCTTCCGGTTCATTTGACCATACTAACAAAAAATGAAATAGAAATATTTTCTATTATATTAATATTTTCTAACTTAAATATTTAGGAGCTAATCGAATTAATATCACGCTGGCAGGCATGCCAGTCTGTGGCGAACTGTGTCTTTCTGGTGTTGTGACTATCTAAAAAATGAAATGAGAAATTATAGCAGTTTTGGCTGCAAACAGTTTTTTAATAAAATAAATATTTTTCCAACGTAATTTTTTGTATCAATAAAACTTGCGCTTGGTTAGCTGCTGATCACCAGATTAAATAATAATTTATTATTTTGTACTAAAGGGGCAAGAATTAAAATGGGCGTGATTTGGAAGAAAAGGAATTAAATTTGTCTGTCTGTAATCAGTTGATTTTTCGGAATTTTTTATAGACAAATGAACAATTAATATATTTGTCTATAAAAAATGCCGAAAAATCAACTGATTACAGACAGACAAATTAAATTCTTAATAAATATACGTGTGGGCATAATACACACAAATGAGGTTTCTCCGTGGGTTTTTATATTTGATGTAGTGAATAATAATTCACTATGTCAGTACGTTCTGGCCAGATACTTAATGTATGTGGCTAGAGTGGAATTTTTGGTAGTTTGGTCGTAGCTGCCTGATGAGTAGACCATACTTTTCAGTACGAAACCAAACTACCAACAGAAAGAACTCATGGAGGGTTCTCATTTTTTGCAGAGTGGTACATTGGTATAACTCTTTGGGCCTTCAGCCAAAATTACTGGGCGGGGGGAAGATATTTCTACTTTTTTTAGTAGATATATTATGAGCGATTGGCCTCTGTATTTTGCTGATTTACCAAGTCGAAAATATTGGGATTGCCATGAACAATTAATATATTTGTCTATAAAAAATGCCGAAAAATCAAGAAAAGGAATGTAAATTGGTATCCTGTACATATTGCATTTATGTGACTCATTGGTTTATTGAAGTTAAAAACTGAAAAATCCATAAATTTCAGATCTGCAGCCCTCTGATAGTCAAACTATAACTAAATTATTTCTAAGTTAGTACTATTTTTAATCATTTGTCTATTGTCTATGAAAATGACTGACTGGACGGATAGTTAAGCAGAGTCCAGCACAATAGATCTTTTAGGTTGCAGTGCGAAGTGGCTGATCGCCCGCATGGCCCTCCAATAATAATAATAATAATAATAAGGTCAATGTCAACAAGCCCACAACCACCAGAAGGAAAATAAACGCTACATCAACGAAATTCAGCCACATATTCTGCATAAATGTGGCTGAATTTCGTTGATGTAGGTCATGGAAAATTTCGACAAAAGAGTGCGTATAAGCCAGCAAAGCCGTAGAGTCCATTTACCCGATGTGTTATTCCATAAATAACCCTATCCTATGTACTTTATGATTCAATAAAATAATGACAATCTAAAGACTAAAAACTGTGTTTTCTATTTAATTCAAATCTTGCGTTAATTTTGGGACACGCTTATATATCTAATGTTTTAAAAACGGTAAAAATCAAACCAAGTTAAATAAAAATTTGTGGATTGAAAAAAATTCAAACAACCAATTATTAATACTATATGTATTTTAGTTTCAATTTTTATTAAATAGTGATGAACTTGATCAAACATGCCGCACGCCATATTGAGTTAACGCCATATTGATAAAAAAAAAAAAGTTCAAACATTTTTTATTCTCATTAAGTAAAATATTGAGTATATTTTGTAAATTTATATGATGTATAACCTAAGCAATCCTAGAAAAAATTATAGTGGAAAGATCAGGCCGAAAAATGTTTAGGTTTGCGAGTTATGGGACTTCAAAGTTTCCAAGTGACCGGAAACTAATTTAATACGTCATTTGAATCGTCAATATTTAAAAATAAATTATATCTAGGCCGTGCCCGAATACCATGTTAAATATTCACACAATTGTTCAAATAGTGAATGTGATTTGAATATTTTATTAGAAACAGCAACCAACAATAGTGAGAACATATTATTTTATATAATATAAAATAAAATATAATTTGATTATTAACAACTCCCACCATTCTATGCCTTGTCCCACTGGCAACCACAAAAATCCATGAGTTGCAACTCACGTTGCCATCCATGCGTTTTGCTTGGTAGAAAATCTACGATTTCGCGAAACGAATCCCCAGAAATCCTTATGTGTTTATTCGTTTCCTCATCATTATAGGATAATATTTCACCAATAATTGGGTTTGGGAATCGCGGAGTATAATGCAGTCGTATTTTTTTAAATTGTTTTCCTTTAAATTTTATTTAAAAAAAAATAGGAGGGGAAATTATCTTCTACAAATTATTATTAAATTCGGGCAGTAAAAAATAAAAAATGTCTGCGAAGGGGAAAGTTTCTCAAGTAAATGTCACAAATTATTATTTATGGTATTACGGTATGATCACAGTAATCGCGCACAGCGCTAATAAGCATTTATTAATAGCAAGATATTCCCATTTCTTTGACGTTGACATTTCTCTGACGTATTATTGACATTTTGGGACATTTTAATGATTTGAAATTTCAACGCGTTCAACGGCACAAATTTTCAGAAAAGAAATTTTTAACAATAATTTAAATTTTTAAGGATTTTCAACAGTATACTAGAGCTGTATAACTGGATCTAATTGTTAAAGGTCGAAGATGAAAACACGTGTCAGTTTTAAATAATCTAACAGGGGAACCTTTTGATTGTCAAATTTAAAAAAATATAAAAACTATTCTAATGCCGTACCCGAATACCGTGTTAAATATTCACACGTACGAGTAATAATTGTTGACATAAAATACACTCATCCAAATTATTACAGTCGTTCGCTATGATACATTTTGACAGATCCATGTGAAATATTTTAGTAGTGAATGTGATTTGAATTTTTTATTATTCACAGCAACCAACAAGAGCAAGAACGAACCTATTATTTTATATAATATTAAATAAAATATATAATTTGATTATTCATAATTAGATTATATTCAATTTATTACAATTGATCAACCATACGATTCCTTTAATCTTATACATGTAAAAATCTATGTATATTGAGTCGTTGTTATTTCATCGATGGTTCCAACATTTTGAATATGTTCATCCTCTTCAATTATAGGTATCATTTTCATGATTTAACTAAGGCCAAGCGGTACACGATCTCTTGTTTTTACCCAAATATTGTGAAAAGTGCAGCAAGATGCTACGATTTTAATCGAATTTGTTATTTTTGATTTTATTTAAAAAAAAAATAGGCGGGGAAATTTTCACGTAAAAATTATTATTGAATTCGGGCAGTAAAAATAAAAAATGTCCGCGAAGGAGAAAATTTCTCAAGTAAATGTCACAAATTATTATTTATCACGGTATTATCACAGTATTCGGGCACGGCCTAGGTTGTAGTATTCTGTGAGACACTAATGAAACCTTTTTTTATCGGCAACCAAGCCATTTACAGGAATTAAGACCACCTCTTAATTTAACCTTTAAAACAGTTTATTTTTCTCCATATATTCCGAGTTCTACTCCACTTTTTTTGATAAAACAGATTAATAATTATTCCTCATAAAAAGTACAGGTAATCGCTAGTAAATTAGATTATAGGGGTTGCATCTCTATTTATTTTAGGGGATGAAATTACCTGGTTTCGCAAATTAAGCGGTGGTTTTAACCTCTAAAAAGGTCTTGGTTGCCGATTAAAAAAATGGTTTTAACGTCTCACAGAGTACTACAACATACCTAGTGTTTCGGTCTGGCCAAAATGATAAAAAAAATCACGATTTTTATGTCAAAATATGTAGCATAAAACGCACTCATTTATCACGAAAAAATCCAACTTTTTTTTGGATTAGATGGTCAAAATTTCGTGGATTTGGCTGTCAAATGAAAATATATTTTGGTCAGCGGTTTTTTTAAAAATAATATTAAATTTAAATATAAGTGGAATGTGGACTTATCCAATTTGTGGTATAAAATAATTAGTGTATTTTGGAATTATTCTTTCCAAAGAAGGATGTATTGATTTTTTGGCTTTAGATCAAAAACAAGATTATTAAATGTGCAGAACCCGATGATTTTTAAAAATCAATGGGCCAAACGTGCGCGATTTATTTATTACACGCGCCCGTGAAGTTGAATTCAATAACAAGAAGGTATGAGTACGACTTCTATTGGGATTAATTTTTTTTTTTAGGGAATCATTATTTATATTATGTTCCAATGCCAAAACAAAAGGCATTCTAAAAAATTCAAACCAGATTAGTACGTGAATTAGAAAAGATATTGTCCGGTAAACATGTTGTATTCATTAAAATTTACCAAAGCCAACACGTACAACAAGGACTGAGAAGCAAAAGCGTCCACGATCAAGATCATAAACGGCTGTTAATGATACTATCTTAGGCCGTGCCCGAATACCATGTTAAATATTCACACGTAATAATTTTTGGCATAAAATACACTCATCCAAATTATTACAGTCGTTCCCTATGATACATTTTGACAGATCCATGTGAATATTTTAGTAGTGAATGTGATTTGAATTTTTTATTAGCAATAGCAACCAACAAGAGCAAGAACGAACATATTATTTTATATAATATTAAATAAAAAATATAATTTGATTATATTCAATTTATTACAATTGATCAACCATACGATTCCTATAATTTTATACATGTAAATATATACATATATGTATATTGAATAGCCGTTATTTCATCGATGGTTCCAACATTTTGAATATGTTCATCCTCTTTAATTATAGGTACCATTTTCATCATTTAAACTAAGGTCAAGCGGTACACGATCTCTTGTTTTTACCCAAATATTGTGAAAAGTGCAGCAAGATACCACGATTTTAATCAAATTTTTTATTTTTTATTTTATTTAAAAAAAATAGGCGGGGAAATTATCATGTAAAAATTATTATTGAATTCGGGCAGTAAAAATAAAAAATGTCTGCGAAGGGGAAAATTTTTCAAGTAAATGTCACAAATTATTATTTATCACGGTATTATCAGTATTCGGGCACTGTGATCAGTATTCGGGCACGGCCTTAGAACCCAGTTGTAGGAGCAATCGAGCAATTTTGTTTGATATGGCACGTTAAAACATGAAACAGAAGTAAAAAGCAAAAAAAAAAAGAAATCTTCGGCTTTCTTTAATTTGTTTTTCATGTAGTAAATTACAATGTTCGCATTTTTTTCGTGCTTTTTTTACGAAATATGGTATAAAGTGATGATTACGGTGAGGTATAAAAGAGCATCACCGTGATTGATCATTGATCGCTCTTGGAGCGCTCAGTCGTACAACAGGGAAGATTTAGTATTCCTAGCTGAAATTTTAGGTAATCGCATTCGTGTAAACTAGATGGATCGCAGGTGATCAAAGTTCAATTGTATAAAACAACAAATTACAGTTGAACATAAAGTGAGTGCAGTTTACAAATTTATAAATCAGAATTACCCGTCCTTGTGTTTTTTGGTAGATCAAACCCAGTTTACCAAAAAACGAAAAAGTCTCAAACCAAATTTTGTAGACAAATTTTACTGAGACGTATAGCTAATATTGTCTTGGATATAAATTTACAGAAACGTTTCATCCAAAATTCGTTAACTTTCTTGTTCTGGTTAATATAATCTGGACTAATGATTTTTTTTTCTACTTTTTCAAGTTGAGACATTTACATCAGTAAAAGCTAATAAATGTAAAAAATGTAAAAATTATGTAAAAAGCTAACAGGGCGAGATGTCACATTCGAATTCTCTGAGCAATACTTATTCACAAATTTTGTTTAACATGATTAAGATCATAAGTGTTAATCGCTAAAGAAAATACAAAAAAATTAAAAACTAGCATTTTGTCTTTAATTTAATAGCAATTTTATTCTTTAAATTGCTATGAAATGGAACAATTTTTTTCGAAAATTTAGTTTGGTAGGAAAACCAAAATAGTGCCATGATATGAATACATAGTTAGACCTACATATTTTATTTACAATTTACAAACGAATTTTCATTGTTTACTAAATTAGGTGAGAAAATTGCTAATTTTAATTAATAATAGCTACGATAGCTAAAATATCGTGCTAAAATATAAAATTTTAATAGTTTTAATCGAAAATTTCAATTTATTGTTGATAATTTTGAATTTAAGATGATAATTGTATTAAACCTGTTAAAATTGTATATATATTATATACTAAAATGCACGATATTTTAGCTATTCTAAGTTGAAAACATATGTTTTTCACTACTTTAGCAATTTTCTTACATAATTTGGTGAAAAATGATAATTCGTTCTCAATGTGTACCGGTGTTTTAAGTAGAGTTTGACGTATAAAACCAAATTTTTCATTTTTGGCTGTTCGGTCAGGTTTGACGCAAGGTATACAGAAAAAAGAGGTGGTATATTCTTGTGTCTCATTTTCGTCTTTCATTGCGCATCACGTCACGTGTAGTCAAAAAACATATTTTTATATGAAGTTTGGCGGTTTTTTTGATTAATTTTTTAAATAAATGAAGAATAATCAAGAATAATCGTAATTTTTTTTAACCGTATTTACAACTGATAATGATACTTTACCGAGACCCTTTTTATGCTTTATATTTTTTTATGGTCCAAATATTTGAGAAATAATTCCTTCGAGTATATAATGTCTAAGATAAATGGAAAAAAAGGTAGAAAATTATGAGTACATAACATAAAACAATTAAATTATTAAATGTTTTTGGTCATTTGAACATATGTACGTACCAATTATTAAAATTTTTACGTTATGTACTCAAATTTTTGCCATCTATTTTCGGTTGGCTTCAAATTATTGGTATCCACGTACCTATTCAAATATTATGTCCATATTCAACGTTAAATATAAATGTAAAAATATATTAAATAAAAATTCATTTCACAAATTATTGTTAACGTTATAGATATACAACTAAATCAAAACACCCATTCACTGTTTAGTGTTCTATATGTGTTCTTATCAGAAGTACAATTGATAGTTTTGTTGCAATAGGAATTATTTAAATTTAGTATATTTAAAATCGAACCCCTCCAAATTTTTGAATTAAATAATTAAAATCTAAACATTCTCTGCATTTAACAAAAAAATTGTACTCATAAATTCCGAAACTTGTTATGCAATGTGCTCAAACAGTCTGCTATAGACACGAATATTAAAACATGCCTCTTTTCGCGATTTAATTCCAAAAGTATTGCAGTATATAACTAAAATAAAAATTGAAATGTTTAATTTTAACATAAAGTCGAAAAACAATTAATGGCAAGAATAAAAAAAAAATCATTTATTTTCCATTTATTTAAAAAATTAATGAAAATATCATGAAACTCCATATAAATATCAGCATTTTTGACAACACGTGACGTCAAATTGCGGAAAAAGGATAGCAACAGCATGCGCAATATTATACGTTTATTTTCTGTATATCTTGGGTTTTGACGTAATATTTAACAAAGTGAAGTTAGCAGGAAATGAGTTTGACGTAAAATATCGTGATTTTTTTATTGTTTTTTGGCCAGACCGAACACGTCGGTAGAATAGTTTTTATATTTTTTTGAATTTGACAGTACAAAAGGTTCCCTAGAAAGATTATTTGTGATTCTGTGATTTGGCGGCATGAGAGTGGAAGATTTGTATTGTCGTGACCAATTGTGATATTGGGGAAGAGGTCTCCAAATTTAAGAAAATACCTGCCCAAAATAACAGAAAATATTTGTAAAATATAAATGGTTGGTTGGGTGATCTTTAACCGACGCTTTGCTGGGAAAGTGTCCAATGCATAGACCCAATTTTTTGATTTTTATTTCGAAACGGCATTTCTTTGTCGCATAACGAATTGAGAAATATAAAATTTAGTATTGTAAAAACAATAAATATAAAAATTTAAAAATATGTACAACGGGTAATCAACATTTCGGCTGATCCAGCCTAATGCATAAAAATGCCAACGTTAGACAATTAACGGTTTTTTTACATTTGTAATTTCTAAATTTTGGTTTCTCTTAAACTGTACAAATAAAGTTTTCCCAATTGTACATTGTCCCACGTTAATAGGTCGTGTCTCGGACACAAGCTCATCGGTTTTTTTTTCATTAGGTTTTTTCATAGAACGAGAATTGACCCCAGTGGCCCTATTCTGGCTATTCCCTGAGAATTGGGAATTGAACTATTTTGACAGTATTCTAGAAGTTTGGAATTATTTTTTCCAAAAGTGTATTCTGGCGATTGGGAATTTTTAATTTAGGGAAAAAATAATTCCATTTTATGTAAGTTTTGGCGTTTATTTTTCCCAAATTTTTTTTTGGGGAATTAGAAGAAACTGAATGTTTTGTGTATTTTCATTATTTTATTTACAACGTAGTACCGGTAAAATTTTTATTTTATATGTAGAAAATAGAATTTGTATATAATGGCGGCTGTCAAATTTGGAACAGTGTTTTTTCCCATTGGATGATTTCCAATTACGCCAGAATACACTTTTGGGAATCGGGGAATAAAAAATTGGGTTGAAGTTTGAAAATATAGCAATATTTTTCCCAATCCCCAATTCCCAGGGAATAGCCAGAATAGGGCCACAAGCGGGTCAATTCTCGTTCTATGAAAAAATGGAATGAACAAAATCTTTCAATTTAGTTTCCATCACGTCTTTTTCATTTACATCTTTCCACGCAACAACAAATTGCCATTCTCGTTGTCCAAATGAAAAAGAACGCTGAAAAAACGCTGAATAAAAAGTTTTCATAATACGCCAAACAGCAAACGATATTTTATCAGGTTTCATATATATATTTCCGCTAGATGTGCTAGGTAAATGATGCAAATAGAAGCTAATACTGGCTTTATGCCGTAGATATTATAATAGCAAAATGCATAGTATTATACTATTTCGTAACGATAAGAGATTATAACTTGTAGATAGATTTAATCACTCTCTCAAACAGAGGTAACTAGAGAGTTTATCCAGTTTTCTTCTTTGCCTGTCAAAATATAAAATAAATAATTAAAATAGCCAAATTTTATTAAAACTAAAAGCAACTAATTATTTAGGGATTTTTCTTAAATGAATTGAATTTTTTTTAATAAATTTACTTACAAATTAGTTTTAAAGAGATTTATATTATAGTTTGGTTGCACATTTAACATTATAATTACAAATTTATGTCTCATAAAATTGAATTTCCATATTTATTTGTATTCTCACGACCAAAATGCTCGGTAAGACAGTTTTTTTCATATGACAAGATTTTGACGTTATTTACAGGAATCGAGAATCTATTGCCAAATTCGATTTACCAGAAAACAGCAAAAAAAGTTGATTTAAATCAAAAAATAACATGGTATTGTTGTTGTTTTTTTGCCACTTTTTGGCTATTCGATTTTGGCATATATTTCTCACTGAAAATACTTTTCATTGTACATACTTTTCACAGAACGAGAATTGACCCCTTGGACGATAAATATGAAGATAAATATTGACAATTTCATTTGAGTGTTTGCAATTTGAGGATAATCAACTGTCGAAGTGAATTTTATTCATAGATCTAAACACTGTAGATTTGAAACAAAGTTTTTTCCCATATAATATCTTCTATTTCAAGCGTAGACAGTTGGAGAAGGACGGATATATATGGGTTTTTACGAATAATATATGGATGCGCTTTCTTTTATGAAAACAAACCATTTAGTTTTTATTATTGTTCAAAAGTGGTTGTGAGTAGTTTCGTGAAAATTAAAAATTATCAAATAAAACAAAACAATTAAAAAAAAAAAAATATATACATATATACATTGATTATTATTTGCGATAAACTAATAAAAAAAATTTATGAAAAATGAAGTGTATAATCAGAAAATGTCGTAACATTACTCCCAACAAATTACCTGGAATTTCTTTTCATTGATAACTTTCACTGATTAAAATTGTGATGTAAATATTGTAATTACATAATTATCAAACATTATACAAAAACAAATGTTGTTGTTGTTGGGTTCTTATAATTTGTTTACAATTATTTTTACTAGGTCCGCAGTAAAAGTATAACGTAATGCCGCGTTTTTAGGAAAGTTATTTTTAATAATAAAATTAATTTTATTAAAAATATTGAATTTAAAAATAATTATAAGTGTATTTGCATCTAAAATAAAAATGTTTTTTAAACTTTAATTGTTTTATTTTAAACAACCCACTTTATTCTAAGCCATTGAATACAATTCTAAATAGGGCCCTAATATATTGTGACGGTGACACCTAGATTGTAATAGAACAAGATAAATTAATAGCTCAATGTTTTACTGTACTAAAATGGAATTTTCCATTGTGTTATAAAACTTTTGTGCTAAATAAATAAATTCGTTGGTGATAAATTAATTTGATTTTGTTTTATTCACAATCCAGTGATACCAACCTTGATTGACAAGGCAAAAACGTAACAATTGGTGACAGCGGTGGGATTGTGAATAATTAGATAAAATGATTCTCAACGAATTAAAGAGGGAACTTGAGAAACGGGGTTTGGCCACTGATGGTAGTGAAGCACCTTTACAAGCGCGACTACGTGACGTTATGGATAAAGAAGGGTTGAACGCTGACCATCACGATTTTGGCGTGGAGGTAATGGATGCGGCAACTGTAGAGAAGACAGGAGATAAACAACCGTCGGTCGAAACAAGACAGCTACCATCTGGAAGTTTCGATTTGTCGCAGTTAATGGCTGCTATGAAGCAGATGATGGGACAAATGGGAGAAATTAAACAGTCAAACCTCGAAATGAAAGAACAAAATGAACGACAGTTGGAACAACACAATCAGTCTAACCAAGAAATTAAATACGAAATAAAGCAACAGTTGGGCGAAATTAAGGAGTCAAACCAAATTATAGAGCGCCAGATGAGGGAAATTGCCGAAGGTCAAAAGAAAATGTACGAGAAAATTTTAGAACTGTCTACAAATGTTCATGGTAAAATAGAGAAATTGCAGACGGAATTACAATCAGAAATTCAATATGTTACAACTGAATTTAAGACGGAGATTCAACAGGTTGAAGAAAAGTTTCAACGTCTAGAGAAAGATCTAACAGACATCAAGGTAAGTGGAACAACAACACAAGTAGTTCAGATCGTTCACTCAATCAAGTTAAAGCCACCAACTTTCGACGGAACAACATCTTTTGGCATTTTCAAATTACTATTTGAAACGGCAGCCAATCAAAATCATTGGAACGACGAACATCGTGTCGCGGCGTTAATAGTGGCCCTTAAAGGTGAAGCAGCAGAGGATTTACAAACCATCCCGGAACAAGAGTGCAACAGTTATCTCGAAATTACGAAGGCGCTGGATAGGAAGTACGGCAGTGACCACAAGTGCAGATGGCAAAATAATTAGTGCAGATGGCAAAATAATTGGATGACATAATATTTATTTACTTTTTTTTTTGCTGGTTTGTCATAAACTTCAAAAAAATAATTCTTTTTGGATTGAGAGTTGATGGCGTGCGGATGCAATTGAGGAGAAAAGAAATAGAAATCACAAATACGGAGACACGATAAAAACACAAGGAAAAAAATAAAACACGGGTGAGAATAAGCCTAAAATTATTAGATAAATAAAAATAAATAAATTAAAAATAAAAAATAAAAACGTAAAGACAATACCTTTCTAAAAAAGGTACTCTTGTGGCCATTGTGTGTGATCGGATAACTATTGTGTGCAAAAACCAAACAAACAGAAAAAAACTAAAAACTAAAACATATATAAAGTTATTATTGTGTGTGTAACATTCAACAAGAAAAAAAAAATAAATAAGAACAAACAAAAAACAACCAACAAAAATGTTTATACAAGCCAAACAGTACAAACACTTAAGATATAAAAAAGTACGTTAAGGCGTAGTATTAGTGATGCATATAAATAAATATTAGTGATGCATATAAATAAATCTGAAAGTATATATACACAAAACAAATAAGTATAGGTGATAAATTCATAATAAATATAGTGTACATTTTTTTGATAGGATCTGTGTAAGGAGCGAACGAGACGGCTTGTATAAACATTTTTGTTGGTTTTGTAATAACACAAAAAGAAACACCAACAAAATAAGAAAAAAAACACCAAGACAAGAGAACCCGTGTCCGACACGCGGTGTTATTTTGTTTTGTTCCGGGAGTCCGTATCACACGGGCATTGGCGAGTTACAGCTCTGGTGACCACGAAGACGAAAATACAGCCCCGAACGTGAGTAAGGAGATTACCGTGGTACCGCATGGTACAGATCAAAAATAGGGTACACTGTCATTGATGATGCAAGCTCCAAAGGCGGCGATAAATACTTACCTCAACATGTCGTAATTTTTGTTTTTTTTATTTATTTGTAGAAACGGCGAATTGGCGATACGGCGAGCTCACCGTGTCATCGAAAGTCGGAGAGGACCAGGATTCGGGACGAAGGGAGGAAAAAAATATTGAATTTGTGCAATAAACATTTCGAGTAACACAGATAAAATGTTGTTCATTAATAATAAATATAAATTATTTATAATGTTTTGAAAAAAAAGTAAAAATGTGTGTTTAAATTTGTAATTTTCAGGAGATGATCGAAATATAAGGTGTGAGTGGAGTGTTCGGCTGATGAGATAATTTGTGTTATGCAGCTTTCAAGGTCCAGGTCATTCTCAGCGTTAACCCACCCTTCGACTGAGCACGACCGGCAAAATGCTGCGGCTGAAGAATGGCCTGGATATTCTGTTAACCCGTGTTTCGAATGAGAGGGTTAACTCGAACCGATACATTTGGTTACAAGGTCTTAGTTAAACCAGATACCGACCATAGAGTACCAATTAGGACTCTAAATCTCTCGGATAAGACGAAAACCATCAAGAAAGGGACAGTCATCGGTAAATGTAACGAAGTTTCAACTATAGTAAAGTGTGAACAGAAAAGTCCGATTGAAAAAGCCGACATGCAAGGCCAGAAAGAAATGGTAAAACAACTTATGCAGAAATGAACCGAAGATCTTACCGAGGCACAGAAAAATTCTGCACATCAAATACTCAAACGGTACATGTCCATATTCTGTAGAACGTCGAATAATAACGGAAGGATCTCAATGGTAAAGCACCGAATTGGTACGGGAATAGAGATGCCAATTCGTCACAACAACAAGAAGTCGACCGGATAGTAACAGATATGCAGGCAGCAGGAGTAATCGAACCATCTAACAGCCCATGGAGCTCACCGGTAGTATTGGTCGAGAAGAAGGACGGTAGCATGAGATTCTGCGTTGATTACCAAAAACTCAATGCTGTGACTAAAAAAGATAGCTACCCATTGCCAAGGATCCACGATACATTAGACACGTTATCGGGTGCTCGAATATTTTCTACATTAGATCTACAAAGCGATTATTGGCAGGTGGAAGTCCACGAGGAAGATCGCGAGAAAACAGCGTTCAGTGTGGGTTGCAATTTAATGTTATGCCGTTCGGATTATGTAATGCCCCTGCAACTTTTGAACGATTAATGGAGCGCGTGTTAAAGGGATTACATTGGAAGACGTGCCTAATATATCTGGACGACATCATCGTCATGGGTAAGGATTTCGACGAGAATCTAAGGAACTTGGCAGAAGTTTTGGATCGGATACAGGCCGCCGCATAAAAGTTAAGGATAAAGAAGTGTAAGCTGTTCATAACTGAAGTAAAATATTTGAGTCACCTCATAACGACTAATGGCATTCACACCGACGACGAAAAGATCGCAGCGGTAAACAACTGGCCGAGACCTAAAAATTTACATGAATTAAGAAGCTTTCTGGGATTGTTCACCAATTATAAACGTTTCGTGCCAGGATTCGCCAACATCGCCAAGAGTTTACACTAGTTGACTAGGAAGAACAAGCCATTCGAATGGAAGGATTACCAGGAAGAAGCATTCGTGGAACTAAGGAAACGGTTATGCGTCGCGCCAATCTTCGCATACCCTTTACCCAATGTGAAATTTGCGCATGTGCGTAATTACTGCGTGACACGGAAAGAATTGTTGGCTATAGTGGAGTGTGTCAAGTATTTCCATAAGTATCTTTATGGCCAAAAATTCCATTTACGGACAGATCACGGCGCTTTACGATGGCTGTTGCAATTCAAGAATCCAGAGGGACAGGTAGCACGCTGGATCGAACGTCTTCAAAGCTATTATTTGCAAATCGAATATTGGAAGGGAAATGTACACGGAAATCCCGACGCATTATCAAGACGGCCATGTCCAGTAGAATGTAAACATTGTGGTCACGTTGAAGGAAAGGAAGGCATCATCGAAGTTAGGCTTACGCAAGTGCTACCTGATGAGGAGTGAACCGACGAAATGATCAGGAAAGAGCAATTGGATGATATGGATTTATCAGTTATCATGGAATAGAAGGAAGAGGAACACCGGCCGGAGCGAGATCGCGGACAAAACACCCATTATCAAGGCTTATTGGGCTCAATGGGACAGCCTCCGTCTTGAGAATGGTTGTTTAAAACGATTGTGGGAAAGCACCGATGACAAAGTGAAGCAATTGTTGCTGATGATACCAAAGTGCCGGATTGCGGAAATCCTGAACGACTGTCATGGAGGAGCAAGTGGGGGCCACCTAGGAATTAATAAAACACTAGCAAAGATACGGGTTCCACCTATAAGCCTGGTTTACAAAAGCCTGGTTGCATCAAAAGCCTGGTTTTTCAAAAGCATGGTTTTTTAAAATCCTGGTTTTCAATAGCCTGGTTTTCAAAAGCCTGGTTTTCAAAATCCTAGTTTCAAAATCCTGGTTTTGCAACAAAAAAAGCCTGGTTTTTGGAATGCCTGGTTTTCTAAATTTAGTATTTTTTATGTTAATAAAATTTTTATTTTCTTTAATATTTGTTTGCTTATTCTGAAAAGAACATAACAGAGCATAACAAAATAGTGCAATTATTTTCCTTTTTAGTAGGTGTCATTAATAAATTCTATATAATCCGCTCCTACGTGCGGCACGCAGTGCGACATGTTTGCTGATCCCGGCTCCTACGTCCCTCGAAGTTCAAATCTAAAGCCGATCGGAGGGCTAAGCGGGGGGAGCGCAGCGACCTCCCGCGTGCCCGTGGGAGTTACAGAAGCCGTTAGCCTCTACAATTCTATTAAAATACAAAAATAATGCTTCGGCCTGAATTAATAAAAATAAATAGGTTTTCAAAAACAGGATTTTGAAACCAGGATTTTGAAAACCAGGGGACCTATTTCTGAATACGATACGAATTTGTATACGAAACGAAAATGCTATTCGATACGAAAATTAATTGGTATTTCTGAATACGAACGTACGACCTATTTTAATTTTTGTAGTGTAGGCAAAGGGAAATTTTGTTTTACGTGAAAAATCCTTAAAATGACAGTGTAAATCTGAAAATAAACGTAAATATGTCAAATTTTTGGCATCAATTTAGTTTTAATTGGCTACGTGAATAAATAAAATCGAATCCGCGCCATATTGGATAAATATTATTTTATATCAAAATAAAAAATTTTATTTAATAAAAGGAAATACAAATCTGTACCTAGAAAAATTCATAGCTACATATTTCGTGAAATTTTAGTTTTATTTATTTAATTTATTGTGATTGTGGCATTGAGGGACCCGGTAATTAGTCAACAAATTGGTATATACATAAAATATGTGAAATTTTGCTGAATAAAAAATATTTTCAATTAAAAAAATTTGGCTTTTAGTTTTTTAAAAATTTGTATTCTTTTAAAAATTAAAAAAAAATTAAAAATATAAATTTTTTGTATACATCTTGCATTTTTTGCTTTTTTATTATTGGTGTCGTTAACTATTATGTCATCGAACCAAAATCCGTTCATGAACGAACAAAAATTGCTCGAATTCGTATTGCGAAATAAGGGAAATTTTGTCACGAATCATGCTTACACGAATTCGGACAAGAAATAAACGTATTCGTATTCAAAAATACCAATGATACGAATTCGTAGATTTTTTGTTCGTATTCGTATTCAGAAATAGGGGCCCAGGCTTTTGAAAACCAGGCTTTTGAAACCAGGATTATGAAACCAGGGTTTTGTAACCCGGGATTTCCTACTATATCCCAAAGGTACGTCAACGATTCAACTGGGCAGGATGTGGGCAGGATGTGGGCAGTCAGTGAAAGAATGGTGCCAAAAATGTGACCAATTTCTGATGGCCTATCGATCAGCAATACATGACACAACCGGAATGACACCAGCTAAAACGTTATTTGGAGATAACCTACGATTACCTGGAGATCTAAAGTTTGGGACTGTACCATCAGCGGCTTTATGTGGACAGGATTACGTAGACCGAATGAAAGAGGAACTTAATGAGATTCATTAATTTGTACGGGGGAAAATATAGATGTCAATTAACCGGATGAAAGCTCGATATGACATACGAGCAAATAACTAAGGCTTCCTGGAAGGGCAAATGGTATGGCATCACAACCCGCATCGAAAGAAAGGATTATCACCGAAGCTACAACCAGCATGGGAAGGACCTTACACTGTCATCACCAGAATGAATGACGTGGTTTATTGGATTCAGAAAGGACATCGAGGTAAACCGAAGGTGGTGTATTTGGAGAGGCTGGCCCTGAACAGAGGAGGTGATTTGGGTCCTGTTCGGAACGAACAGGCTTAGATGAGGGGTAGTGTGACGGTGACACCTAGATTGTAATAGAACAAGTTAAATTAATAGCTCAATGTTTTACTGTATTAAAATGGCATTTTCCATGATAAAATTGTTCTAAATGTTTCTACACTATTCTAACTGGAAAAGTCATGAGCTTTCAAGAAGTATGGTTTGTGTATATAAAAAGGCGAACGAAGTCGAATTGGCTTACTAGTAGTTGGTAAGCGATAGTGTAAAGATTAAAAAGGAATTCAAAAATGATTTAAAAATGTTTTTGTGTGAAATAAAAAGTAAAAGTGATCAGTAAAATTGTTCGAATAATTTATATAAAGTGATTTTGTGAATTATCATTAATAAATTGTGTTGTAAAATTTTTGTGCTAAATAAATAAATTCGTTGCTGATAAATTTAATTCATTTTGTTTTATTCACAATCCACTGATACAAACCTTGATTAACAAGGCAAAAACGTAACAATATTTTAGTCTTCATCTTTTTCGCACAGAATTTTGGATGGTTGACGTTTGCTTATTTCAGCTCTATTTGTCTAACTCTATGATTTTATTGTGAATCTTATACCCCAAACACATAAGCGGCGCTCTACGCCTGACTTCGCTTCTTTTCGTCTTTATGAGCCGATTTAGACGTGTTTTCTTGCATCAGTTTCTTTCCTCGTTTCTTTACCCGTCTCTCTCTAAATTGATTTCGAAGGTCAAATTTTTGTAGAGAGAGAGGGGTAAAGAAACGAGGAAAGAAACTAATGCAAGAAAACACGTCTAAATCGGCTCTATGATTTTAGTCTTCGAAATTTTTTTTACAATTGTCTTTCTCATATGCCTATTTGGATATTATATTCAGCTAAAATTAGAGGTTTCCAAGCATTTACTTTAAAAACAACAACAATAAATATAAATTTCATTCATCACCTCAAAAAATATAAACTGCTAGTTTGACGCCTCTCTGTGTTCGCTCTTATGGAAATACATGTATTCTAATTTAGCGAAGCTGTTCGCTCCGTCAATGTGTTTAGGGTATTATTGTATTGTCAGAGATAATAGAAGTTTTATACGCACTAAAATATTTACGAAACTCGTCAAACTAAATTTTCACGTCAGATTTATCTTCCTATTTTTGGCGACCAGTGAAAATTTCATTTCACTTGAACGGCGTACTAGGCCTTACTTAAAAAAAACGCTACCATCGAATGTGACTGTGGTAAACATGCGAAAGCATACCCGAATTTTTTAAAGTACATAATTTAGTATAATACTGTAGACAGATACAAAGTGGATAATCGCACATTTTAGATTATTAAGTTATTTTGCCTGTCTTTAAATGTATTAGATGATTTTCACAAAATAGGATTATTACCATTTCATAACGCGATAGTATTCTGTTAAAATCACTATCTGACCACCCTATGTTTATATTACCTCTTAGTTTTATTGTATGTATATACATATGTAAACAATATTTAAAATTTATACTGTATATGCTGCGAGTCGAGTCGAGTTTAATCCTAGTTTAACTCTCACTATATACGGATGATCGAGTTATTTTCTAACCAACTCTAGGTGTAAATACTGCAGAGTTAAACATATGCACAGTTCAAATAGGATTGAAACCGAGTTAAAAAAAAAATGGAACAAAATATCATTTCAGATGATCATAAGATTGATTATTCTTTTTGTTGATCGCCGTATATGTTATTGTCATTTTTCCAGCGATATTATGTCTAAAAATTGTAATTTTCAATCAAATTCCACGAAAATTACGGGATAGACCACCGAAATGTTGGAGTAATTTTTTCGAAAAAATAAAAAACTAAATACCAAAACAAAAATTTATTATTAAAATTAATTAATTAAAATCTTAATAAATAAGATTTTAAAATAAAATAATAAATTTAATTGAAAAAATTAAAACGAATATTTTTTAATATTGGTGCACGAATTTTTCTTTAATTTTGTTGTTGTTTTTTTAACTCTACTCTATGCGTATACAGTGCATTTTTTAGAGTAGCGTTTAACTCGACTCTACAAATTATTAGGTCGAGTCGAGTTTAACTCGACTCCGTATATAGTGAGAGTTAGACTCGGAGTAAACTCGACTCGACTCGCAGCATATACAGTATAATTGAAATTAGTTTTATTGTTAAGTTTTTATATTTTGCTGATTTTATTTTGAGGTTCGATCAACTCAACGAGGTCATTAGTATATATTTTAAAGAATAAAAATATTCAAAGATCCTTTTTCAATTTCAACAAAATGCGAGGAAATATCTATAATACACACGTGCGAAAATTATAGGGTGTATGAATCCTAATTGAAATTCAATGTAACGTATTCATAAATACCCGTTGTGTTAATCTAATTATCAATATGCCAACTTCTAGATGAAAAGTCGTATAATTTGTGTCATGTATGTATGCAAGTATATATGAATATTTCCAAAAGAGTAACAGAAGAGCCTTGTAAAAATTTCATAAAACATGCGACTTATGTACATTAGTATAGTAAATTTTATTGTTACTGATTCATCACTGTTTTAAATAAACAAAAAAATTAATTTATTTTGGAAACTATAGTTTATGGAATGTGAAATTAAAAAATACGTCATCAAATTTCTTTCCAATTATTTTTGCATTTCTTTTCCTGTAATCATACGACTGAATTGTCTCCATCTCTAATTTTGGAAGAGGTTTTCCACGCCGAAAAACACTAATAGATTACTTATTAAAAATGTTCAATTAAATGTAATCATAACCTTGGACTAATTGAAAAACAACACCTATGCTTACTTGATTATCTTATATAGAGAAAATCACACATATGTATGTTCAAAAACCGGAAAATCTCAGACCTACTTTTTCACTTTATACTTTAGGAGGTAATTTTAATAAAATGAAAATAACTTGCCGCGCTACTACATTCACTTATGTTTAAAAAAATCGAAACTTATCCACCACACAACAATATCCAAAAACTTCATATAGCCATTAAAAAACTAGGTTGAGTGAGATTTACTACCACATGTATTCTATACACTATTTAAAATTTGCACACATGCTAGTATCGTTCACAAATGTTATATATATATATATATATATATATATATATATATATATATATATATACATATTATATATATATATATATATATATATATATATATATATATATATATATATATATATATATATATATATATATATATATATATATATATATATATATATATATATATATTATATATATATATATATATATATATATATATATATATATATATATATATATATATATATATATATATATATATATATATATATATATATATATATATATATATATATATATATATATATATATATATATATATATATATATATATATATATATATATATATATATATATATATAAATATAAAAAATGAACGCTCGTAAAACGTAAAGCAACACAAAAAAAAAATGGGAATTAAAAAATCCAAAATATAAAAGAAAGTGAAAGAAGAATTCTTTTTCTCGTCCACAAATATAAGATAAAAAGAGACAATGCCATTAACTGTCTGGTAACATAAAATGCTCAACAAAATAAAATATTTCACCCAAATAAATTAGAAAACTAACCTAAAATTTTTGTAGTTTTTTTTTTTTTTTATATTACATTTATAGATTATATCCAGTTTTTACTAATCCATTTGTTTCTTCACAATGTGAAATAATTAGTTAACATACTTTCACTAAACACATAGGTTTTTCTGAAACCATTTTCTTTATACACATTTCAAAACAATATTTTTTTTTGCTAGTTTTCAACAAATCAATTTATACTACATCACTTATTATCATTTCTAACAACACAAAGTAATGAATATGAATCTTATTTAAATTGTGAGCGACATAATCTATCCACCCGTCCTATTTTAACAATGGATTAAAAATGACTAAACCAAACTTAATACAAAATAAAATATTTCAATTACAAAAAACTACAAAAATAATGAAATGAGAGTGTATTGTGAATCGAAAAGAGAAACAATTTATGTAGATTGTAGAATATAATATTTATTTTTTTGAATTTGTACATTGTATGTACTTGTACTGTACATAAATACCTACATGCTACATACTACATTATAAATTTTTGAATGGGACTGGGAGAGCAAACAAGAATAAAAAAACTAAAAAAAAACAATGAGACGAGAAGAGAATAAAATAAACTAACTAAAACTACGATTTATTAGTTTTAAATTTCAAAAAATTAAATAATAAAAACATGAGTAAAAGAGATGAAAATACTTCAATTTGCATTTTGCGAAAGCGCAACGCAACGATGGAACGAGATGCAAGAAATGCAAATTAATTCATCCAAAACCAACACAAATGATTTATACATTATCACTTTATCACACAGCCAGAGACACAAAATACAAAAAGCCGTGACAGAAAAATGTGTGGTAGTTTCACTGATTTCTATCCCAGAGATTCAAATCAGTGGGTAGTATTAAGGGAATAGACTTTATTTTCCTATGAAACGTGTAAAAATCACATGGGATTTTCAAATAAATTATTTTGTATTGTCTATTTTCAATTTATAGAAACATTTTTATTTATAAATATAAATAATTTGAAATTAAATATATCGAAGTGCAATGCATAAACAATTTTAATTGAAATTAATAAGCATTTAAATACTTTTCATACCAGACGCCTCGCCTCAAAATTTTTAGTTACCACTTAACTCGGCTACTCCACTTGACATAAATTTTACCATTACAATTACATACCATATCTTCCCAGCAAACGTGTCTTGAGTAACACATGCAAGACAAACTCAAGACTTGTATTGGTAACAAACCCAAGACAGTTAAAAGACAACACCATGTATTTGGGACGAAGAGTCTTCAAAGAAATGTCTTGTGGTCTTTATTGGTAACATGTATACAAGATGTCTTGAGTAACATATCTCATGGTCTTCTTAGGTAACATGTCTGGTGGTCGTTATTGGTAACATGTCTGGATGCCGTCTTTTGTAACATCTTTGGTCGTCGTATTGACGATTGGAGCATCACAGATTCCACCTAGAGGAAAATTTTTAAACTGAGGTAGCTGCTAATTTGACGTTCGAAATTGTTGCAAACAATTCCAATTTTGAACTGTAAACACAATTTTTACCTACCAGATTGATAATAATTGTAAATAATTCCCATTTTGGATTATAAAAACCATTTTTAATTACCGGATTGCAAAAATTTCTTTCGTCGCATTTATGAGAAATGTCATTTTAGCTGTTGCCTCATTTTAACTTTTTTCCTCGAGAGGCGCTTTCTCTACTTTTACAATCGTCAATTAGGTAACATGTCTTGTGTTCCTCATTGATAACATATTTTGGGTTTGTCTTTAGCAACATGTATGGCGAATGTCTTAGGTAACATGTTAGAAGGTCGTCTTATGTAAATGTTTGAAGGTGGTCTTAAGTAACATATATAGGGCTCCTCTTAGGTAACGTGTCTGAAGTTCGTTATTAGTAACAAATGTGATAATTTGCCGTCTTACTTTGGTCACTGGAATAGTAATTGGTATAAAAATAAAAATGCAAATTATGCTCAAAATAAAAACCGAAAATAATTTTCTTCTTACTTTTATTAATTGACATTAAAAATTAAATAAAACACCAATAAAATTTTTCAAAATCTTTGCGAGAATAATTCTATACCAAGAAAAACTTGGGTTGAAACTATTCATTCCGGAATGAAAATACACGGCATTGTTGTTGTAAAATTGCCAAAGTAAGACGGCAGTTGTCTCAGGTAACACGTCTAGCAAATGTTTCGTGGGTTTTTTTTGTAGAAATAAAAAACTATTGTATTTGTTTAATTTTTTAATTTATTTAGAAAATATAATAAATTTTGTCTTAAGTTCTTATTAGAATTTAACAATAATTTTAAAATAAATTAAAAGTATTTTTTTAATTATATACATGCGGAATTATTATAATGTTTTCGTATCACAGTGTGGGTTTAAAGCGAGTGCATATAGAGAATCAGCCTGTTTAGACGAGTACTACTTCATCGATTTTTTGTGTTGGAACAACAACACCTCGCGTTTAGACTGTTTGTTGTTACTCGTCTATGTATGTGTATATTACATTCTAGAAAATTTGAAAATAAAAATTTACTGATTTATCCTGGGATACTGAGATCCTGCTTTATACTGAGGTCCTGATTTTTTTTTTTCAATTGTGCAATTGTTACATTTTGTCTGATTTGTTTTATTGCATCTAACATTAAATTATATTTCTCCGATCGCTTAATTCTATTTGTGAAATTAATATCCAACGGATTGTATAAAGATGGAAATTTTTTAAATTCATTGATTAAAAAGAGTGTTTGCTCTTTATTCCAATCAATTTCACTCATTTTATTATTTGTTCACCTCGCTTGTAACAAGAAAATTAGAATGAGCTCCTGTCAAAATAAAAAAAAATAAAAAATAACCGTAAATATTTGTATATGTGTTGGTGTGTAACAACACGATCAGCGCTACAAATTTTTGTTGAAAACGTTCATCGAAATATCCCTACTCCAAAATTAGTTTGTAGGCAAAGAAGTAAGAAACGAGGAAAATCAGCGCCCAAAAAGTACTCGTCTAAACAGGCCCAATAGTCATTTGATATAATACCGAGTTTACACCGTAGATAGTATAATAGCAAAATAGTATAATACTATTTTGCTATCCGGTGTAACACCGATGTTTTGGTAGTATAATAGCAAAAATAAAATATAATATTTTGATTTGACAACTATCAAATTTTAATACATACCTATTATATTTTATTGTAGAAGGAAAATTGTTGACGGTGTAATGTTAATAAATTAGTCTTGTAAGATTTAGGAGTAATCCAAAATTATACTTTATCATTATTTTGTTTTAATTTTCTGTTTTTTATGAATATTTTTTGCGGTATAAAACCGACTATGGTAGATAGTAAAATAGTATTATACTATCATGCTATTATACTAAGTACGATGTAAAGTCAGTATAAGTAGTCTAAATTGTGCGAACAAAAACCATTGGGTGTATCCAGTGGGCTTAGGCCCTTTCCGAAAGTTATACTTATTTATTTAGACATACTTATTTGCCGCCATCTTAAATAAGTAATGTAAAATCATCCGAAATGATTTCACATACTTATTTAACACTAGAACTACCGACCGGTCAAAATGACCGATTTACATTTATTGAATTCATTTTTTTAATTATTATGTTAGAATTGTTTTGGAAATTTATGATGATTTTTAATTTAATTACTTTATTGTCATATTAAAACTCAACAAAAATTTCTAACATAATCATACAAAAAAAAATTAATTCAATAAATGTAAATCCGTAATTTTGACGGGTTGGTAGTTCTAGTGTTAATATTTTGACAGAAACGTCAAAACCATAATGCGTGATTTACACGTTCCAACAATGTTTCCCAACAAAAAATGAAGAGATTAGTATACCGCGAATTCCATTTGAAAGACAAGAACAAATATATAAACAAACAAAATTTTGTTGGACTTTTTTTTCTTTTTTTTTCAACTTTGTTTCCATAAAAATTTTTTTTGACTATAAAATATACTCGACCCGAGTATATTTTATGGAAACAAACAACAACAAACACATAAAAAATGGCGATTTGTAAAATTTTTATAGCGCTTTATTTTTATTTTTTTAAATTTTTATTTAAAAATTAAAATTTACGTTCGAACAGTTTTCATTTTTAGCCAAGAAAAGTCGTAATTTTGATAAATAAAGTGGTATCGCAGCGGCATTCGTCAAAAATTACATTGTCGATTTTATACCGCCAAAAAATTATAGCATGCCCGACATTTTTGTTTTATTTTTTTATAAATTTTTGTTTAAAAATGGAAGTTTACTTTCGAAAAGCTTTATTTTAGCCAGAAAAGTTGTAATTTTGAAACATAAAGTTGCATTATCGCCCTATTCGACATCATAGATTTTATACCGCCAAAAAGTTATAGCATGACCGACATTTTCGTTTTATACGTTTCTCTTTTTATCGCATGTAAATATTTTCTACTGCGTGTAGCTCTAAGTCTCAACAAAAAAAAAGTTTGAAAAACATTGTTGGAACGTGTAAATCACGCATTAGAAAAATGAATGAAGCTAAGAAATTCTTGCTTCTTACCTATTTAATAAATAAAAATTTGTGTTAGAAAAATGGATGAAGCTAAGAAATTCTTGCTTCTTACCTATTTAATAAATAAAAATTTGTGTTAGAAAAATGGATGAAGCTAAGAAATTCTTGCTTCTTACCTATTTAATAAATAAAAATATCAAATTATGTGTGAAATTGATCGATAGATCGAAATACGAAATTGTATCAAAAATATTTTTAAGTTGAGGTTATGTGTAAATGATTATATGAATATTTAATGTTTCAACTTAAAAATATTAAAAATAAATTAAAAAAAAAAATATACATTACATCGCACGTTATATAATTTTCGTTTCATTTTATGTTTATTTTATAAATTTTAATTAAATTGTTTTATAAACAGGTTATTATTAATGGTTATCAAAATGTAAACAATGAAAAGTTTGACAGAATTTTATTTTTCATTTTTTATTTTGTAAGAAAGAGATAGCAACATACTTATTTAAATAAGTTACCTCGCCAACATACTTATTTAAGATGGCGGTAAATAAGTATGTCTAAATAAATAAGTATAACTTTCGGAAAGGGTCTTAGGCCTCACTAAAAAATGTAGACTATTCTGTGAAAAATGTAAAATAATCTCATTTGTAGACGGTCTACACCCGCTGATTTGGGTTCATAACTTGGATAATTTATCTCGTTTATTTAAATTTCTGAAATTTGAATGCCGTCTTACTTTGGTCACTGGAATAGTTATTGGTATAAAAATAAAAATGCAGAAAATAAAAAATTTAAACTTAAAAATAGTAGATTCAGTCTATCTTATTGAATAACATTGTAAATAAACAAAATTCAGTATAAAATATAATTCTACAAATATTTATGTATCACTAAATAAAAAAATTAATTTTAAAATTAAAGGTAAAAATTAGGTTTCTTACTAAAAGTCTTTGAAATGTAAAAATAATTCAATATAAAATAATTCCATTCATCAATGCAGAATGGTGTAAAATTCAAATTGTAAAAACATAAAATTAAAAGAAAAATTCAATGTAAAATCTAAATCTAAATATATATATATATATATATATATATATATATATATATATATATATATATATATATATACAGGGTGGCTGAGACCAAATGTTACTAACTTCACTCTGCTGTCATTTGTGTAGTTGTCATTTTCGCGCATTAATTTTTGGACAGATTGAAGTTTGGTTAGTTGTTTATATGTGGTCAATAAATAATTGTTCTAAATTAATATCTTAATAAAAAAATCGTAATGGAATTCAAACGTAATAGTGTAATTGCACTGTATTTGGGTGGAAATTCACAAACAGCAATAGTTCGTCAGCTCCAGCATTTGAATGTGAATAAAATGTTTGTGTATCGAACCATAACTCGATACAACGAAACTGGTAGCATCGCTAAACGCAACAGAGGCGGTCCTAAAAAGACAGCAACATCAAAAGAAATGATACGAAAGGTGAAGAAACGAATCCAACGAAATCCTCGTCAAAGTGCCAATCAATTAGCCGCACGTCTACATGTTTCACGATACAGCATTCAAACCATATTGAAAAATGAACTACATTTGAAGCCCTACAAGATACAAAAAGTTCAAGATCTTACGGAGGCACAAAAAAAAGTTAGGCTTGAAAGAACACGAGCATTGAAGGCCTTGGCCGAACGTGATGAGATTCCAAAAATTGTCTTTTCTGATGAGAAAATTTTCACCATTCAACAGCATGTGAATAAACAAAATGATCGTGTTTGGTTAGAGGACAAGTCCAACGATAATTTGGACACAAGAGTTGCCATGCGCAAGCAATCACCAGCTTATGTTATGGTTTGGGCTGCAGTTACTGCAGATGGACGCACTCCTCTGGTTTTCATCGAACATGGAGTCAAGGTAAACCAAGAGATGTACCGCCAAAAGATCCTAAACGATGCTTTGCTACCTTGGGCACGTAAACACTTTGGTACGAACCGTTGGACATTCCAACAGGACTCGGCACCGTCACACAAAGCTCGAGCGACACAGCAATTTTTACAAAATTGCGTTCCGCGGCTGATTTCGTCGAAAGAATGGCCACCATATTCACCAGACTTGAATCCCATGGATTTCTCCATATGGTCCATTTTGGAGAGTAAGGTGTCCACTAAAAAATACGAAAGTGTTGATGCATTGAAGTCAGCTCTTGTTCGAGAATGGAATAAAATTCCGCAAGCCCACGTTCGGTCAGCATGCAATGCTTTCTATGGAAGACTGAATCAAATAATCAAAGCCAAAGGAGGTCATATCGAGCAGTAACATGTTTTTCATAAAATGTAATATGTTTTCAACATATTCCACGAAATTTCAATAAAAAATAATCAAAATTAAAAAAATTACAGCGTTTTCATTTGGTAACACTTGGTCTCAGCCACCCTGTATATATATATACATATATATATATACGAGTATATATCTATATATATATATATATATATATATATATATATATATATATATATATATATATATATATATATATATATATATATATATATATATATAATCACCATATATACATATATATATGCGTTATTACTAGAAGTATACTAAATTAATATTGCAGTTCTGGCTCGGCTCAAATATTATTTCTATGCACTACGTATATTTACGAAAAATAAAAAAAATATAAACATGTACATATATATAATTATATTTTTTTTAGGCTAGCATTGGTTTTAGCTGTCTCAGTCAAAGTGGCGCCATTTATTTCTTGGTGTGGAAATATTAGCGATTAAAAATCACTGTTTTCCAAAATTTGCCACTGTCGCCTGTCAAGTGAGACAGCTAAAACCAATCCGTGCCTTTTTTTATTTAAATTAATTATATATCTATTATTATTTATTTGTTTTAGTAAGTAATCACAGAAAATTTTCTTTACACTTTCACTCACACAACACACAAAGACGACACAAAATAATAATAAACAAAAAAAAAACAAAAAAATGGCGAAATATATGCGGTTTGGGTGGCTGTGACGATAACGAAGCGGTTTTTAAAGACATTTTCAAGACAACCGCAAGACTTGTTACTATTCGTTCTATTTCCCACCGATAGGAGCGCGTTAAATTAAATAACGTACGTGACTTTAGTAACATACTGAAGACAACCCAAAGACATGTTCTTTAAGAAATTTGTCTCTTTTTAACATGTGTATTTATATATTATTTGCTCTATCCCAGACAAGCTAAAGACATGTTACCAAAGACAAAAAATCTGCTGGGTTGTAACAAAAATATAAAAAATGGCGTCGGGTGAGGAAAACATACAATAAATTTGACGGTTAGAAATCATTTGCGCTTTGATATTTTAAAGAAATTGTGCAAAATTTTTTGCAAAAAAGTCGAGCAAATGATTGTATGACATATGGCAAGTTGTCGCAATTTCGTGTCTCCACTAGCAACTGTTCGAATTTTAAAAGTATAACTCGATGTTAATGGCAGGTGGAGAGTAGGTTTAACACCTAGGCCCTTTCCGAAAGTTATACTTATTTATTTAGACCTACTTATTTAAATAAGTATGTTGGCGAGGTAACTTAATATAAGTATGTTCTTACAAAAAAAAAATCTTAAACGAAAACCAAAATTCTGTTAATTTCATTGCATACATATTGTGATATTATGTAGTAATTAAGTTTTATAAACAATTTAATTAAAAAAATTATTTTATAGTTACAAAATAGTCAAAATAAAAAATAAGTACATATGTGAAATCAATTCGGATGATTTTACATACTTATACCGATTTTCCATCGTCATAGTATAATAGTATAATAGAATTATACCGATTTTCCATCGTCATAGTATAATAGTATAATAGTATTATACTATTGTATAATAGTATAATAGTATAATTATAATATTTTGTTATAATAAGTAGCTATCAAAAATATAATAGGTAGCAAATTGTGTTTTTAACATTGTAAATTTATCTGACAGTGTGTTATTTTGACAATTCACTAAATTCATTCGATTTTTTTTTGTTTTTTTTTGTGGTATCTGCATAGTGCACACATTTTATTAATTTTTTAAAAACACAACTAATCAGCCTGTTTAGACGAGTACTTCTTCAACGATTTTTTGTGTTGTAACAACAACACCTCGCGTTTAGACTGTTTGTTGTTACTCGTCTATGTATGCGTATATTACATTCTAGAAAATTTAAAAATAAAAATTTACTGATTTATTCCATGTGTAGATTTTCTTGTTTGAGGTTTAAAAACATTGCGAATACCAGAAATTAATATCCAGCGGATTGTATAAACATGGGTATTTTTTCAATTCATTGATTAAAAAGAGTGTTTGCTCTTTGTTCCAATCCATTTCAGTCATATTATTACCGATAACTATCAATTTAATTCTCAAATAATATTAAATTAATTATAATTAAATATTATAAAATTATTGTATTTAATTTTATTTATTTTAAGCACCAAAACAATGTTTTTTTTCACCTTCTCGCTTGTAACAAGAAAATTAGAATGAGCTCCTGTCAAAATAAAAAAATAAGAAAAAATAACCGTAAATATTTTTATATGTGTTGGTGTGTAACAACACGATCAGCGCTACAAATTTTTGTTGAAAACGTTCATCGGAATATCCCTACTCCAAAATTAGTTTGTAGGCAGAGAAGTAAGAAACGAGGAAAATCGGCGCCCAAAAAGTACTCGTCTAAACAGGCCCAATGCGTATGCTTGGTTATTTTTAATTGTTTTTTTTATTATGAATACACGTTAAAATTTTCAAAATAGGAATTATACCTACGTTCACATAAAAAAAGTATAATTGGTGCTAACTTCGTCGCATGCGATGGAAAACCGACAAGGAATAATAGTATGTATACCCAAGTATTTTTAAATCCAACTATTTTATAATATTCCATAATATATCCATAACTTAGTTCTGGGTTAACCTTTGTTTGAGTTACGAATTATTATAAGAAAACATATGCACCGTGTCGCAATTATTGGGAACTCACAGAACTCACTATATAAAAATTGTATACATGTGTGTGTGTGAAAATAATATTGGCGGGAATATTTTTTAATGTGTATGTGTGTAAATGTCAAGCTCGAAATTTGGCGGGTAAATCAAATTATTCATTAATGAAACAAAATTTATATTTATGTATTTTTATTTTGGTAACCAAATATATAATACAATATAAAATGGCGTCGAGCGTCCGTAAAAATATTTATTAACACAAAAAAAAAATCAATATCACTAAACCACTGCACCGATCAACCTATTATAATAAGACACAAAAACAAACTGATAAACTACGTAAGTAAAAAAAAATGTTATATAAAATGTATACATATACGCACCAATACTATGTTGTATTTTTAATGAATTCGAGTTATGTGAGTTTCGGATATTTTGTCAAAATCCAAAGGAAAATACAGTAGCTCAATTTTGAGTTCTGTGTTGTTATACTTGGGTAATAGTATTATATGTACTATTATGCTAAATACTATTGACGATGGAAAATCGGTATTATTTAAGATATCGGCAAATAAGTATGTCTAATGTCAAATTCTTTCGGGTTACTCGAAATAAAGTAACTTTTTTATCTCCTAAAAAATATGAAAATATTTTTGTAGTTGTGTTGGTGTAAAAAGAGCAAAATAAAGTGAGGTTATGTTTTACTGTCAGTCAGATCAGTAAAACTTTTTTTATTTTGATAACAAAAAGATGGAACCAATTAATTTTAGCGCATTAATATTCAATAAACAACAAATGAAATATCTAAATGAAGTTTTATTTTTGTTTCCAATTCACTTTGACATTTCACATTTCTATGTATTTGTAAAGAGTAAAGCAAATCTATGAAAAAATCTAGAGTAAAGCAAAATGCTCTCGAGCAAAAAATAAAGTGCTTTATTTTCCCAGAAAGAATTTGTAATGTCAAATTGTTACTCTTCGAGTAAAATTTTTTACCCTCAGGGTGTTTTTTTTCCGAAAGAATTAACATAAATAAATAAGTATAACCCTCCAGACCAGGTGTATCATAAACGTACGGTTTACGAAGACTTTGCTATACTAAGGTGTTCGTAAACGTTACACTAAAACAGTACGAATATAATACGTAATGTGTACTTTTGTCACATGAGAAGTGAAACAAATTTGCGAAGACGTATGTATTAGCATGTATAAAAGTGTTCATAATGTGTACGCTTAAACGTAATGTTTACGTACTGCTTAAGCGTAACATTGACGAACGGTTTAGTGCGAATTGTCCCATTTAATTAGAATAAAACAATTTTTTTAAATCAATCTTATCTTTTATTTGTATTTTTCTTCAAATAAGCCGCAACACAAGACACAACGTGCCAAATTTGTTAATTAATCTTTTTCTGAAATGAAATAAAATGTTTCAATCATAGATGAAGTACTTCGAGTATTACTTAAATACCTTTCAAAATATTCATTATAATGATTTTTATATGATATTATGGATATATGCTGCTCTTGAATGCCACGAAAAACTAACAATAATTATCAGAAGTTTTTATATTTTCACAATACGACAACTTTAATTTAATTTGTACAAAAAAAATTGAAAATAAAACAAAGCCGCAAGATATAATTGACAGCACTGTGTATAGAGAATGCAAATGAAGTAGTGTGTTGTAATAAGAATGTTTCGTAAACTGTTGAGGGAACTTTCTTTTACTACTTTTTTCTGAGGGAACTTTCGGAAAGGGCCCTACTTTCCACTTGCCATTAAAATCGAGTTATACCATTAAAAATCGAACAGTTGCTAGTGGAGACACGAAATTGCAACAACTTGCCATATGTCATACAATCATTTGCTGCCAAGAAGGCATAACTTGATTGTATACCAAAATTTTACATTTCCTGGCTGGATTAAAAAACATGGTTACCAGTTTCGAATGGAAGTTTTATAATTTGTAGTTAGAAACTTTTTTTACAAAAATTTGTTGTGGCACAAAAAAAATAAATTTTTGTTGAGATATTTTTAAATACAAACTTAAAAATGTGGCAGCCAAAAAAGAATCGTTAAAATACATATAAGTGTGTGAAATGTAACATAAACGATAATTTTGTCACATGAGAAGTGAAACAAATTTACGAAGACTTGTATATGTATTAGTATAAATAAAAGTGTTCATAATGTGTACGCGTTAGGCGTGACATTTATGAGCCTCCTGGGCGAAACATTTACGTACGGTATCGTGCGAATCGCCCCATTTAATTTTAAAGAATAAAACAAATTTTTATAATTAAGATTTTTTATTATGTTAATCAAAAAATTTAAAAACACAGTTTTGTTTGTTTTTTTACATGCATACATATAAAATTAACCCTTCCGCGTGGAGTGCCGTACACATGTACGTCATGCGTAAAATCATCTCTACTGCGGAGTGCCGTACACGTGTACGTCATTACAAAATATGAACATTAATAAGACACCATGAATTATTTTAGATGATATTTGTATAAAGTACATTTAAAAATTTTCATTTAATTTCCTCCTCCCGCAACTCACATAGTAATTGAAACTTTTAATTCCCACGCGGAAGGGTTAATTAATATTAAGGACTTTATATTCTGACTTATAAAAATCACAATTATTCATAATTGTACTAATGAACTACATAAGTAAGAAGAGACTTTCTTTAAGTCTGCCTTATCAAAATATCACAATATAGTATACTATATGTATTTAAAAATTCTTATATTCTTCTCAGCGGGAAAAAACATTAGAAGTAATTTCACAGAAGCACTTTCTCGAATCACTTTTGCGCTATCGCAAATATTAATAATTCCATTCCTTATTGATCTGTATTGTTTTTGTTTCAACATTTTTATATTTTATTTAAAAAACAAAATGTTTATATATACGAATTTAAACACAATTAAGATACAGAAAATAATTACTATTTAAATAAATTCACATAATATACACACCAGTTTAGCTTTTAAATAGAAATAGAAATGAAACAAAATGTTTATTTGCACGTAAACACAAAATTTAGATACTGCTGATCTGTTGTTAATTATTTTATAATAAATTTTTATAAAATGCGCACCAGTTTAACGTTTCATTTGTCAACTTTACTTAGTAAAATGGTGGACTAGAATTCTATAATCTGTAATTGGCATGGCTGTGTAAGTAATGTGCGTGTAGTAGTTTATTTAAAAAAAAAAAAACGTTCGTAAACTGTTCGTATGCTGTACATTTTTACTGTATACATTTTTGCGCCGGGAGGGTGGACACAAAAGAGATATACGACCATATTTTTAACTCGGTTTTTAATTCCGTCAAGTTTTCATTTTCTTGACGAGCTCAATGGACAAATCTGGTGAATCAACCTTTAGCTAATTCCGAATATAAAAGTACTTTTAAACTACTTCTATTACCGATTTTTCATCATCATAGTATAATAGTGTAATAGTATTAAGTACTTTTCATACAACGCGCTTCGCCTCGAAATATTTAGTTACCACAAATGCGAAGCTGAGACCCTTTCATACCGATGGCGTTGGCTTTGAACATTAGGTTGCTATCAAATATTTTATTTAGGTCTATTTTACACGTGAATTATAGCAAGAACTGAGATATTCTAAATTTGTAACGTACATATGAGCTAGATTTTTTATGTCGTTTTCCTGTTCAGCTGTCATTCGACGCTCGGTAAAATTTTTCGGAGCGATTACTAACACGATCACATTTAAATGTCATCGAAATGTCATTTAAACATGAAAATAAATATGCGGAAAAATATATTTAAAAAACAGTAAAATAATTAACAAATAATACAACAAATAACATGATTACAATAAATTATTTATTAATTTACGGAAAAATTCATCAGTATTAACAATCTAATTATAAAAATAGAATTTGACAATTAATACGTATATTCACACAACCATATAAAAAACAAAAAATCGCAGAATCCGGATTTTTAGCTTTTCCAGTTAAAACGTCAAAAAACTGTCATTTTTCAACTCGGATTCGACTCTGAATCTGTTTTTTGTTGCAACAGGAAAACCACATTAGTAAGTATGAAATATTTGTGCAAAAAATGTGATTTGTAGGTTATGTTGAGAAAGCACTTCGCTTTGTACTACTTTAAAATCTCGCAGTCGCGTGTGGAACGCTCGATTTTGTCAGTTCTTCATTTTGTCAGTTGGTGGTAAACCTTTTTTTCGATTTTTTGGGGCACCGCAAAAACATCTTCGTTTGCACATTGACAGAGTTTAATCAGTTCAATTTGCAATTGGTCGACTGAACGAGAATCTTTGAATTGTACTGTTAACTCTTTTTTAATTGTTCCCATGTTGGCCCATCATGTAACGGCAACTGAATATTTTGCGCACATTGTCGGTAATACTGTAGATAATACTATTAGGACAATTATACGATTTTTAACATGTTCCGAAGAGTTCGTTTAATTGTTAAATAGGTTTCAGCACGCTGCTCGACACTAACAAATAGTAAAACGTTAAGGAATATAATCAGAATTATTGTATAACGACTTAAGGAAGTTTCGAGCTCACTATTTGCACACACTTCAGAATTTTTAGGTAATAGCTGTGTTTTATCCTAGGCACATTAGAGCTATATGCAGGAGCAGCAAAATACAGCTCCGAAACTGACGGACTGTAGCTTATAACAGGTATTCTTGGATCACATATTCCCTCGATTATGGGGAACATAAAGTCGCCAGAGCGGTTAGAATACCTCAGCGTTTGAGAACAGCTGTCCTATAAACCGAAGAGTGTCCACAAATATGATCCTCCGATGACGTACTCAGGTTTAATTAACAATATTTAATATTAAATTAACAATAAATAATAATAATTAATTTGCCTAATTTCATAAGAGGTGATATTCGATTATCGACTAACTTGAAACCCAAGACAGCCTTTTTCACCTGCGACACAAGAAGAAATGCAAGTAGCCTTGGGACAACATCGTCTCCACTTTTAGGCCATCGAGTTACTTGGAGAGCAAAGAGTTCTAACCGACACTCGTTCATGCTTGTTTTAAGGCGCTCTAATGCTTGTGATAAGGTCTCATTTTCGTAATGACGGCATGTTCCATGTGCCGATCCTAAATCTCACATTCGGTTATGAGTTCGGTGTTGTTTTGGCGGTATCCAATTTTTTTTTTGTTGGCATTTTTAACAGTTATTTTTTTTACGGATGCGGGTCGTTATCCCAGCGAACCAACCGTTTAGTCGCTTCTAGGACAGTTAGTGGTTACTGTAGTGGAATTCTAAGGCTATCATAATCGTTCGGAGAGTGATTTTACGAGTTATGTGAGTGCCTCCAATCAGAGGGGCGCAAAATATCCAAATAAAGATCAATATAATATATGGACAACACAACATACCTTCCGATTTATTACGCATCTATTGGCCTTTCTCATGGAGAACGGATCTTTCTTATTGTTTATTGCGTAATATCATGTAATTTTGATTCAAATAATCAAGCTGCAGATATGTTCATATACCGAACTGAAAAATTTACTAAACTACTGCAATTTATTGAAATTAATAATTTAATAGTAAATACAGTTACCCTAGATAATGAGTCAATTACAACTAGTCTATTAGGCCTATTTGTAGAATACCTAAAACCTTTTTAATATAAAAAATCGTTGTTTTTATCATTCCAATAATTTTAAAACAAATAATATTGCTATATTAACCCTTGTGTCTATACCCGGGCACCCGGGTAGCCATTTCGATTTAAAATGCTCGTAACTTTTTCAATTTCACAGTTAGACTATCCCTACTCCTTGACATCCAAGAACTACTTATTTTTTATTGATCTTTGAACAGAAGTTAACTAAAAATTATTGCTGAACTAAATTATTCGTTTACCAATATTATTACTCTTGTAGTCTATACCCGGCCACCCGGGTGGCCATTTAAAAAAAACACTGAATATGCTATTTGTATAACATTTTATTGTTTAAATCAACATTTCATCACAGAAAAAATCAAAAATTATCACATAAATAATTCAGTTGGTTATTAAAAATATGTTTACAAAATAAGAAATTCAATTTGGTAAAAATTTACAAAAAAAATTAAAACTATTAACACTTAGAACACTTTATTTGAGTGTTCGTATGTTCTACACATACTGGTCTTCTACAGATACTACAGGATTTCCGTGAATTTCGTCGTTTTTTGGGATCGGAAGACAAACAAATCCAGCATTTGCCAACTTGAGGATTTCGGCCATCGTTGTTGCGTAACACATTAGGTACTCCAGACGTTGTCAATTCCTGGTTTATTGGTACATAGAGCGGTTTGCCAAGTATGCATTCTATCCCTGAACGTGAATTAAAATTTCTATATACATTTGGTATGGTTGATCGATCTGACACATGCGGTAGAGCTAATTGAAGCACAAGATCTTTCAAGAATTCTCGACGATTGTGTGTTTTGTTTGATCTAGCCGGGTTATTTTCTATGTAAATTTTGTAAGCCGCGACGCAAGCTACATCAATTATATTGTAAAAAAATGCTACAGGCCATCTTTTCGTCCTTCGTTTGGTTGTATAATGAGTGACCAGTTTGTCCATATTATCTACTCCACCTTTTTTTCCATTGTAATAATGAATGATTTCCGGTTTTTTTTTGTCTCCAATTACTGAATCCGTATAATGCTGCGTAGATAATAATAATACACTCTTATTTTTTTTGGGGACATACGAACAAAGTGTAATATTATCATCGCTGAATCCAAAAATTGACGAATAAATTTCCCGAGATCTGGACGGCATCATTTCTTTTGGAACATAGGGTTTATTTTTTTTTAATGTCCCGACTATTGATAAGTCCCAAGAGATCAATAAACGAGCAAGCGGCAATGATGTAAAAAAATTGTCAGTTACTATATTTCTCCCAGACCCTTTGAAACGGGCGCATAGGTCCTTGACAACCCGCTCTCCTTGATTGATTTCCCTGCCTGATGGTTGCTTACCCGTATATATCTGCCCCGTTATTGGGTAAGAGTTAGCAGCATCGCAAACCCACCATACTTTGATCCCATATTTTGCAGGTTTGGACGGCATATACTGGGTGAATCTTGTTCGTCCTACACAAACATTTTTTTTTATACTGAATACTGAATACTGAATACTGAATACAGAATACAGAATACAGAATACAGAATACAGAATACAGAATACAGAATACAGAATACAGAATACAGAATACTGAATACAGAATACTGAATACTGAATACTGAATACTGAATACTGAATACTGAATACTGAATACAGAATACAGAATACTGAATACTGAATACAGAATACTGAATACAGAATACAGAATACAGAATACTGAATACTGAATACTGAATACTGAATACTGAATACTGAATACTGAATACTGAATACTGAATACTGAATACAGAATACTGAATACAGAATACAGAATACTGAATACTGAATACAGAATACAGAATACTGAATACTGAATACTGAATACTGAATACAGAATACTGAATACAGAATACAGAATACAGAATACTGAATACTGAATACTGAATACTGAATACTGAATACTGAATACAGAATACAGAATACAGAATACTGAATACTGAATACAGAATACTGAATACAGAATACAGAATACAGAATACAGAATACAGAATACAGAATACAGAATACTGAATACTGAAATGTCAATAATTTCCAGATTTTCTGCGGTTTATCCCGATTTAGAATATTGTGTTCTGTGTATACTTCATTGGCCTTCCTGTTTGTGTGTCTAATGATTATTTCACACATGACGTCCGTAAATATACACTTGAAGGTATCTCTTACAGATAACATTTCGGTCGATCGCGATGGCCCACTTCGTTGACTCCTGAGAATATTGTGTCTCAATGTTTGCCTTTGAGGAGGATTTTGTCTCCATATCGATCCATCTTTTCCTTTTAGATAAGGCGAATTATTACAATTTGCACTTCCAGTTTCTCCTTCGTCTTCAACTTCACTATCGCTGAAAATTTCTTCATCAGACACTTCAATTTGGACTTCATGATCTTCATAAACGTCCTCTATGTCTGAATCTTCCACGTTTCTATCCGCTGCTGTAGGAAGCCACTCATCTTCTGAGCCGTCGTCAACAAAATCAAGCACTTCTTCGTCATCGTCACATTCCTCTAATAAACGATTTAGGTATGCTTGTTGATCTTCATACGACAAACTAGGGCAAAAATGTGTATATAAATGTAAAAAAACCGAACGGATCATCCAAATAATAAATCTTACCGTCTAAACTCAGCATTTGAAATGTCTCTGTGGTCCGCCATTTTATCACTCACATATATATTTATTTACAAAAAAAATCACTTCCATTGCGGAAGCACCATACTTTGATCCCATATTTTGCCGGTTTGGACGGCATATACTGGGTGAATCTTGTTCGTCCTACACAAAAATTTTTTTTTTATACTGAATACTGAATACTGAATACTGAATACAGAATACAGAATACAGAATACAGAATACAGAATACAGAATACAGAATACAGAATAAAGAATACAGAATACTGAATACTGAATACAGAATACTGAATACAGAATACAGAATACTGAATACTGAATACTGAATACTGAATACTGAATACTGAATACTGAATACTGAATACAGAATACTGAATACAGAATACAGAATACTGAATACTGAATACTGAATACTGAATACTGAATACTGAATACTGAATACAGAATACAGAATACAGAATACAGAATACAGAATACTGAATACTGAATACTGAATACTGAATACTGAATACTGAATACTGAATACTGAATACTGAATACAGAATACAGAATACAGAATACTGAATACTGAATACTGAATACTGAATACAGAATACTGAATACTGAATACAGAATACTGAATACTGAATACTGAATACAGAATACAGAATACAGAATACAGAATACTGAATACTGAATACTGAATACTGAAATGTCAATAATTTCCAGATTTTCTGCGGTTTATCCCGATTTAGAATATTGTGTTCTGTGTATACTTCATTGGCCTTCCTGTTTGTGTGTCTAATGATTATTTCACACATGACGTCCGTAAATATACACTTGAAGGTGTCTCTTACAGATAACATTTCGGTCGATCGCGATGGCCCACTTCGTTGACTCCTGAGAATATTGTGTCTCAATGTTTGCCTTTGAGGAGGATTTTGTCTCCATATCGATCCATCTTTTCCTTTTAGATAAGGCGAATTATTACAATTTGCACTTCCAGTTTCTCCTTCGTCTTCAACTTCACTATCGCTGAAAATTTCTTCATCAGACACTTCAATTTGGACTTCATGATCTTCATAAACGTCCTCTATGTCTGAATCTTCCACGTTTCTATCCGCTGCTGTAGGAAGCCACTCATCTTCTGAGCCGTCGTCAACAAAATCAAGCACTTCTTCGTCATCGTCACATTCCTCTAATAAACGATTTAGGTATGCTTGTTGATCTTCATACGACAAACTAGGGCAAAAATGTGTATATAAATGTAAAAAAACCGAACGGATCATCCAAATAATAAATCTTACCGTCTAAACTCAGCATTTGAAATGTCTCTGTGGTCCGCCATTTTATCACTCACATATATATTTATTTACAAAAAAAATCACTTCCGCAATCAACCTTTCCATTTGAATACCACACCTACTCTAATTTCCTCAGCTCACCTAAACGATTCTTTTCTGTTTTGTTTTACTAGCATTAACCGGGGATTCCCCATTATTTATTTATTTTTTTTGTTTTATAACGTTTAAAATAGTATATTAAAATAAATAAAGGCAATAATACACTGGCAAATACAAAAATTTTCGATATTAACAAGAAAATACATGTGGCCACCCGGGTGGGTCGGGTATAGAATAGTGTATAATTTTTTGGATATAGACACAACGGTTAATAAAAAGTATAAAGGAAGAAATTCGTAGGAATTGGTTTTAAAACAGTTACTAACTAAAACAAAATAGAGTATATAGGTACGTCGAGAAAAAAGATATATCCCAGGAATTCAAAAACAGAGTGTAAAATAATGAGAATTTTTTTTAAAGTTACGTAAGGTGCCAAATTTTCTATTTGTTTTAATTAGTAGTGTAAAATCAGTGTTGTGATAAAATAAACAAGTGAGAGACAATTGTGAAAGTGCGCAAAAAATGTAAGCTCAGGTTTTAAAACCATTCAAATAATTATATGTGATTTTGTGATATGTCGTTTGATAAGTCTAAGTAATTTTAAAATTTTTAGTTTTCGTTATAGCCGTTGTATATTAACAATTGCTTCAAGTAAATTCGTGGAAATACGAGTAGTATTTATAAAATGGCAGTTAAAAGAGCAACTAAATGTCGCGTTCAAGAAAATTTAATAAAATTAAATGAATATAATTTGAAAAATGTTATGAAAGAATTATACGGCAATAATTTATTTGACATTAAAATTCCACGCAGTAAATCAGCATTAATGACCACGATATGCTCAAAATTAAAAATTTCTAATTCTCACGTGAATCAGTTCAAAATATATTGTCTATGGAATAAAAAAATAAAAAATAAATTGAGCAACAGCGAGATCGAGGCAAACTGCGATGAGGTTTCTAACAAATCCAAAATTTCAATTAACGATGCACTATTAATAGAACTTCCAACAAATACCATTTCTTACATTAAACGGCGAAAATAACAGTTTTGAAGAAACTGTAAATAACCTCGATAAAATCGATTTACCAGTAGAAATCAGAGAGAAGACTCCGGATAAGTGGTTCGCTCGAGGAACATTTAAAATTAACATTTCTGATGCTAATCATGCATCAAACCAAGAAATCCGGGAGGCAATAAAAGAATCGCTAATTGCAGCAAATATATCGTGCGTTTTATCTTTTAAAACGTTAAATATCACACGGAAACATAACTCGAAGATGATGTATGCCATATGTATATATCCCAACCATGAACAAAAATATAAATTTTTAATTTACAACAAAAACATAGTAAATTTTTTTACAAAAGGCGCGGATGTCCAGGATCATGGTAGATATAAAGAGTTCTTTCAATTGAGAGGTCAACGTCGAATTATAACTCAAGTTGAAATGAATAATAAAACAGCGAATTTAGTTTATCTAGAACAGCTCAATAAAGTAGATACAAATTTACTTAAAACTGGCAATACACAGAACGTGTGTAGGCAAATAGTCCTACGGAAAGCGAGGTCTGAGCGCAAAAATATTAATGACCTAGTTACTAAGTGTGATATGATGGATGCCATTTATCGTTATTCGCGACAATCTCCAAATAAAAGATATATATATTTAGCGTCAGATCCATTATATGTCATATTAATGAGAACTGATAAACTATCGATTCTGTCAAAATATAATGTTAACGAGTTACATATTGATGCAACAGGAGGGCTTATCAGAAATATGAAATGTTGTGCAGCACATAACTACTCAAGAATTTATTATTATGCTATAGTAATAAAAATCAATACATTTATAGTTCCAATTGCTGAACTAATTTCAGCTAGACACGATAGTGTGGCCATTGGAAATTTTTTAAATTATTTTAATTTCGAAGTGTTGCGAAACAACTCAAAGAGGAAAATGCCAAAATTGTTTATAACCGATTGGTCCTGGGTTTTCATAAACAGCATATTGAAGGAATCGAACCTCATGGACATAACTAATTATTTAAAATATTGTTATGATGTTATCTACGAAAACAAAAAAATAGACAAAGTTGGCATGTTCATATGTTGTTCGCATTTCGCAGCAATACTTACGCGCCAAATTAAAAATAAAATAAGCAATTGTACTCAAGATTTGCGAAATTTTATAATGATTACTTTTTTTTTAATAATCGATGCCAAATCAATCGAAGAAATTAATAAATTATTCAAATTATTTTGTTTAATTGGTTGCTCCAAATTTGAAAGCCGGCTATACAATAATGCAAATGTTGAATTTTTAAGTTTTATAAAAACTCGTCTTTTTTTTTTTTTTTTTTTTTTTTTTTTAGAGGAGGTGAAACTTTTTATAAGCTGAGTGTGGGATTCTTCACGAATGACATACCCACCAAAACACCTCCCCTCCCTCTCTCGGAGCTAGCCCGGTACTGTTTTCCACATTTCTTCAGTGCTAGTCCGTTCCTTCTAATCAATCTCAGGCGCTGCTGTCCAGTTCTCTCTTTTTCCGCTTCAACACGTTTTCTACATATCGGGCCACTATACTCCAATTCTCCGCACTGTGTAGCATGATCCTCACAGCAGTCTCCGGTGACCATAGGCCAAGTTCCACTTCTAGACGGTTTCTCTCCTCTTCGAATACCGTACATGCAAAAAATGTATGCTCCGCATCATCCGTGTCCTGGCAGTGCGGACAGTCCGGTTCCGTTACAACTTTCACCTTATGTAAGTACGATCGGAAGTACCCGTGCCCTCTTAGGAACTGCGTTACATAATACCCGACCTCGCCATGTCCTCTTTCAACCCAAGGCTCCACTTCCGGGATTAGCTTCGCGGTCCATCTACCGCTGGTCTCCCGCTCCCATGACTCCTGCCAGCGGTTCATCGTGCGGGCTCTTTCAGATTTTCCAGCCGCCTCTTTGCTTACTTCCTGCGGCCTTTCATAGATGGCCTTCCTCTCCTTGGCCAGACGCTTAATTGGGAAGATTCCCGCTATGACCAGTACGGCCGCCTCCGATACAGTACGGTAAGCTGAAGCCACCCGCAGCGCACCACGCCTCTGTACCTGTGCCAATCTCTTTCGGTACACTTCCTTGTCCAGAGCATCTGCCCATATTTCGGCCCCGTAAAGCAATACGGCCTGGGTTGCGGACATCATTAATTTTCGCCTGCTGGCCTTTGGCCCACCAACATTCGCCATCAGCCGCCCAAGTGCCATCACTCCTTTTGCCGCTTTGTCTGCCGCCCTTCGGATTTGTGCGAAGAAACTTAACTTTGAATCGATCGTCACCCCCAGGTACTTTGTAGATGGTCTTGTCTCCACTACCTCACTGCCGATGAACATTGGGAGTTCCGCTTGTATCCTCTTTTTGGTGAGCATCACAATCTCTGTCTTCTGCAGAGCAAGTGTCAGCCCGTGTGATGCCATCCATGTGTTTACTGACCTCATCACCTGGTTCAGTTTAAGCTGAGCGAGCTTTGTGTCACGGGCAGCAATCAGCACCGCAACATCATCAGCATACCCCACCAGCTGAGTCTCATCTGGCATCTCCGCTCGCAGCAGGTCGTCATAAAACGCGTTCCAGAGATCGGGTCCTAAGACTGATCCCTGAGCCGCACCCGCAGTGATCTCCGTGGTCCGCTCTCCCTCTTCTGTTTCGTACACCAGTGATCGATCATGCAGATAATCCCCTAGTATCCTTAACAAATAACTCGGTGCGTGGAACGAGTTCTCCAGTGCGTCCAGTATGTCCACCCAGCTCACAGAGTTAAATGCATTCCGGACATCAAGCGTCACCAGGAAGACAATCCGTCTGGAGTAGTGGTTGCGGCCTTCAGCTATCCTAACCGCCTCGATCACCTTTCGTATTGCATCCGTTGTAGACCTGCCAAGCCTAAAACCAAACTGGTTTGGCGAGAGGTCACCTGCAGCCTGGAGCGCAGCTGCTAGTCTCGGCTTGAGCAATCTTTCGAGCAGCTTGCCAGCTGTGTCTAACATACACAGTGGTCGATGGGATGTTGGATCGCGTGGGTCACCCTTTCCCTTCGGAATTAACACTAGTCTGGCTCTTTTCCAACGCGTGCTGAAAACACCTGACAGCAGGCATGAGTTATACATGCTTAACAGCATATGCGGCTCATGGCAAAACACCATCTTGAGGATTTCACTAGGAATTCCGTCTAAGCCAGGGGCCTTTCCACTCTTAGCCGATAATACGGCTCTCTCCAGCTCATCCAATGTGAAACTAGGGATCTCCTCGATATGTTCGTAGTTATCCCTCGCTCTGGTGGGGTGACTTGGAAAAAGCGTTCTAACAATTCTTTCCATGGAGGAGCTATCCATGGTGCTAGGTGATTTTTGGGCTCCCAACTTTTTCGTCACCAGCTTATAGCCTAGCCCCCACGGATCGCGGTTTAAATCGTCTCTTAGTTCTTTCCAGCAGCGAGCCTTACTGCTGTTAATCTCCCGTCTAAGCTGTTGTCGAGCCACCTTGTATTCGAATGATCTAAGGTTTGCTTCATTCCGCCTTCTTGTCCGCTGTGCCTTTCGCCTAAGCATCAGACATTTTCTCCGCAGGTCTGCGATGTCCGCAGTCCACCAATATACAGGTGGTCTGCCGTTACGTGCGTGTCTTTTAGGTATAGAGGCCTCACAGGCTGCTGTAATGCACGCCATAGTTTCATCTACCTTTGCCTCCGTAGCAGACCTTCCACTCACACCTAGGGGGTTCAGTCCTTGCGCGCCTCTGGATATTTCTTCCTTAAACCGGTCCACATTCCATCGCTGAAGGTTCCACTTTGGTACTCTGTTTTGCAGTGCGCGCCGAAGTCTTCTGCCTACATCGTACTGTATATACTGGTGGTCACTGGCAGTGTAATCCTCCATAACATGCCATCTCTGAACAAAAGGCACCAGTCCCTCGGATGCTAAGGTAATATCCGGTATCGACTCGGAGTAGCCTGGTCGGCGGAACGTGGTGGTTGCACCAATATTTAGGACAAGGAGCCCGGTCCTAGAAGCCATCTCCAAAATTAATCTGCCCCTTGTGTCCTGGTACGGCATCCCCCATTCAAGAGCCCTAGCATTGAAGTCTCCACCGATGAGGATTCCGCCCACATTCATTATTTCGTCTTCCAACCCCTCGAGCTTTCTCTGAAAGACGCCGATAGCCTCGTTCGGGGTGAAGTAGCAGCTGAAGTAGTTCACACCGGCATTCCTTATCCAAACAAATCCCTCCCCAGCTCCGTGGCTCTCAATGTGGACGCCCGTGTTGCGGGACCAAATAGCGGCGGTACCCAGAAAGTCCGAGTACCAGGTGGACGTCTCCCTATTTTTATATTGCTCGCTGATCAGAGCAATATCCGCGTCTGCCTCAGTCATAAGCTGCTCCAAGAGTTGGTCGGCTAGCCTGCTGCGATGTAAATTTCCCTGAAGGACGCGGGTCATAGCCGCCTTTTTGCAGCCTGAAGTGCCTGACGGTACACTTTACAGCTGCCCGAGCCTGACGTATGAGAAACGTCAGTAATTCCCTGCTCCATGCACAGAACGCAACAGCCCTGTGCAGTACACTGCTTCCTTTTATGTCCCGGGCCCATGCACTTGTAGCACAGGTTCGCTCTATCCGGTCCCTGACAGTCCCTAGCTTGGTGTCCGAAATTATGGCATTTGTAGCAGCGTGTAGTCACTACTCTTTGCCGGACTCTGCAGTTTACCCATCCAATTTTTATTTTGCCCATCTCTAGCAACCTCGCTGCCCACCTGCCCTCCATCTCAACAATGGCCACCTTTTGCCCTCGCGCGACCGGAAAGAGGGTGGTGTTCACCGTACCCACTTTCGGGAAAGTCTGCTTCAACGCCTCTACAACCTCGGTTTTTTCCGTGCAGCTATCTATATCCCGAATCTCTAAGGAGACCGTATTACTGAGGTTTACCACGTTACCTCCATCTCCCAAAGCTTCTCTCAGTATTCCACAAAAACCACTTTTGTCCTTAGTGTTCGGGCCTAACTCCAGTAGTAAGTCACCGGATTTTGTTTGGCGGATTCCCTTAATTTCCGTCTCAGACTCGTCTGGTTTCACCTTACTTCGGATGTCCCTTAGCACGTCCGCGTAAGTTTTTCCATCCACAGGCTTAATAAGCAGCGCCTCCGGGCGGAACTTCAGTGGCCGATTCTTCCTTGCCCTCTCCCCCTCGTTAGCAGGGTGATTGAATATGGGCGGTCTCTGTGATAAATCACGGCTTTGCAGCCTGTTTTCTTTTGCCTCGCGATTCTGTGCCGCCTTTGCCCTTTTGCACTTTTGCACCTGCCATTGTTCCGAAGCAGTACCACTTCGGGTCCTCTTGTCCTGCCCCTCGTTTAAATCGGCCGGACTTGAGGCGGGTCGTTTTTTTTTTTTGCGTATTAGGGGTCCCGCGTAGATTGTCTTCTTGTGGTTTGTATATTTCCGGTTGAGACGGGCCTGGCCTTGGGGCCGATGCTTGGCCTTGTTCGCTCATCCCATACGAGATGGCGTCGATCGCTTCCTCCAGGATGTCCAGGCCGCGCTTGACATCCATGGAAATATTTTTCTGCTTCCCAGTTGCTAATTAGAAAAACTCGTCTTAATAATATTGACGAATATGTTGATGAACATATTGGAGAAAATACTGATGAAACGAATAGTGATAATGAATCGCTAGAAGATGAAGCGAACACTACATCAACATTTTATACTCATTTCCTAGATTTGTTTAATACAACGACAAACTCGATTGCAGATAATGAGCACATGACACACAAAAAAAAATAAACTTTATTGCCAAGATTTTATCGAATTTTGTATTAAAAAATATTTCTCATATTTACCTCTTTGGAGTACCATATTTATGAGATATTTTAATAAAAGGCACCGAATGTCAAATGCCATCATCGAAAATTGGGTTAACATTTTAAAAAACAATTTAATTAAGTGTCCCAATCAAAAGTTGGGTCGTTTCATTGATAATCTGCAAGAAAAAACCGAAATGCTTTTTAATGCTATTGAAATAGCTCGGGATATTATGCATCGCAAGCAAAAATTAAAAATTGAAGAAGATTTGTACAGTACGCGAAGTCAACCAACGAAAATTATATCGGTTGTTGAGCTAACCCCAAATAAAAAGAAATGTTACGAGTTGAAACCATTAACGAATCCTGATCAAACGGAATTTATATTAACATCGCTGGAAACTCCGGTGTCTACTTCGAAGATAATCGGTCATGATGAAATCGATCCAATGACATTTAATCTTAAAGAATGTTGGAAAAAAAAACGACCGCGTCAGAACAAATACTCCGGCAGGGTAGCATTAAGTCGCTATTTAACCCCGAAAATTTTGAAATTTACAAATAACTTATATTTGGATAAAATTTCGAAGAGTGGTTTCAATTTAAAATTGTTTAAATTTCGTTTTCACCCTTTATGGGAAACTAGTTTGACTAGTGATTGTTTTGCTGGCCTCAATGGGTCATCCTTTTTAACAGCCGAATTGGTTTATGTTGTTGCGAATGTTTTATTATTAAATTCAAGCGACGTTTGCTTAGATCCGTACCAATCATTAAAAATATTGTCAAGTAATGAAGTTTTCAAAATTGTCGATAAAAAGAAACATCCCGAAATAACAATTTGCCGTAATAAAAGGAGAATCTATATACCAAGCGTGGTTAACAATTGTCATTTTGTTTTGACCATTATTGACTTTCAACATAAGACAATCGCATGCTACGATCCTTTGTCGCCTGAGAAAACTATACATGCTTTAGTAAAAAGAGCTCAAATCTTTGTGAACGAATTACAAAGAGCTTGGGGTGATGTCTCCATTACAAAATTTAAAAGCATGCCAACATATAACTTGGCAACACAGAGGGATGGTTTCAATTGTGGGCCGCTTATTTTATATGCTGTAGATTATACAAGTAACAATGCTTATCGGAGTGACATTCATTCTGATGATGATAAAATATACGAACAAGGAATTAACGAATACCGCCAACATTTAAGAATTGTGATAGCAGAAAACTCCGAATCAGTTTTGGAAAATTGTTTCATATGTTTTGAAAATGTAAAGGAACCTGAACTTATGTTACAATGCCAAGAGTGCAAACGGAAAATTCACAAAAATTGTAATCAACATAACATCGTTTCTTCATTATTGGTATGTGTTTTTTGTCTATAAGACAGTAGATCGATTATAAATTAAAATCAACAACAAGTTATATGATTATGAAACAGATTGTTTTAAAGTGAATTTTTTGATAATAAATGTTTAAACAGAATTTTATATTGTTTAAATAAGACTTTCTATCCCTCTTTCTCTTTTTATCATTCACAAAATCTTATCATAAAATAGAGGAATCCGACGATCAATGCCTATAAATGCATTTAGTATTACGTCAAAGTTCGTCAACTGGAAATATGGTGTGTGGTACGTATATATTGATCTCTATTTGGGTATTTGAAATCCAAGCCAAAATTCTAAAACTTGGTCAGTAGTTAAATTAGGCCTACATCTGGTCACCCAATAAAGGAATCCGATGAGCAATTCCTATAAATGCGTTTAGTATTACGCAAAGAGTTCGCCAACTTGAGGTATGTTGTGTGGTCCCTATATATTGATCTCTATTTGGGTATCAGAAATCCAAGCCAAAATTCTAAAACTTGGTCAGTAGTTAAATTAGGCCTACATCTGGTCACGCAATAAAGGAATCCGATGAGAAATTCCTATAAATGCGTTTAGTATTACGTCAAAGCGTTCGCCAACTTGAGGTATGTTGTGTGGTCCCTATATATTGATCTCTATTTGGGTATCAGAAATCCAAGCCAAAATTCTAAAACTTGGTCAGTAGTTAAATTAGGCCTACATCTGGTCACGCAATAAAGGAATCCGATGAGAAATTCTTATAAATGCGTTTAGTATTACGTCAAAGCGTTCGCCAACTTGAGGTATGTTGTGTGGTCCCTATATATTGATCTCTATTTGGGTATCAGAAATCCAAGCCAAAATTCTAAAACTTGGTCAGTAGTTAAATTAGGCCTACATCTGGTCACCCAATAAAGGAATCCGATGAGCAATTCCTATAAATGCGTTTAGTATTACGTCAAAGAGTTCGCCAACTTGAGGTATGTTGTGTGGTCCCTATATATTGATCTCTATTTGGGTATCAGAAATCCAAGCCAAAATTCTAAAACTTGATCAGTAGTTCAATTAGGCCTACATCTTATCACGCAATAAAGGAATCCGATGGGCAATTCCTATAAATGCGTTTAGTATTACGTCAAAGAGTTCGCCAACTTGAGGTATGTTGTGTGGTCCCTATATATTGATCTCTATTTGGGTATCAGAAATCCAAGCCAAAATTCTAAAACTTGGTCAGTAGTTAAATTAGGCCTACATCTGGTCACCCAATAAAGGAATCCGATGAGCAATTCCTATAAATGCGTTTAGTATTACGTCAAAGAGTTCGCCAACTTGAGGTATGTTGTTTGGTCCCTATATATTGATCTCTATTTGGGTATCAGAAATCCAAGCCAAAATTCTAAAACTTGGTCAGTAGTTAAATTAGGCCTACATCTTATCACGCAATAAAGGAATCCGATGAGCAATTCCTATAAATGCGTTTAGTATTACGTCAAAGAGTTCGCCAACTTGAGGTATGTTGTGTGGTTCCTATATATTGATCTCTATTTGGGTATCAGAAATCCAAGCCAAAATTCTAAAACTTGGTCAATAGTTAAATTAGGCCTACATCTGGTCACCCAATAAAGGAATCCGATGAGCAATTCCTATAAATGCGTTTAGTATTACGTCAAAGAGTTCGCCAACTTGATGTATGTTGTGTGGTTCCTATATATTGATCTCTATTTGGGTATCAGAAATCCAAGCCAAAATTCTAAAACTTGGTCAGTAGTTAAATTAGGCCTACATCTGGTCACCCAATAAAGGAATCCGATGAGCAATTCCTATAAATGCGTTTAGTATTACGTCAAAGAGTTCGCCAACTTGAGGTATGTTGTGTGGTCCCTATATATTGATCTCTATTTGGGTATCAGAAATCCAAGCCAAAATTCTAAAACTTGGTCAGTAGTTAAATTAGGCCTACATCTGGTCACCCAATAAAGGAATCCGATGAGCAATTCCTATAAATGCGTTTAGTATTATGTCAAAGAGTTCGCCAACTTGAGGTATGTTGTGTGGTCCCTATATATTGGTCTCTATTTGGGTATCAGAAATCCAAGCCAAAATTCTAAACCTTGGTCAGTAGTTAAATTAGGCCTACATATGGTCACCCAATAAAGGAATCCGATGAGCAATTCCTATAAATGCGTTTAGTATTACGTCAAAGAGTTCGTCAACTTGAGGTATGTTGTGTGGTCCCTATATATTGATCTCTATTTGGGTATCAGAAATCCAAGCCAAAATTCTAAAACTTGGTCAGTAGTTAAATTAGGCCTACATCTGGTCACCCAATAAAGGAATCCGATGAGCAATTCCTATAAATGCGTTTAGTATTACGTCAAAGAGTTGGCCAACTTGAGGTATATTGTGTGGTCCCTATATATTGATCTCTATTTGGGTATCAGAAATCCAAGCCAAAATTCTAAAACTAGGTCAGTAGTTAAATTAGGCCTACATCTTATCACCCAATAAAGAAATCTGATCAGTAATACCTATAAATGCGTTTAGAATTATGTCAAAATACTTGTTTAAATCGGTACGTGCCGTTCTATTTTAATTTATCTTAATTTTTTAATATGTTAAATATATTTGGTATAACTAAAAACAATAAATAAAATATATTATTTGCAATTAAACTTTTATATAGTTATATCAAAGGTTTCTGAAAAACGCCTAAATGTTACATTTTCACACATACTAGCAAACAATTTGTTGTTTTTGTATTTTTAGGATAAATATAGGATAAACTTCACATCGCTTGATAGGTAGTATAATGAAATATTATAATAAAGTATTATACTATCAACTTCGGGTTTCCATTGTCATAGTATAATAGTATAATACTATTACGCTATTAAACTATGACTATGGAAACCCGAGTTCGGTCAACTTAAATTTGGTTGGTTGAGTCACTTTGAGTGTTCAGTTAAACATATAAACTTTAATTTAGTTGAATTGACAGATTTTTTCATACTACTAAAAAGGCAAAAGGTTCTTATATATATTCGAAGTGTTTTTCAAATTATTTTTAATAATTTAAATGTAATTTTAGAACAATGAGTACGTTTATGCTTAGGGTTCAACCTGGTTTGAACCTAGGTTGTCTTTTACTATAAGCGGAGTCGAGTCATCTTGTAGTTAACTCAACTCGACCTAAAAAATTTCTAGGGTCGAGTCGAGTTAACTCTAAAAATATTCACTATAAACGGAGTCGAGTCGAAAAATAAAAATAACAAAAAATAATAATAAATTGCCACCATTTTGATTTCTTAATTCGTGTGGGCATCTTCGATTTTTGTGTGGCAATAAAACTTTGTTATTTGGTTTTTATAAAATTCAGAGAATAATACAAGAAAAACATATAAACATACGATTGTAAATGATTTTTTTTGACGTTTCTGACTCGGTTTCAACCTAGTTTCGACTCGAGTACGATTTGACTCTGCAGTATAAACGCTAAAAGAGATAACTATAAGATGATCCAAAGCTAACTAAAAGATGACTCGACGCTGAGCATAAACGTACTCAATAATGTGACATTTGAACTGTCAGTTCAGATCAAATTAAAGAGCCCCATGTAACCACCAACCCAAATTTTCAGTCAGATCACTTTCAGATAAAACTCAGTCAGATCACTTTCGGTTTAACATGTATCTTTAGTAAAAATAATAACTAGAATTGGCTGCACACAAAAAATTGTCAAACATTTTTAATATATTTTGTCTATAAAAAGCCGAAAGAATCTTATTGATTTAATACAGACAAACTTTCTCTTTCTATTATTTGTGCGGGCACAAAACACATAGAAATGAGAGTTTTCCTTGAGTTTTTGATTTGGTGAATTTTATAATTCGCTAAATCAATGCGTTCTTGTCTCATGTGTAATGTATGATGTTATAATTGTATTTTTGTAGTTTGGTCGTGGCTACCTGATGAGTAGACCGAACTTATCAGTACGAAACCAAACTACCACAGAGAAAGCTCAGGGAAAGTTTTCATTTTTTGGAGTTGATACACTTTGTATTGACCTCGGGTTAAAGTACGGGTGCGATTTTGATATTTCTACTTTTTTGGTAGATATATTTATAAATCCTCTTCATTTTTTCTGATTAACAAGTCGAAATTGTTGTGAATGCCATTATTTTTAATATATTTTGTCTATAAAAAGCTGAAAGAATCTTATTGATTTAATACAGACGAATTATCTCTTTCTAAAGATAGTATTATAATAAATAAGAGTTATTATAATAATTTTGATACAACTTAATTTATTTCTCCTGTATATTTATTCCCCAATTGACAGAATCCACTTTAAGAAAATGGGGAATAAAATGTTGGAAATACATATCTGGGAATAACTGCTGTTAAAAATTTTTTTTTGATAAAAAAGAGCACTTTTAATTTAAATTTATTACATATTTATCAAGCATTATCAAAAAACAAATGTTGTTTATTATGTATTTGTATATTTATTTAATAATAAGAACAGTCACTGAATTAAACACTTGTATTATTTTGCATTTTATGATTATGATTATAATGTATTTTATTAATTCATTCGAAGTACATTATTTATTGCTAACCAGGGAAGAACGGGTATATCTTCATTGTTACATGACCGGAAGGACTCTCCTATCTTCTTCCCTTTATGACGTAACTCATATTTCTAAAAGTTGAACTAACAATTTAAGGTTGAACTAACGCTTTGGTCCAATGAACATAAATAACAGCTCTTCCCCTCGCAAAATTTATATTTAATATACATCTTTAAATCTCTTAAACTAATATACATTTTAACATAACATAAAATATAATATTAATAATTTAATAATACGATGATTATTTTATAAGTTCAATTTCACAGGTTTTTTAATTACCCGGTTCGATCTCCGTATTGCTTGTTCAATTATTTTGCTACTTTCAATATTATTACTCTTATCTATAATCTTATCAAGTTTTTCTGGCACATTTCTAATATCTGAACCGAAAATATTTCATTCAACATTATCAGCAATATTATCATTGTTTTTAATCAATTTCTGATTGTCAAAAATTGTAACGGGTAACGACATATCACCTGGTTCAGTATCCTCAAACACCGAACTTTTTGGAAGACTAACGATATTATCAGCCTCCTTTAAACCATTTGAAAATCCATTTTGATCCTCCGAACCTGCATTTGGTCCAACCAATCGCATTTGATCAATATGTCTTTTCCACTTCCTACCATCATCAAGATGTATGATGTAATGTAAACTACCCAATCTTTCAATAATATTTCCGAATTTCCACTTAATAGTGTTAGAGATGTATTCCCTTACAATAACTCGATCCCCGATATTAAATTTCCTAAATTTATGGAGTATCTCTTCCCCTTGTTTTGAATTTGAAGGTATCATGAGATCGATTCTAGATCGTATTTGTCTCTTAAAAACTAGCATAGATGGTGTTTTTCCCGTAGCCGGATGTATCGTTTTACGGTAAGTTAACAGTATATTGCATAGGGCTGTATGAAACTCTTTGTCGGTCTCGCAATTTAACGACTTTAATTTCGCTTTAATGGTCTGGACATACCGCTCTGCCTGTCCATTTGTAGATGGATGGTATTGTGCTCCCATTCTATGCTTAATTCCATTCATTTTTAAGAAATGTTGGAATTCTTGTGAAGTAAATTGAGTACCGTGATCGGTAACAAAAACCGATGGTATACCAAATGTACTAAAAATTTCCCGAAGGTTCTTGATATTAATTTCGGTAGTGATATTCTTTATTAATCGAATTTCAGGCCATTTCAAATATGCATCGACCAAAATTAAAAAAATATTTCCCTTTAAAAGGACCTGAAAAGTCACAATGAACTCGCTCAAATGGTGTGTCGGTCGGATTCCAGCAATGTGGTACAGTTTTTGGAGGGTTGGATTGTATGACACTACAGTACCTTGCCATAATATTAGACCCAAGCAAAAATAATTGAATTTTCTAACTTCAGAGCACAATTGTGTTTTTATAGTTCTGGCAACATTAAACAAGATATTTTAATGTTTGCAACGCAGTAAAAAAAAAATTAATGTCATTATAGCCTCGAGAGCGAACAAAGGATTACATAACCTAAAAATTTGTTAATTTTAAAGTAGTTTCTTTTGACTAATTACGGTAAGTATGCGTTGCAAATTTTGTTTCAGTGTGATAGTCTGTTCTTATTTTATATTTTTTTGCAATTATACAATAAGAAAATTGAAAAAAATATGATCTTTTGAAATATTTTAGATGGGAAAAAATGGTGACCTCTCTTCTGAGAAAGTTGGTTTTATTTAGTTTGGTATTATGTTTAATAATTTATTAAACACCCAAAACAGTATAAAGCTCTTAATTATTTACCGATATCATCTCTCTAGATAAAAAAGTCCCTTTTTTCTCCCATGGGTCTAATAATATGGCAAGGTACTGTACAATCCGGGCAATTTCGAACAATGCACTCTATATCCTAATACCCTCTCGCCATGCTCTTCATCCTAACTATTCCAAAATGTGTGGAATGTAATTCATCCAAAACCCTTTTCCGCAATTTGTTTGGTATGTAAACTCGAATACCTCGCAGCAAGAACTCTTTTTGAAGTGTAAATTCTGATTGATTAATTCCAAATCTATCGCGACTATCCAATTCACGACCATTTTTAAGACCTTCAATAAGTTTATGGATACTCTTATCCGAATATGTATATTTGCCTAATTCTTCGACAGTCACCGGTAAAGTTTCTATCATGTTTAGTTCAATTATATCGATTTCATCCGGTTGATTTGTAGCGTCTGTAGTTGGAAGTCTAGATAATGCATCAACATTCGCGTGTTTTTTTGTATTCCGATAACGGATCTCGTAATCAAACGATTGTAAGGAAATTGCGTAAATATGCGTAGCACATAATGTTGGTAATCCTTTATTGGGAGCGAATATTTGTGTAATTGGTTTATTATCTGTAATTAATATAAACTTCCGTCCGTAGACGTATTGAATAAACTTTCGAATCCCGTAAACAATAGCATAAGCTTCCTTATCAATGTGAGGGTACCTCTGTTGAGTAGCATTCAACGTTTGTGAGGCATACTGAATTGGCTTTTCCGAACCATCCGGAAATCGATGACTTAAAACCGCACCCACCCCATAAGGAGAGGCATCAGTTGCTAGCAGTAATGTCAAATTTGGGTCACAATGTACCAAAAAATGTTCACTTTGCATCTCTGTTTAACTAATTGAAACGACTTTTGACAATCTTTATTCCAAAAGAATTTAACGTCATTTTTCATCAAATTATTAATAGGGTACAACACTGTACTTAAATCTTTAAAAAATATCCCATAATAATTTACCAATCCCACATAAGCACGTATTTGACGCGTATTTGATCCTTATTCTGTGGAATGGCCAAGTTTTGGATGGCATCGATTTTCTCTTTCATTTTGTGGATTCCGAATTTATCAACCATGTATCCACAGTATTGAATGTTATCCTTGAAAAATTCGCATTTATCCAAGTTTATTCTCATATTGTAATGATTTAACCTGTTCAATACTTCATTTACTCTTTCAAGGTGAGAATCATCGTTTGGTCCCGTAATTTTAATGTCATCCAAAAAAACTGTCACACCTGGAATATCTTGTAACATCTGTTCGATATGGCGTTGCGATATCGCAGGTGCAGACGCAATTCCATAGATTAACCGTGTATTTGTTAAGAATTTAATTTGTCTGTCTGTAATAAGTTGATTTTTCGGCATTTTTTATAGACAAATATATTAATTGTTCATGGCAATCCCAATATTTTCGATTTGGTAAATCAGAAAAATATAGAGGCCAATCGCTCATAATATATCTACTGAAAAAAAGTAGAAATATCTTCCCCCCTCCCCGTAATTTTGGCTGAAGGCCCAGAGTTATACCAATGTATAACTCTGCAAAAATGAGAACCCTCCATGAGTTCTGTTGGTAGTTTGGTTTCGTACTGAAAAGTATGGTCTACTCATCAGGCAGCTACGACCAAACTACAAAAATTTCCACTCTAACCACATACGTTAAGTATCTGGCCAGAACGTACTGACATAGCGAATTATTATTCAACTACATCAAATATAAAAACCCATGGAGAAACCTCATTTGTGTTGTTGAAAATCAACTTATTACAGACAGACAAATTAAATTCTTAACAAATATACGTGTGGGCATAATACACACACAAATGAGGTTTTTCCATGGGTTTTTATATTTGATGTAGTTGAATAATAATTCGCTATGTCAGTACGTTCTGGCCAGATACTTAATGTATGTGGTTAGAGTGGAAATTTTTGTAGTTTGGTCGTAGCTGCCTGATGAGTAGACCATACTTTTCAGTACGAAACCAAACTACCAACAGAACTCATGGAGGGTTCTCATTTTTGCAGAGTTATACATTGGTATAACCGGTGCATAATATACAAAAAACTATTATTAATTAATAATAATTAATTATTAATAATTAATAATTAATTATTAATAATTAATTTTTTTTTTACTCCTGTTTTCTCTCTTTTTTTTCCTCACGGCGATGGACGCCGCACGACAGTGTGAGATTTGACAGCTGCTCCTGTCACCTACTCACTAAAAAATCACCTACAGCCCACGGGAAAACCGGACCGGAACCACTTACGTATTACTTCAGTCTGTCCCGTGCTGCCAGCCCTGTCAGGGCCCCTCGATTACTTCTCGCCTAGGAATCCACTAAGCACCCCTCTTCCCTCTTTCTCCGTAACGTAGATTCGTCGTAGAGTGCAATTGCATCCCACGCCTCCTCCGACCGTAGCAGCACCTCCACGATGGTGTCAGGTGTAACCACCCCCACCACTGAGGTGAGCCGGTTTCTTTCTTCATTGAATTGAGAACACCCAAAGAAAGTATGACAAGCGTCATCACTTTCTTCAGGGCAGTACCGGCAATAAGGGGTCCTCAGCTTTCCCATTCGGTACAAGTAGGCTCCAAAGTAACCATGCCCCGTCAGGAACTGGCAAACAAAGAAGTTAACTTCCCCGTGCCTCCGATTGATCTAGGTACTAAGTACCTTTACCAACCTGGCCGTCCATCGACCGCTACTCTCCTCGTCCCACCGTTGCTGCCATGCTACGAGCGTGCCACTGCGGGTTCTCATCGCAGAATCACTCCTTCCAAATTCTGCACTCAACCAATATATCTCTCGACGCTCGAGCGCCATCAGGTCTATCGGGATGACTCCAGCGACAATCAAGGCCGCAGATCCGGATACCGTGCGATAAGCGCATGTAATTCTTAGTGCCCCGCGTCTCTGTATTGACAACATTCTCGTGCGGTACTTCCTTACTTCCATTGCACCAGCCCAGATCTCAGCTCCATACAGCAGGACCGACTGCACCGTTGACATCAGGAGTCTTCGCTTGCTAGAGCGAGGGCCGCTCACATTCGCCATCAGTCTTCCGAGTGACACTGTTACAACTGATGCCCGGTCACAAACCCTGCGAATATGCTCCCAGTAGGTTAGTCGACTGTCTAAAACAACCCCCAGATATTTCGTCGCACCTTTTGTCATCACCTCTTCCCTTCCAATCTGCATAGGGATGACTGTTGGAATCCTCCGTTTTGTAAGCATTACGATCTCAGTTTTTGAGGTTGCCAACTGTAGACCGTGCTCATCCATCCAAACGTTGACTCCTCTCATCACCTGATTCAGCCTGTATTGAGCTAAAGCTGTGCTTCTGGATGTTATTACAACGACAACATCATCTGCATATTCAACCAGGAATACTTCGTCCGGCATCTCAAGTCGCAACAGGCCATCATACATTGCATTCCACAGATCGGGACCAAGAATTGACCCCTGGGCTACTCCAGCAGTGCTTTCCTTCATCTTTTTGCCGTCTTTCGTCTCGTATACCAGTCTACGATTCCTCAAGTAGTCTCGAACTATTTGTAGAAGATAGTTCGGGACAGCGAAAGATCGTTGCAAAGCCGCAATCATGTCTTCCCATCTGGCCGAGTTGAAGGCGTTTCGCACATCCAGAGTCACTAGAAATACTAAAGGCCTCGCCGCGTGGCAGGCAGTTTCAGCTCTTTCAACTGCGCTAATTACCTTCTTTATTGCATCTACAGTTGACCGCCCCTTCCGAAAGCCATATTGTCTTGGAGACAAATCACCAGCAATAGATATGGCATCTTCCAGCCTAGAATTTAATAGTTTTTCCAGCAGCTTCCCCATTGTTTCCAACATACAGAGAGGTCTGTATGATGACGGGGAGTTGGGATCGCCACCTTTCCCTTTGTTTATTAATACTAGAAGGGCCGTCTTCCACCGTGAAGGAAACACTCCTGCTATTAAGCATGCATTATACAGTTTTAGTAACAGGTGCGGGTATCTACTAACAGCCACCTTCAACGCCTCCACTGGTATGCCATCCTGTCCCGGTGCCTTCTTATTTTTTAGGCTGGTCACCGCATATACCAACTCCTCCTCTGTGAATGCGTGAATTTCTCCAACTTGGATTTCAGCATCGTCTTCTACCCTCGGCAAGTGTGTTGGAAAGAGAGCATCAAAAATATTTGTCATCGTTTCTGCATCCAGCGCGACGTGCGTACTGAACAGCCCCAGCTTTCGAGTGGCAAGTTTGTATCCTCTGCCCCATGGATCGCTATCCACCTCGTTACATATGGTTCTCCAGCATTGCGCTTTACTCGCACGAATGGCTATGCCGAGCTCTTTTTTTGCGGCTTTGTGCTGAGCTGACTGAGCAATTGCTTCTTCTCCGCCCTGTGCTCGTTGCGCCCTTCGCCTAAGCTGCAGAGCTTTCCTTCTCAGCTCTGCGATCTCATTTGTCCACCAATAAGCCTGTTTCCTTCCACTCCACTGTTTTCTCCGGGGCATAGAAGAGTCGCAAGCTTGTTGAACTATCCGTGTAATGCTTTCAACAGCCGCCTCAATCTCGGCTCTGTTCGTAATATCCTGTAAAACCGATTGGTTATTAGTGAGGCTCATCTCGACAGATGTAAGGAGCTTTTCGCTGTCCAGCTTGGTGGTGTTCCAGCTCAGTAAACTACGATACTTCGCTCGCTGTGTTTTTCGCTCATCGTCGTGCAATTGGAAGCTGATGTAGTTGTGATCACTTGCGGTATAATCCTCCATCACTCTCCAGTCTTTTGCCATTGGCACCAGCCGTGCTGATACTAATGTTATGTCCGGTATGGAGCTGCCGAAACCTGGCCTTCGGTATGTTGGCGTAGATTCCTGGTTTAGAACGCATAAATCCAGTCTTGCGACTATCTCCAGTATATGTCTCCCCCTTGTGTTTTGGTGTGGCATACCCCATTCTAGTGCGCGTGCATTGAAGTCACCAGCTAGCACTAGTGCCCCTGTTACATCAGGAGCCGAATCCTCCAGTCCATTCAATTTGGATTGAAACTCCAGAATTGTATCGTTCGGTGACAGATACACACTATAAAGCGTAGTGTTTCGGCTTCTTAGCCAGACGTAGCCAATTCCAGAACCATGGGCATCAATGCGTACTCCATGGGTGTCGACCACCCATATTGCCGCAGACCCCGAGGGATCTGAGAACCAGTTTGGACGATTATCGTTCTGGTATTGCTCGCAAATAACTGCTATTTGGACCTCTGCTTCACAGACAAGCTGCGCCAAGAGATCCTGCGCAGCTCTACATCCATTCAAGTTTCCTTGAAGGACCTTCATCTACGTTTATTTTCCTTCGCTCGCCGCAAAAGCCCCTGGAAAGTCTCGCAGCTGCCCGATCCCTGTACGTGGTTGTTGCCACCGGGTTTCCCAACGCATATATGACATTTTGCTTGCAGCTCGCACGCCGCAGCCTTATGCCCACTTTCGCCACACTTCCAACAGCTATTGCTGCCGTCAGGACCTGCGCAGTTACTCCTGATATGCCCATATCCTTGGCACTTGAAGCATTTTTGTACCTCGGCCCTCACTCTAATGCGCCCGAAGACCCAGCCAATCTTGATACGCCCTTGGTCAAGCAGTTTTTTGGCAGCTAGATCATCTAGTTCGATGACCGCTTTTTTCTGTTCCCGCTTATCTGCATTGAATAGCGTTACTTTGACGTCACCTGCCACATCACCAGAATCGCGCTTGATTGCCGCTGTCACTTCTTCTTCGATGGTAAAGCTGTCCAAATCAGTAACTTCGACTTTCGACCGAGGTATCAGGCCACGAACCACTCCGATCTCTCCTACCGCCGCTTGGATAGTATCCCTAAGCTTTCCACTCTATTTTGGTTCTAACCTCTCGTTCAGATTCTTCGGTCGATGCTTCTCTTCCTCGTTTCCTGCCTCCTCGGGAGTTGGTTTCTACAGTGCTCTGCAACCCTCGCTCTGATTCGCAGAGCACTGCTTCTGCCTTCTTCCATTTGTCTCGGTATGTGGCTACCACTTCCAGTATTTCCTCCAGTTCTTTCAAGCCGTTCTTAACAATCATATTGGTGTTAGGCTGCCTCCTGACCGCCTTTTCCATTTGTTTCAAGAGGTCCCACCCCTTACTTAAGGTGATATTCTCCTGTTACCTTATCTCTCTGATGTACTCTCTCATTTCTGAGGTTTCCTGGAGTCTATCCTCTTCATTATGTCTCTTTTTCTGTTTGAGGTTATCGTCCCTGCTATGATGCGCCTGAGCCACCTCAACCTCAACCATCTCCTCCATATTAGCATCCCTTGTGGCTTCATCTGAGTTCGAGTGACTCACCTCCAAGTCATTGCGTACCACATTATCTGCTCTCATCGTAACAGCCGTTATATCTTTATTCATTTCTGTTCCCACGAGTAGCACGAGAAAAAACGGTCACCTATGACAGAGCTCTGCATTATTATAGGAAGGCTATGATTTAAACCGATTGTCGCCAAAACCGGAGTTCACATACTAGCGACTAAGCATCCCCTTAGCCATGCAGATATCGGCGTATGTAGTGCCACCTTAGCTTGGGTGTGCTAGCTTTTGGTCCACCCCGGGTATATGATTTCCCCGGTACCTGCCATATCTAGCGGGCGGTCCCCTATCCGCCACCTGGGGAGGCACCCGATGGGGGAGCTAGCCAACCCCACACGGGATTACTAATTAATTATTAATAATTATTAAATTAATAATTAATAAATTAATAATTAATAATTAATAATTAATAATTAATAATTAATAATTAATAATTAATAATTAATAATTAATAATTAATAATTAATAATTAATAATTAATAATTAATAATTAATAATTAATAATTAATAATTAATAATTAATAATTAATAATTAATAATTAATAATTAATAATTAATAATTAATAATTAATAATTAATAATTAATAATTAATAATTAATAATTAATAATTAATAATTAATAATTAATAATTAATAATTAATAATTAATAATTAATAATTAATAATTAATAATTAATAATTAATAATTAATAATTAATAATTAATAATTAATAATTAATAATTAATAATTAATAATTAATAATTAATAATTAATAATTAATAATTAATAATTAATAATTAATAATTAATAATTAATAATTAATAATTAATAATTAATAATTAATAATTAATAATTAATAATTAATAATTAATAATTAATAATTAATAATTAATAATTAATAATTAATAATTAATAATTAATAATTAATAATTAATAATTAATAATTAATAATTAATAATTAATAATTAATAATTAATAATTAATAATTAATAATTAATAATTAATAATTAATAATTAATAATTAATAATTAATAATTAATAATTAATAATTAATAATTAATAATTAATAATTAATAATTAATAATTAATAATTAATAATTAATAATTAATAATTAATAATTAATAATTAATAATTAATAATTAATAATTAATAATTAATAATTAATAATTAATAATTAATAATTAATAATTAATAATTAATAATTAATAATTAATAATTAATAATTAATAATTAATAATTAATAATTAATAATTAATAATTAATAATTAATAATTAATAATTAATAATTAATAATTAATAATTAATAATTAATAATTAATAATTAATAATTAATAATTAATAATTAATAATTAATAATTAATAATTAATAATTAATAATTAATAATTAATAATTAATAATTAATAATTAATAATTAATAATTAATAATTAATAATTAATAATTAATAATTAATAATTAATAATTAATAATTAATAATTAATAATTAATAATTAATAATTAATAATTAATAATTAATAATTAATAATTAATAATTAATAATTAATAATTAATAATTAATAATTAATAATTAATAATTAATAATTAATAATTAATAATTAATAATTAATAATTAATAATTAATAATTAATAATTAATAATTAATAATTAATAATTAATAATTAATAATTAATAATTAATAATTAATAATTAATAATTAATAATTAATAATTAATAATTAATAATTAATAATTAATAATTAATAATTAATAATTAATAATTAATAATTAATAATTAATAATTAATAATTAATAATTAATAATTAATAATTAATAATTAATAATTAATAATTAATAATTAATAATTAATAATTAATAATTAATAATTAATAATTAATAATTAATAATTAATAATTAATAATTAATAATTAATAATTAATAATTAATAATTAATAATTAATAATTAATAATTAATAATTAATAATTAATAATTAATAATTAATAATTAATAATTAATAATTAATAATTAATAATTAATAATTAATAATTAATAATTAATAATTAATAATTAATAATTAATAATTAATAATTAATAATTAATAATTAATAATTAATAATTAATAATTAATAATTAATAATTAATAATTAATAATTAATAATTAATAATTAATTTTTTTTTTTTTTTTTTTTTTTTTTTTGTGGGGGAGGTGAAAATGCATTTACGCACATCGTGCCGGACTCCCGTTTCCGGACTACCGACTAAAAACACCTCCCCATACTTCAATAACTAGCCTGGGACCGTTGTTCACATTACTTCAAGCTAGTTAATGTTTCCTATGCTCCATTCGAGCTACCTCCTTGTCTATGAGCCGCTATCAAGGTCAACTTTCTTTCGCCGCAAGATGTTTTCCACGTAGTGTGCCACCCGCTCCCACTCGTGCAACCCCCGGAGCATGATCTCCACGGCAGTCTGCACAGACCATAGTCCCACCTCCCTCTCCAGCGAATTCCTTTGCTCCACCCAGTTTGGACACGAGAAAAACGTGTGCTCCGCGTCGTCCAGACTGCCTGGGCAGTAAAGACATTCCGCCGAGTTAACCTTCCGCATCCTGTGAAGGTACGACCGGAAGTAGCCATGGCCGCTCAGAAACTGAGTCAAAAAATACCCAACCTCACCGTGCCCCCGCTCGGCCCAATCGCTAACACTCACAATGAGCCTTGCTGTCCATCTCCCTCTTCCGTCAGTTTCCCAAACAGCTTGCCAGCACTCCATGGTGCGGGCCCTCTCCTCCAAGCTTGCTGTTTCTCTGCTTGTGTTTGGGTGTCTGAGATAAACAGCCCTCCGTTCCTTGGCCAGTAGCTCAATCGGAGCGACCCCAGCTATCACAAGTACCGCCACTTCGGAGACCGTACGATAGGCCGAGGCCACCCGCAGTGCGCTCCTTCTTTGAACCTGTGCTAACCGCTTCCGGTACATCTCCCTGCTAAGCGTCACAGCCCATATCTCTGCTCCATAGAGAAGGACCGATTGCACCGCTGACATCAAGAGCCGGCGCTTACCAGCCTTCGGACCACCAACATTAGCCATCAGCTGACTCAAGGCTGTCACTCCCTTGGCCGCTTTATCCGCCGTCTGCCGAATCTGCTCACAAAAATTGAGTTTTGAGTCGATCGTGATCCCAAGATATTTTGCCGCATGTTTGGTTTCCACCACTTCCCTGCCAATCCAGATGGGTATGATTGTTTGGGTCCTCTTTTTCGTCAGAATGACAATTTCGGTCTTTTCGAGGGCCAATGATAGACTATGCGCCGCCATCCAGCTCCTCACGGTCCTCATGACCTGGTTCAGCTTCAATTGGGCCTGTTTGGTATCCCGGGCAGCAATAAGCGCCGCGACATCGTCCGCATACCCAACCAAAAGAGTCTCCTCTGGCATTTCAGCTCACAGCAGGCCATCATAAAATGCGTTCCAGAGGTCAGGTCCCAGGACTGACCCCTGGGCCACTCCCGCGGTGACTGCCATCTTTTTCCACCCTTCCTCAGTCTCGTAGATTATGCTGCGATCACTCAGATAATCGTTTAGAATACGCAGTAAATATTCCGGTATCTGAAACGCCTGCTCAAGTGCGCTAATCAAATCCCTCCAAGCCGCGGAATTGAAGGCATTTCTCACGTCCAGGGTCACCAAAAGCACTACCCGCTTAGAGAAGTGATTATGACTTTCAGCCCTCTTAACTGCCATAACAACTTCTTGGATCGCATCAATTGTGGACCGCCCCACCCTGAAACCATACTGCCTAGGCGAGAGATCACCCGCAGCAACTATCGCAGCATTTAGTCTCTCTTTAATCAACCTTTCCAGAATCTTACCCGCATTATTAAGCATGCATAATGGCCTGTGGGATGATGGCAAGGTGGGGTCGCCCTTACCCTTACTAATAAGCACCAACCGTGCACTCTTCCAACAGGAGCTAAAGACCCCCGACACCAAGCATGAGTTGTACATATCCAGCAACAGCTGCGGCTTTTGGCGAAAAACCATCTTTAGCACCTCGCCGGGTATCCCGTCCGGTCCAGGAGCTTTCTTGTCCTTCCCCGCCAATATAGCTTTTTCTAACTCCCCCTCAGTAAAAAGGGGGATATCTATTGCCCGTTCGCAGTCAGTCCTGGGTCTCTCTGGATGGCTAGGAAAGAGGCCCCTAATGATTCCCTCCATCATGGTCGCGTCCATTACCCCAGTCGGCTTCTGGGCTCCAAGCTTCTGCGTGACTATTTTGTATCCTAACCCCCATGGATCTTTGTCGATATCCTCGACAAGTCTCCTCCAGCAGTCAGCCTTACTGCGGTTTATGGCCCATCGTAGGTGTTTCCTAGCGCTTTTATGCTCTGCCGATGTCAGGTTTGCCTCAGAGCGGTTTTTTGCCCGTTGTGCCTTGCGCCGAAGCATAAGGCATTTCTTACGTAGTTCCTTGATTTCGGGTGTCCACCAGTATGCTGTAGGCTTGTCATGGCGTGGTTTTTTCCGTGGCATTGATTTTTCGCAAGCGGAAGTGATAAGGCGCATTGTAGAAGCCACCAGGGTCTCCGATGCCGATCTTTCATCCGTATTTCCCGTACTTCTTGTTCTCTGCACACCTCTCGCCAGCTCTTCTTCGAACCGCCCGGTGTTCATCTTTTGAAGATTCCACCGCACCGGTTTATCCCGCACTGGATTCTGTTTTTTACCGACAACCTCAAAGGAAATGTATTGGTGGTCACTCCCTGTGTAGTCCTCCATAACTGCCCATTCTTGGACGAGTGGCACTAAAGCCTCAGCCGCAAGAGTGATGTCTGGGATCGTCTCAGTATATCCTGGCCGACGAAAAGTTGTAACAGAGCCACTGTTTACAACCAAGAGACCTGTTCTTGAAGCCATCTCCAGAATGAGTATTCCTCTAGTGTCCGGCCGTGCCATCCCCCACTCGATAGCCCTAGCGTTAAAGTCCCCAGCTACGACGACTCGTCCCGCCACTCTGACCACTTCGTCCTCTAAGGCGTCCAGCTTTTCCTGGAAATCAGCGATAGCCTCATTTGGGGTAAAGTAACAGCTGAAGTAGGCAACCTCCCTGTTCTTGACCCAAACGAACCCTCTGCCTGCTCCAAAGCTCGTAATGTGCTGTGTCCCCGCCGGAACCCATATGGCGGCAGTACCAAGAAAGTCAGGGTACCACGATGCAGACCCCTAACTCTGATACTGCTCGCTAATGAGCACCATGTCGATTTGCTTCTCAGCGACCAACTGGTGCAAAAGTTGATCGGCGATTTTGCTCCGGTGCATATTTCCCTGGAGTATCCGCATCATCGTAGTCGGTTTTTTACGGCCTGCAGTGCTTCCCGATACACGGTGCATTTACCAGACCCTGGGACATGGCATATATCTTCACTTCCTATTTTTCTCTCCGTGCAGAGTACGCATGGGATCGTGGCGGAGCAAGTTTTTTCCTTATGCCCGGATTCCAAGCACCTGTAGCACAGCTTGCTTCTATCTGGCCCTTTACAATCTTTGGCAATATGACCATAGCTAGAACATCTAAAGCATCGTGTAACAACCGCCCTTCTCCTTACTCGGCAATACACCCAGCCGATTTTAATCCTACCCTGGCTTAGAAGTTTTAACGCCCACTTGTCTGGGATTTCCACAACGGCCACTTTCTGGTCCCTTGCGCTCGGGAAAACACTCACTTTCAATTCCTCTACATCAGGGAATTCTCGTTTTACTGCTGTTTCTACCTCTTCCCTTTCTGTAAAGCAGTCCAGGTCGCGTATCTCCAGGGATATCTTCGACTCAAGGCTAACTACACTAGCCTTGTCTCCCAGTGCCGCTTTTAATGCCCCGCAAAAAACACCTTTGTTCTTGCTGTTTGGTCCCAGTTCCAGAAGGACGCCGCCAGCTCTGGTCTGTCGGATGGCCATTATGTCCGCCTCGGTTTCCTCTGGCTTAACTTTACTGCGGATTTCCCTCAATATTTCTGAGTATGATTTGCCTTCCGCCGGTCTTATAAGGAGTGCGTCGGGTCGGCCCTTGCGCGGCCTTCTACGCTTTCCCTTCCTTGATCTTACTTGGGTGGTCACGGCAGGCCGTGTCGAGGTGGACACAGGAGGATTAGTCGTGGACTTGGTACTCCCCGTCCTCACGTTCTCCGCTGCCTTCGCCTCCAGGTTTTCCCGTCTTTTCTCCCTCTTTGACCTTTGTTTTTCCCAGGCCCCTTCCACTGCACTATGTGATGCTTCGTCCCTCACCCTCTTCTCCTGCTGTCTATGCAGGTCTGCCGGGCTTGTAGCGGGTCTCTTCTGGCTTCCCTCTGGAGTTCCAACATTTTGGTGCAGCTCGATAACTTTAGCTGGTTCAGCTTCGGACCTCCTCTGTATATAGATACCATGTGCCATGGCGCTAAACAGCTCTTCAAGTTCGACCAGTCCCACTTTAATGTCATTGGAGACGTTTGTTTGCCGTCTGGTTGCAGCCTTCATCTTGCTGATGATGCTCCTGCCCCTCTGCAGCAGCTCTTCCTGCTCCGTCCAGTTCACCGGCGTGCAAGGCCGTTCCGTCACTGGCATCTCATCACTGCTCGGTAGAGCATCATTCCCCTTCCCTGTGTTCCCTGAGTTTACTTCCGTTTCCGTTTTATTAGGTGGAGGGGTCCTCTGTACCAATCCGCTCCTTCCAAAGACGGTTTCATCCGTACTGGTTAAATCCACCATTTCGCCATGTAAATTCATGGAGCTTGCTGCTTCTTGTGATGCTATTCGAGAAGCATCGTTCTCATTTCCGCTAATTATTTGTTTGTCTTTATTCATTTCTAATCCCACGAGTAGCACGAGAAAAAATGGTCACTTATGACAGAGCTCTGCGTTATCATAGGAAGGCTATGGGTTTAAACCGAATGTCGCCAAATTCGGAGTTCACATGCTAACGACTAAGCACCCCCTTAATTAATAATTAATAATTAATAATTAATAATTAATAATTAATAATTAATAATTAATAATTAATAATTAATAATTAATAATTAATAATTAATAATTAATAATTAATAATTAATAATTAATAATTAATAATTAATAATTAATAATTAATAATTAATAATTAATAATTAATAATTAATAATTAATAATTAATAATTAATAATTAATAATTAATAATTAATAATTAATAATTAATAATTAATAATTAATAATTAATAATTAATAATTAATAATTAATAATTAATAATTAATAATTAATAATTAATAATTAATAATTAATAATTAATAATTAATAATTAATAATTAATAATTAATAATTAATAATTAATAATTAATAATTAATAATTAATAATTAATAATTAATAATTAATAATTAATAATTAATAATTAATAATTAATAATTAATAATTAATAATTAATAATTAATAATTAATAATTAATAATTAATAATTAATAATTAATAATTAATAATTAATAATTAATAATTAATAATTAATAATTAATAATTAATAATTAATAATTAATAATTAATAATTAATAATTAATAATTAATAATTAATAATTAATAATTAATAATTAATAATTAATAATTAATAATTAATAATTAATAATTAATAATTAATAATTAATAATTAATAATTAATAATTAATAATTAATAATTAATAATTAATAATTAATAATTAATAATTAATAATTAATAATTAATAATTAATAATTAATAATTAATAATTAATAATTAATAATTAATAATTAATAATTAATAATTAATAATTAATAATTAATAATTAATAATTAATAATTAATAATTAATAATTAATAATTAATAATTAATAATTAATAATTAATAATTAATAATTAATAATTAATAATTAATAATTAATAATTAATAATTAATAATTAATAATTAATAATTAATAATTAATAATTAATAATTAATAATTAATAATTAATAATTAATAATTAATAATTAATAATTAATAATTAATAATTAATAAGTAATAATTAATAATTAATAATTAATAATTAATAATTAATAATTAATAATTAATAATTAATAATTAATAATTAATAATTAATAATTAATAATTAATTTTTTTTTTTTTTTTTTTTTTTTGTGGGGGAGGTGAAAATGCATTTACGCACATCGTGCCGGACTCCCGTTTCCGGACTACCGACTAAAAACACCTCCCCATACTTCAATAACTAGCCTGGGACCGTTGTTCACATTACTTCAAGCTAGTTAATGTTTCCTATGCTCCATTCGAGCTACCTCCTTGTCTATGAGCCGCTATCAAGGTCAACTTTCTTTCGCCGCAAGATGTTTTCCACGTAGTGTGCCACCCGCTCCCACTCGTGCAACCCCCGGAGCATGATATCCACGGCAGTCTGCACAGACCATAGTCCCACCTCCCTCTCCAGCGAATTCCTTTGCTCCACCCAGTTTGGACACGAGAAAAACGTGTGCTCCGCGTCGTCCAGACTGCCTGGGCAGTAAAGACATTCCGCCGAGTTAACCTTCCGCATCCTGTGAAGGTACGACCGGAAGTAGCCATGGCCGCTTAGAAACTGAGTCAAAAAATACCCAACCTCACCGTGCCCCCGCTCGGTCCAATCGCTAACACTCACAATGAGCCTTGCTGTCCATCTCCCTCTTCCGTCAGTTTCCCAAACAGCTTGCCAGCACTCCATGGTGCGGGCCCTCTCCTCCAAGCTTGCTGTTTCTCTGCTTGTGTTTGGGTGTCTGAGATAAACAGCCCTCCGTTCCTTGGCCAGTAGCTCGATCGGATCGACCCCAGCTATCACAAGTACCGCCACTTCGGAGACCGTACGATAGGCCGAGGCTACCCGCAGTGCGCTCCTTCTTTGAACCTGTGCTAACCGCTTCCGGTACATCTCCCTGCTAAGCGTCTCAGCCCATATCTCTGCTCCATAGAGGAGGACCGATTGCACGGCTGACATTAAGAGCCGGCGCTTACTAGCCTTCGGACCACCAACATTAGCCATCAGCCGACTTAAGGCTGTCACTCCCTTGGCTGCTTTATCCGCCGTCTGCCGGATCTGCTGACAAAAATTGAGTTTTGAGTCGATCGTGATCCCAAGATATTTTGCCGCATGTTTGGTTTCCACCACTTCCCTGCCAATCCACATGGGTATGATCGTCTGGGTCCTCTTTTTCGTCAGAATGACAATTTCGGTCTTTTCGAGGGCCAATGATAGACTATGCGCCGCCATCCAGCTCCTCACGGTCCTCATGACCTGGTTCAGCTTCAATTGGGCCTGTTTGGTATCCCGGGCAGCAATAAGCGCCGCGACATCGTCCGCATACCCAACCAAAAGAGTCTCCTCCGGCATTTCAGTTCGCAGCAGGCCATCATAAAATGCGTTCCATAGGTCAGGTCCCAGGACCGACCCCTGGGCCACTCCCGCGGTGACTGCCATCTTCTTCCACCCTTCCTCAGTCTCGTAGATTATGCTGCGATCACTCAGATAATCGTTTAGAATACGCAGTAAATATTCCGGTATCTGAAACGTCTGCTCAAGTGCGCTAATCAAATCCCTCCAAGCCGCGGAATTGAAGGCATTTCTCACGTCCAGGGCATAATTAATAATTAATAATTAATAATTAATAATTAATAATTAATAATTAATAATTAATAATTAATAATTAATAATTAATAATTAATAATTAATAATTAATAATTAATAATTAATAATTAATAATTAATAATTAATAATTAATAATTAATAATTAATAATTAATAATTAATAATTAATAATTAATAATTAATAATTAATAATTAATAATTAATAATTAATAATTAATAATTAATAATTAATAATTAATAATTAATAATTAATAATTAATAATTAATAATTAATAATCAATAATTAATAATTAATAATTAATAATTAATAATTAATAATTAATAATTAATAATTAATAATTAATAATTAATAATTAATAATTAATAATTAATAATTAATAATTAATAATTAATAATTAATAATTAATAATTAATAATTAATAATTAATAATTAATAATTAATAATTAATAATTAATAATTAATAATTAATAATTAATAATTAATAATTAATAATTAATAATTAATAATTAATAATTAATAATTAATAATTAATAATTAATAATTAATAATTAATAATTAATAATTAATAATTAATAATTAATTTTTTTTTTTTTTTTTTTTTTTGTGGGGGAGGTGAAAATGCATTTACGCACATCGTGCCGGACTCCCGTTTCCGGACTACCGACTAAAAACACCTCCCCATACTTCAATAACTAGCCTGGGACCGTTGTTCACATTACTTCAATCTAGTTAATGTTTCCTATGCTCCATTCGAGCTACCTCCTTGTCTATGAGCCGCTATCAAGGTCAACTTTCTTTCGCCGCAAGATGTTTTCCACGTAGTGTGCCACCCGCTCCCACTCGTGCAACCCCCGGAGCATGATCTCCACGGCAGTCTGCACAGACCATAGTCCCACCTCCCTCTCCAGCGAATTCCTTTGCTCCACCCAGTTTGGACACGAGAAAAACGTGTGCTCCGCGTCGTCCAGACTGCCTGGGCAGTAAAGACATTCCGCCGAGTTAACCTTCCGCATCCTGTGAAGGTACGACCGGAAGTAGCCATGGCCGCTCAGAAACTGAGTCAAAAAATACCCAACCTCACCGTGCCCCCGCTCGGTCCAATCGCTAACACTCACAATGAGCCTTGCTGTCCATCTCCCTCTTCCGTCAGTTTCCCAAACAGCTTGCCAGCACTCCATGGTGCGGGCCCTCTCCTCCAAGCTTGCTGTTTCTCTGCTTGTGTTTGGGTGTCTGAGATAAACAGCCCTCCGTTCCTTGGCCAGTAGCTCAATCGGAGCGACCCCAGCTATCACAAGTACCGCCACTTCGGAGACCGTACGATAGGCCGAGGCTACCCGCAGTGCGCTCCTTCTTTGAACCTGTGCTAACCGCTTCCGGTACATCTCCCTGCTAAGCGTCACAGCCCATATCTCTGCTCCATAGAGAAGAAGGACCGATTGCACTGCTGACATTAAGAGCCGGCGCTTACCAGCCTTCGGACCACCAACATTAGCCATCAGCCGACTTAAGGCTGTCACTCCCTTGGCTGCTTTATCCGCCGTCTGCCGAATCTGCTCACAAAAATTGAGTTTTGAGTCGATCGTGATCCCAAGATATTTTGCCGCATGTTTGGTTTCCACCACTTCCCTGCCAATCCACATGGGTATGATTGTTTGGGTCCTCTTTTTCGTCAGAATGACAATTTCGGTCTTTTCGAGGGCCAATGATAGACTATGCGCCGCCATCCAGCTCCTCACGGTCCTCATGACCTGGTTCAGCTTCAATTGGGCCTGTTTGGTATCCCGGGCAGCAATAAGCGCCGCGACATCGTCCGCATACCCAACCAAAAGAGTCTCCTCTGGCATTTCAGCTCGCAGCAGGCCATCATAAAATGCGTTCCAGAGGTCAGGTCCCAGGACTGACCCCTGGGCCACTCCCGCGGTGACTGCCATCTTTTTCCACCCTTCCTCAGTCTCGTAGATTATGCTGCGATCACTCAGATAACCGTTTAGAATACGCAGTAAATATTCCGGTATCTGAAACGCCTGCTCAAGTGCGCTAATCAAATCCCTCCAAGCCGCGGAATTGAAGGCATTTCTCACGTCCAGGGTCACCAAAAGCACTACCCGCTTAGAGAAGTGATTATGACTTTCAGCCCTCTTAACTGCCATAACAACTTCTTGGATCGCATCAATTGTGGACCGCCCTACCCTGAAACCATACTGCCTAGGCGAGAGATCACCCGCAGCAACTATCGCAGCATTTAGTCTCTCTTTAATCAACCTTTCCAGAATCTTACCCGCATTATTAAGCATGCATAATGGCCTGTGGGATGATGGCAAGGTGGGGTCGCCCTTACCCTTACTAATAAGCACCAACCGTGCACTCTTCCAACAGGAGCTAAAGACCCCCCGACACCAAGCATGAGTTGTACATATCCAGCAACAGCTGCGGCTTTTGGCGAAAAACCATCTTTAGCACCTCGCCGGGTATCCCGTCCGGTCCAGGAGCTTTCTTGTCCTTCCCCGCCAATATAGCTTTTTCTAACTCCCCCTCAGTAAAAAGGGGGATATCCGTTCGCAGTCAGTCCTGGGTCTCTCTGGATGGCTAGGAAAGAGGCCCCTAATGATTCCCTCCATCATGGTCGCGTCCATTACCCCAGTCGGCTTCTGGGCTCCAAGCTTCTGCGTGACTATTTTGTATCCTAACCCCCATGGATCTTTGTCGATATCCTCGACAAGTCTCCTCCAGCAGTCAGCCTTACTGCGGTTTATGGCCCATCGTAGGTGTTTCCTAGCGCTTTTATGCTCTGCCGATGTCAGGTTTGCCTCAGAGCGGTTTTTTGCCCGTTGTGCCTTGCGCCGAAGCATAAGGCATTTCTTACGTAGTTCCTTGATTTCGGGTGTCGACCAGTATGCTGTGGGCTTGTCATGGCGTGGTTTTTTCCGTGGCATTGATTTTTCGCAAGCGGAACTGATAAGGCGCATTGTAGAAGCCACCAGGGTCTCCGATGCCGATCTTTCATCCGTATTTCCCGTACTTCTTGTTCTCTGCACACCTCTCGCCAGCTCTTCTTCGAACCGCCCGGTGTTCATCTTTTGAAGATTCCACCGCACCGGTTTATCCCGCACTGGATTCTGTTTTTTACCGACAACCTCAAAGGAAATGTATTGGTGGTCACTCCCTGTGTAGTCCTCCATAACTGCCCATTCTTGGACGAGTGGCACTAAAGCCTCAGCCGCAAGAGTGATGTCTGGGATCGTCTCAGTATATCCTGGCCGACGAAAAGTTGTAACAGAGCCACTGTTTACAACCAAGAGACCTGTTCTTGAAGCCATCTCCAGAATGAGTCTTCCTCTAGTGTCCGGCCGTGCCATCCCCCACTCGATAGCCCTAGCGTTAAAGTCCCCAGCTACGACGACTCGTCCCGCCACTCTGACCACTTCGTCCTCTAAGGCGTCCAGCTTTTCCTGGAAATCAGCGATAGCCTCATTTGGGGTAAAGTAACAGCTGAAGTAGGCAACCTCCCTGTTCTTGACCCAAACGAACCCTCTGCCTGCTCCAAAGCTCGTAATGTGCTGTGCCCCCGCCGGAACCCATATGGCGGCAGTACCAAGAAGGTCAGGGTACCACGATGCAGACCCCTTACTCTGATACTGCTCGCTAATGAGCACCATGTCGATTTGCTTCTCAGCGACCAACTGGTGCAAAAGTTGATCGGCGATTTTGCTCCGGTGCATATTTCCCTGGAGTATCCGCATCATCGTAGTCGGTTTTTTACGGCCTGCAGTGCTTCCCGATACACGGTGCATTTACCAGACCCTGGGACATGGCATATATCTTCACTTCCTATTTTTCTCTCCGTGCAGAGTACGCATGGGATCGTGGCGGAGCAAGTTTTTTCCTTATGCCCGGATTCCAAGCACCTGTAGCACAGCTTGCTTCTATCTGGCCCTTTACAATCTTTGGCAATATGACCATAGCTAGAACATCTAAAGCATCGTGTAACAACCGCCCTTCTCCTTACTCGGCAATACACCCAGCCGATTTTAATCCTACCCTGGCTTAGAAGTTTTAACGCCCACTTGTCTGGGATTTCCACAACGGCCACTTTCTGGTCCCTTGAGCTCGGGAAAACACTCACTTTCAATTCCTCTACATCAGGGAATTCTCGTTTTACTGCTGTTTCTACCTCTTCCCTTTCTGTAAAGCAGTCCAGGTCGCGTATCTCCAGGGATATCTTCGACTCAAGGCTAACTACACTAGCCTTGCCTCCCAGTGCCGCTTTTAATGCCCCGCAAAAAACACCTTTGTTCTTGCTGTTTGGTCCAAGTTCCAGAAGGACGCCGCCAGCTCTGGTCTGTCGGATGGCCATTATGTCCGCCTCGGTTTCCTCTGGCTTAACTTTACTGCGGATTTCCCTCAATATTTCTGAGTATGATTTGCCTTCCGCCGGTCTTATAAGGAGTGCGTCGGGTCGGCCCTTGCGCGGCCTTCTACGCTTTCCCTTCCTTGATCTTACTTGGGTGGTCACGGCAGGCCGTGTCGAGGTGGACACAGGAGGATTAGTCGTGGACTTGGTACTCCCCGTCCTCACGTTCTCCGCTGCCTTCGTCTCCAGGTTTTCCCGTCTTTTCTCCCTCTTTGACCTTTGTTTTTCCCAGGCCCCTTCCACTGCACTATGTGATGCTTCGTCCCTCACCCTCTTCTCCTGCTGTCTATGCAGGTCTGCCGGGCTTGTAGCGGGTCTCTTCTGGCTTCCCTCTGGAGTTCCAACATTTTGGTGCAGCTCGATAACTTTAGCTGGTTCAGCTTCGGACCTCCTCTGTATATAGATACCATGTGCCATGGCGCTAAACAGCTCTTCAAGTTCGACCAGTCCCACTTTAATGTCATTGGAGACGTTTGTTTGCCGTCTGGTTGCAGCCTTCATCTTGCTGATGATGCTCCTGCCCCTCTGCAGCAGCTCTTCCTGCTCCGTCCAGTTCACCGGCGTGCAAGGCCGTTCCGTCACTGGCATCTCATCACTGCTCGGTAGAGCATCATTCCCCTTCCCTGTGTTCCCTGAGTTTACTTCCGTTTCCGTTTTATTAGGTGGAGGGGTCCTCTGTACCAATCCGCTCCTTCCAAAGACGGTTTCATCCGTACTGGTTAAATCCACCATTTCGCCATGTAAATTCATGGAGCTTGCTGCTTCTTGTGATGCTATTCGAGAAGCATCGTTCTCATTTCCGCTAATTATTTGTTTGTCTTTATTCATTTCTAATCCCACGAGTAGCACGAGAAAAAATGGTCACCTATGACAGAGCTCTGCGTTATCATAGGAAGGCTATGGGTTTAAACCGAATGTCGCCAAATTCGGAGTTCACATGCTAACGACTAAGCACCCCCTTAGCCACGCAGCTGTCGGCGCATGTAGTGCCACCTTAGCTTGGGTGTGCTAGCTTTTGGTCCGCCCCGAGTATTTGATTTCCCCGGTACCTGCCATATCTGGCGGGCTATCCCCTATCCGCCACCTGGGGAGGCGCCCGATGGGGGAGCCAGCCAACCCCACACGGGAATAATTAATAATTAATAATTAATAATTAATAATTAATAATTAATAATTAATAATTAATAATTAATAATTAATAATTAATAATTAATAATTAATAATTAATAATTAATAATTAATAATTAATAATTAATAATTAATAATTAATAATTAATAATTAATAATTAATAATTAATAATTAATAATTAATAATTAATAATTAATAATTAATAATTAATAATTAATAATTAATAATTAATAATTAATAATTAATAATTAATAATTAATAATTAATAATTAATAATTAATAATTAATAATTAATAATTAATAATTAATAATTAATAATTAATAATTAATAATTAATAATTAATAATTAATAATTAATAATTAATAATTAATAATTAATAATTAATAATTAATAATTAATAATTAATAATTAATAATTAATAATTAATAATTAATAATTAATAATTAATAATTAATAATTAATAATTAATAATTAATAATTAATAATTAATAATTAATAATTAATAATTAATAATTAATAATTAATAATTAATAATTAATAATTAATAATTAATAATTAATAATTAATAATTAATAATTAATAATTAATAATTAATAATTAATAATTAATAATTAATAATTAATAATTAATAATTAATAATTAATAATTAATAATTAATAATTAATAATTAATAATTAATAATTAATAATTAATAATTAATAATTAATAATTAATAATTAATAATTAATAATTAATAATTAATAATTAATAATTAATAATTAATAATTAATAATTAATAATTAATAATTAATAATTAATAATTAATAATTAATAATTAATAATTAATAATTAATAATTAATAATTAATAATTAATAATTAATAATTAATAATTAATAATTAATAATTAATAATTAATAATTAATAATTAATAATTAATAATTAATAATTAATAATTAATAATTAATAATTAATAATTAATAATTAATAATTAATAATTAATAATTAATAATTAATAATTAATAATTAATAATTAATAATTAATAATTAATAATTAATAATTAATAATTAATAATTAATAATTAATAATTAATAATTAATAATTAATAATTAATAATTAATAATTAATAATTAATAATTAATAATTAATAATTAATAATTAATAATTAATAATTAATAATTAATAATTAATAATTAATAATTAATAATTAATAATTAATAATTAATAATTAATAATTAATAATTAATAATTAATAATTAATAATTAATAATTAATAATTAATAATTAATAATTAATAATTAATAATTAATAATTAATAATTAATAATTAATAATTAATAATTAATAATTAATAATTAATAATTAATAATTAATAATTAATAATTAATAATTAATAATTAATAATTAATAATTAATAATTAATAATTAATAATTAATAATTAATAATTAATAATTAATAATTAATAATTAATAATTAATAATTAATAATTAATAATTAATAATTAATAATTAATAATTAATAATTAATAATTAATAATTAATAATTAATAATTAATAATTAATAATTAATAATTAATAATTAATAATTAATAATTAATAATTAATAATTAATAATTAATAATTAATAATTAATAATTAATAATTAATAATTAATAATTAATAATTAATAATTAATAATTAATAATTAATAATTAATAATTAATAATTAATAATTAATAATTAATAATTAATAATTAATAATTAATAATTAATAATTAATAATTATTTTTTTTTTTTTTTTTTTTTTTTTTGTGGGGGAGGTGAAAATGCATTTACGCACATCGTGCCGGACTCCCGTTTCCGGACTACCGACTAAAAACACCTCCCCATACTTCAATAACTAGCCTGGGACCGTTGTTCACATTACTTCAAGCTAGTTAATGTTTCCTATGCTCCATTCGAGCTACCTCCTTGTCTATGAGCCGCTATCAAGGTCAACTTTCTTTCGCCGCAAGATGTTTTCCACATAGTGTGCCACCCGCTCCCACTCGTGTAACCCCCGGAGCATGATCTCCACGGCAGTCTGCACAGACCATAGTCCCACCTCCCTCTCCAGCGAATTCCTTTGCTCCACCCAGTTTGGACACGAAAAAAACGTGTGCTCCGCGTCGTCCAGACTGCCTGGGCAGTAAAGACATTCCGCCGAATTAACCTTCCGCATCCTGTGAAGGTACGACCGGAAGTAGCCATGGCCGCTCAGAAACTGGGTCAAAAAATACCCAACCTCACCGTGCCCCCGCTCGGTCCAATCGCTAACACTCACAATGAGCCTTGCTGTCCATCTCCCTCTTCCGTCAGTTTCCCAGACAGCTTGCCAGCACTCCATGGTGCGGGCCTTCTCCTCCAAGCTTGCTGTTTCTCTGCTTGTGTTTGGGTGTCTGAGATAAACAGCCCTCCGTTCCTTGGCCAGTAGCTCAATCGGAGCGACCCCATCTATCACCAATACCGCCACTTCGGAGACCGTGCGATAGGCCGAGGCTACCCGCAGTGCGCTCCTTCTTTGAACCTGTGCTAACCGCTTCCGGTACATCTCCCTGCTAAGCGTCTCAGCCCATATCTCTGCTCCATAGAGGAGGACCGATTGCACGGCTGACATTAAGAGCCGGCGCTTACTAGCCTTCGGACCACCAACATTAGCCATCAGCCGACTTAAGGCTGTCACTCCCTTAGCTGCTTTATCCGCCGTCTGCCGGATCTGCTCACAAAAATTGAGTTTTGAGTCGATCGTGATCCCAAGATATTTTGCCGCATGTTTGGTTTCCACCACTTCCCTGCCAATCCACATGGGTATGATCGTTTGGGTCCTCTTTTTCGTCAGAATGACAATTTCGGTCTTTTCAAGGGCCAATGATAGACTATGCGCCGCCATCCAGCTCCTCACGGTCCTCATCAGCTGGTTCAGCTTCAATTGGGCCTGTTTGGTATCCCGGGCAGCAATAAGCGCCGTGACATCGTCCGCATACCCAACCAAAAGAGTCTCCTCTGGCATTTCAGCTCGCAGCAGGCCATCATAAAATGCGTTCCAGAGGTCAGGTCCCAGGACCGACCCCTGGGCCACTCCCGCGGTGACTGCCATCTTCTTCCACCCTTCCTCAGTCTCGTAGATTATGCTGCGATCACTCAGATAATCGTTTAGAATACGCAGTAAATATTCCGGTATCTGAAACGTCTGCTCAAGTGCGCCAATCAAATCCCTCCAAGCCGCGGAATTGAAGGCATTCCTCACGTCCAGGGTCACCAAAAGCACTACCCGCTTAGAGAAGTGAATATGACTTTCAGCCCTCTTAACTGCCATAACAACTTCTTGGATCGCATCAATTGTGGACCGCCCTACCCTGAAACCATACTGCCTAGGCGAGAGATCACCCGCAGCAACTATCGCAGCATTTAGTCTCTCTTTAATCAACCTTTCCAGAATCTTACCCGCATTATTAAGCATGCATAATGGCCTGTGGGATGATGGCAAGGTGGGGTCGCCCTTACCCTTACTAATAAGCACCAAACGTGCACTCTTCCAACAGGAGCTAAAGACCCCCGACACCAAGCATGAGTTGTACATATCCAGCAACAGCTGCGGCTTTTGACAAAAAACCATCTTTAGCACCTCGCCGGGTATCCCGTCCGGTCCAGGAGCTTTCTTGTCCTTCCCCGCCAATATAGCTTTTTCTAACTCCCCCTCAGTGAAAAGGGGGATATCTATTGCCCGTTCGCAGCCAGTCCTGGGTCTTGTAACGCATTCTGTGTTACAAGTTTAACATCCCTATATCTACTATGCAATTTCAATTTGTCTCTTTATCAGATTGTGAATGCTGACCGATCGGTTTCCCCTTATTTGGTTTGGTGTGAGAGTCAAATTTTATTTTTGCGAGGGTAATCGGTGCGAATTAAAAAAAAAGTCAGTTTATGATTTGCTGTGAAATAGACCGGACGATAATAAATTTTATGATGTCGATTTAAAAGTGTCTAAATTTAAATAAAAAAAAAAAAAAAAAAAAAAAATCTAGAATTTTCGAGACGTTCGGATGTTAATTTTTTTTTCTTCCTTGTGTCGTGAATATTATAAAAAAAAAACTAGTACATATCGTAAAGATTAATTCCAAAAACTATCGTGAAAGATAATCTGAAAAAAAAAAAACTGATTTCGATGATATCTGGATAGTTCATGTGATAATGATAAACCGCAACTGATTCCAATTTTGAACTGTATAATTGGTGTGGTTTTCTTAAGATATAATATAAGATTATGAGTAGTTCTAGTTACCTAAAATACTTTAAATATGCTTAACATTTATTTCTTAAGGATACATTTAAATGTTATTAACAGAATTACTGTGATTTTTTTTTGTGAGAATTATAATTTTACGTGCAAGGTCATTTAAAATATCGTACCATTTTTCTAATGGAAGTTTTGGAAATTGATAATAAAGAAACATTTTCCTATTTCATGATAAGTTATAAGTGAAACCAAATAGTTTCATATAATTCATATTTACGTACGTAATAATCGTAATAATAATTCATCATTAATCAGTTAAGTGAAAGAAAAAAAAATAATAATAATCCAAAAGTCAAGTTGGAATTACACAATAATTGTAGCAAAGACAAGTAAACAAACATAAGTATGCTACATGTTAAGCCAATTTTATTATTATTATTATTGAATGAGTCAACAACAACAACAAAGTTAAAATTAGTGTAATCATTGCATTTTACCACTTACACAAATACATATACGGTTAAGGCCATTGAGGATTCAACAATCATTACATAATATTGGATATACCATCACCATCAAATGTTGTTGAGTACAAATTCATAACTTTATTAATTAAATATATATATATTTTTTTTTTGCTACATATTTATTATATTATCACTTAAACATACTTATTGAATTATATGTTTTTAAATTGATTATTGTAACTTTTTGGAGTATTTTTGAGTACATTTATTTAAATAAATTTTCTTCCTAAGTTAAGTTCATATATATATAGTATTAAGATTAGTACAGTTACGCGTACTTAGGGTCTTGGGTTATATAATTGCATTTAGACATCCATTATACGGATATTGAATTGGAAGTTAACCAATGGTGAATTTAAATTGTCTATGTTCGAAATTTTGTTTTTAAATACATATCTTATTCATCTATCTAAAGAATCAGTTTTGAATTTTTCATGTTTAATTATTATTATTCTTGAGGAAATGAACGGTATGGACTAGGGCATGTAAATACCCGGAAAATTTCAAACGGGTTTTTTGTGAATTGAAAAACCGGTTAACCGGTTTTGGTCGGTTTTTCGTCAACTTTAAATAAACAATAAAAAAACCGAATTTTTTAACTACATCTTAGCTGTTAACTTAGAAAAATAAACAAAACTGTAAAAAAAAACGTTTGTTCTGCTTTAAAATTGTTTTATTTAACTAAAAACTCAAAAATAACGTATTAAAGTTCAATATATGAAAAAATTGTAAAGAAACAAATCTTATAAATCTTGTTTTTAATAAAATAGATGAACGTAATGAGGTACAGAAATTACCGGCGATCTAAAAGGCTCTCTCAGGGTCTGTTGACGTGGGTTGAATTGATGCCAGAGCATTAAACAACTTGGTGACCTTTATTGATTTTTCCTTAGTAACCCCAAACATTTTCAACTCTTTTTGGAAGGATGACTCGAAATTGCTACCGTCGGCACACTCCTTTGAACCCTGCAAGACTGCAAGATCCGGATGCTATTGGTTCGACTTCACCTTCATCAATATCTTCTCCATCAATTAATTAACCAACTGGTGGATCGCCGAATAATCTAGCTGCCACCGTCGTTGCAAAGGACAAAGTCGGCGTTTTAGGCGAATATGGAAGTTCCAATAAACATGTTTTTGTAAAAGTTTCATTTTGTAAAAATTTATACAATGTTATTATTTCTTTATTTCGTCTTTCAGAAATTCTTATTTTCAAGGAATTATAAAATTTTTTCCCCAAAGCAGTAGTATTTTGTTACATTTGAGTATAAATAATAATATGAGTACTCCTTCCACAGAAAGTAAGGTTGAAGTCTTTTTGTCTAGTTCTTTTACTGCTAATTCTGTCGGCTTTAATATTGCAATTAGATTTACCAAAACATTAAAATGGTTTTCGTTGCATAAATTAGCATGTCCCATTTCTTCCAATGAGCTTTTAATGCAAACTTTAAGTTACCCTAATCTCTCCATCATAGGTATAAGCGAGTTCCATCGTGTTTTGCAGTTCAAAATAAGTTTAAGTTTTTTACCTTCTTTCTCTTCAACATATCGACTGACGATTTTCTCTAAATTGTACCCAATATTATTAATATCACCATCTATATTTAAATTATGGTCGCCAGTAAAACAATCAAACTGATTTTCAGCTTCCTCAGTATTTTCAGAATTCGAAATTTCATTGAATACAGTATTTTTGTCGTAAAAAGTGCCTACAACAGCTAAATGAATTGCATGGTTCAGGCAAAATTGATTTTCTATTTCATTTAATTGAGCGTATTTCTTCATAACGCTGGCTCCATCTTGTATTGATGCCAAAATATGTCGAAATTTAATACCGTACTCCTCCAATTTTTGTTCAACTAATGACTGAACCTGGTATGCATCACATGAACCTTGCATGTCAATAAAGCCTAACTTATAACTGTCCTCTTGAGAATGTCTTTGGCATTACAGCTTGTCCATTCATATTTTGTTATTGAGAAACGCATATTAGATTCAGCCATTTTTATAAACTTATTTTGAAATTCTCATTTTTTCTCATTAGCAAAACCCACAATTAGTTTTTTTACTGTTTTCTCGCTTCTTGGCATTTCGTAGCCCCGTTTTGTTATAATTTCTTTTATAGCACTTGAATGTGTCATAGCATTAATCGAAAACCCGTCATTCGCCGCGCATTTAACCAATAATTCTCCAATAGATTCCCTTTTAATATACGTATTTAGAGTTGTTTTTGCTCTTATCTCTAGAGGTTCTTCATTTTTTTTAACATCGACATTATGTTCTTCTCGAAGATGATTTGCTAAGCTTGATGTGTTCCCACCTGCACATTTTAAAACTGAATTGCACTTTGTGCATTTTGCCGTGTTTTCCTTTTCTTTTTGGAATATGTTCCATACTCCTGATTTCTTGCTGGTCATTTTGGGACTAAATTAAAATATAATTAACGGTAGCACGAAGCTATTGATGTACGCATAAATAACTATAAAATATTTTTCAAAGTTCTTACTTAAAGTTCAACACATACATATATGATTATGCGTTATGCACATAAATTCTTTATATACCGTATATCTTCGATTCTAAGACGCACATTTTTTCATATTTAAGGATTTCTAAAAACCGGGTGCGTCTTAGAATCGAGGGCGTCTAACATTGGCAGTTTTTCGTAGAATTTGTATTTTATTTTATTTTTGTATTCATATTTGTACTTCTTCTTGTGCACTGTTGGAAAAACCCTAAAACAATCAAATTATACAAATACACAATAGCTCATCAAAATACCAATACAAAAATATAAGAAATAAAAATAATACACGGTAATTGCTGGCGTTTATAAAAAAACCTGACAACTGTCCAAAATTCTTTTTAGCGTGCAGACAGGTAGATATTTTGGTAGAAGTTTTAAACAACACATCAGCGGAATTACAAAAACCGATACCAACTCAATAACTCCCATCACATAAAATCTGCAAAACACAAGTATAACGATTTTACTAAAAACTGAAAAACAATTCATAAAATTAAAAAAAAAACACACAACCCATAAAAACAAAGTTTTTGACTATATATCCTTTATATATAAGACTCGGTCGATTGCAATTCAGTTTCGAAACACAACTTCTTCATCATGACTAAAATTTAAAATTCAATGAGTAAGGGTCATTCAAAAAACAAATTTGAATTTTAAACTTACTTGAAGGAACATTTGGAACACTACTAGATTGAATTTTTTAAATTGAAAATTAAAGAAAAAACTTAGTTATAGTATGTTGATCGAACTGAAATTTTGCCAAAAAGTATTGTTAGGTGACAAAAGGCGATGTGCAAAATTTCAGCGCGAGAGGATCACGGGAAGTGGGTCAATTTTGAACTTGAAGATCGTAAGGACACTCAAGCAAGCAATCAAGCAGGTGAAGTTAATATAAAGGATATAAAAAAAGGGGAAATCTTAGACCGAACTTGGGTTTTACCAAAATGATAAAATTACACTAAAACAATTAAAATCTACGAAATTTTATTACAAAGTAAACTTTTTTTTAAATTTATATTAGTAACTATTAGTAAAATTTTAAATTTTAATAATATTTAATGCTACAAAACCATAAAAAAAAATTTATTTACTGGAAAAAACAAAAAATGACTTTCGGTTTTTCCCTAAAACCCGGTTTTTACAGGTTTGGTAAAAATGAACAAAAACCCGGTTAACCGGGTTCGGTTTTAACCGGTTTACAAGCCCTAGTATGGACTAAATTACGTCGGTTGTGTGTGTGTGTGGGGAACTATGAAGAGGTGAGTAGAGTGTAGTGTCGCGGTCTAATATGTTACCAAGTGTGTAGGTCATCACGAAAGCAGTGAGTACCATGGAGAAAAAGAATTAAAAATAATCCACGACCAACAATATACCTCTTCGACGAGCTAGGGGAAAAGATGACCGAAATTCTTCATGGCCACTGATATCTTTATGTTAACGGCTGCAAACATATTGGTTCACCGTTACATAATGGCGCCCAAACTACATGGAATAGTGGCAATGATGATAACCAGTTATCATCATAGAATGGTTTAATTGTTTTACTGGAGGGCGTGTTGGTATAGCGACAGCTTCTCCATACATCGGATTTGATTACGTCTGTTATAATAGCACATGCTTACCTTAATACTAATAGTTAAATACATTCAAATAGCTTTAACATCTTTCATTATTTCCTTAAGTCGATTCAGTTTCCATCTGTTCAATGTTGATTGTCTACTAATGGTATTTGAAGTCAAATTTTGTTCAGAATGTTGATAGCTGTGTTGAATTTGTCGAAATTTGAAATTATTTTTTTTTAATTGGATAATCGAATGTTTTCCACTTAAGTGTTTGATTTATTTTTGTTTTCGCTTATTCAAAATAACTTAGCTATGATTTCCAATATTATTATTTTTTTTGTTGATAATTAAATGATGGCCTGCGAACTACATGACTGCAACCTGTTCCTGGTCCATACACACACACACACACACACACACACACACACACACACACACACACACACACACACACACACACACACACACACACACACACACACACACACACACACACACACACACACACACACACACACACACACACACACACACACACACACACACACACACACACAGACACACACACACACACACACACACACACACACACACATGCATTAATCGAAATTTTATTTTTTTCACAGCACATCGTATTTTACAGTTATCTTGTCGCTTTGACCTTGAATTCTTAGTATTCTCATATTCAAACCAAATTTGTAACCACATATTTTCAATTTTATTTTATTTTATTTCTCAATTACATATATATACCTATTCCACTTTAAGCATATTTAGCATTGGAAAATTGAGCTAAACATGGATGCTAATCATCTAGAACCGGATGAGTTCGATATCGAATGTTCAGTTCGACAATTAAAAGATACTCCGCTTGCAAACTTAAACGCCCTAAAACAGGCTTTCCAACAAGAGGCGGAACACCATCCTCTTAAACCAGCACAAGCTCATAACGCCGCAAAGAAACGTCCAAATGATGAAATTAAATTATGTACTAACAAGTTAATCGAGCACCGTCGATCACTTGCAAACATCACTGACATCACTAAAGTTAAAGGTCCTCCATTAGATTGCAATAAGACTAGAATTTCCCACGTAATAGAAAGGTTGCGCCGATTGTCGACCAGTAGTCGTCGTTACAAACAACAGTGTCTAGCATTAATGGAAACTGGCCAAAATTTGTTAATTATGTTAGAAGCTTTGCTTGGAGAAAGCCCGGATTTAAATAAAACCCTTGGTGAGATTAATGATGAAATAGATTTGCCACAAGAAGAATACCTTACTTCCGATGAAGAGACCGGGAATCCAAAACCAAATCAAGGAAAAGTGACATCCGAAAAGGAGAATCTCTCAAAGGCAAATAATGAACCTGGTAGTAGTGGTCTAAACAAAACTTGTTTGCAACAATCAACACCAAATGCAAAGACCATCGGACACGGTATAACTGTTCATCCTGATAATCAAAATACAGAAACAATTAATATAAATTCCACACCAGCTTCCAATGCGCAATCGAGCTCGGTACCTTGTCAAACTAACAGTTCCTTAGGCAAATGGAATATTTCGTACGGTGGCAGTTCAGACGATCTATCAGTCAAAGACTTTTTATTTCGAGTCGGTCATCTGGCCGCGGCGTATTCGATCCCTGAGACAAAGCTTCGTAATGAAATATGTCTACTTTTAAAAGGAGTTGCCGCTGATTGGTACTGGCTACATGTCAGATTGCACCCAAATATTACCTGGCAACAGTTGAAGTTAGATTTTGAGAAAAGGTTTAGAGACCACCGTACTGACTATGACATCCGCCGAATTTTAGAAGCTCGTAAACAGCGACCTAGAGAGCCATTTATTGAATTCTATAATGCCATTCAAGCAATTAATTTGCAGTATTCTACACCACCACCGGAAACGGAAACTCTACATATGCTAAAACGTAATATGAGACCAGGCCTTCAGAATGCTCTAGCTGCAAGAAAAATTGATAGCATCGACGAACTTTTACAAAGTAGTATAAGCTTAGAGGATTCTTGGAAGCGAACTCATTGTGATCCGGAACTTTTATGTAATCGAAGATTCGTAAACGAGATTGATCATCAGGACGAGCTTACGGTCAACCCTAATTCTGATTATGTCAACAATTCCCAAAACATATCTGCTTTTGTGTCTGTTCCTACTAAAAAGCCTCCAAATAATGGTCCAGTAGATCAATACAAGGCAAACTATCAAGCGAAAAGTTTCGGGGCTACGTTAGCTATATGCTGGAATTGTCGAGATATTGGGCATACATATGACAATTGTACCAAGGAACGCACAAGATTTTGCTATGGTTGTGGGCGACCAGACATTTTTAAGCCGAACTGCTTCCGGTGCAATCCGGGAAACGAACAATGGAGGAACCGCAATGCTGGGAATGCGGGCCCTCAACAGAGCCTTCCAAGAACAGCCCAACCCGATACTGGCAGCAGTACCACTCAGGAGAAGAGATAAACTTCCCCATTAACTTTAATTCACCAAATTTTGTAAACTTACCTTCCAAATCCGTTTCAAACCCTATTTCTCAATTACATGAATATGCTCGCAATAGTTACCCTAAAGTTCCCTTAAAATTAAAATCCCAAAATCAGAAAAACCGAGTCCAAAAATACTGGAATCATAGGAAAGCAATTCTTGCTGATATTGCTGAAACATGTCTTTCAGAAGATGATGATGAACGTCTTTATGCTGATGTTATAATATTGGATACCAAATATCGGGGCCTGTTGGACAGCGGATCAACCATTACTGCCTTAGGCGTTGGTAGTGAGGTGTTTTTGAACAATCCTCAATACAAGGTTCATTATGTCCCATCCAACATCAAAACTGCAGGAGGAGATATAAAACGTGTTTTTGGCTACCTATGGACCAGAATAAAGTACGGCAACAAACAACATGTGATGAAAATATTCATAATTCCGAGTTTAAAACAGAAGCTATACCTCGGTATAGACTTTTGGAAGGCGTTTCATATTATTCCATCACTAATATCGGAGATTGCGCCAATGACTTTAAACGTTGATGATGACGAAACGTTGAACCCATCAACAAATTGTGTTAAAAGATGCTATTCAAAATTTTCCCTCATTCTCTGAGCTTGGTCTCGGTAAAACAACTAAACTTATGCATAATATCAAGATCTTAGACGGAGTAACACCTGTAAAACAAAGGTATTCTCCTGTCAGCCCACCGGTGCAGGCTGAGTTATATAAGGAGATAGATCGAATGTTGGCCCTGAGAGTGATTGAGGAGGCAGACAGTTCTTGGAGCTCACCGGTTGCATTGGTCCGAAAGCCCAACGGGAAGGTACGTTTGTGTCTTGACGCGAGACGACTGAATGCGGTAACGGTCAGGGATGCGTATTCGCTGCCAATAATCGACGGACTCCTGAGCCGATTGGAACAGACCAGATTCATCTCCAGCATTGATCTGAAGGATGCATTCTGGCAGATTCCGTTGGATCAGGAGTCCCGAGATAAGACGGCGTTTACTGTCCCTGGTCGCCCTCTTTATCAGTTTACCGTAATGCCGTTTGGGCTATGCAATGCCCCACAGACGATGTGCAGACTAATGCATAAGGTGATCCCCAATGAACTACAGGACCAAGCATTTGTATACTTGGATGACCTCCTCATCACCTCAGGGACCTTCGAAGAACATATTGAACTGCTCAGGAAAGTTGCTGAATTATTAAAAGAAGCTCAATTAACAGTGAACTTAGATAAAAGTAAATTCATGGTGAAAAGTATTCGATATCTTGGATACATTGTATCAGACGGTAATTTGCAAGTTGATCCCCTTAAAGTTCAAGCGGTTTTCGAATTTCCTACACCTACCACTGTGAAAAAACTCCGTAGCTTCCTTGGGTTATCTGGATGGTATCGGCGGTTCATGCCTCAGTATGCTACGATTGCTGCTCCTTTGACTAACCTTTTAAAGAAATCCCAAACATTTGTCTGGTCTTCTGAAGCTCAGCATTCATTTGAATCACTAAAACACGCTCTTTGTACGGCACCGGTACTAGTCTATCCAAATTTTCAAAGACCGTTTTGTATTCAATGCGAAGCAATCACTGTTGGTGTTGGTAGTGTTTTGACACAAATTGGGGACGACGGTGAAGAACATCCCATCGCTTTTATGTCGAAAAAATTTAATAGGGCACAACAAAATTACTCTATCACCGAGGTCCAGTGCTACGCGGCGGTTTTGAGTGTGAAACATTTTCGTGTTTACATTGAAGGAAGCCACTTCAGTGTTATCACCGACCATGCTTCACTCAAATGGCTGATGAATAATAAAGATTTGAGTGGAAGGTTAGCTCGGTGGAGCTTAAAGCTCCAGGCATTTGATTTCTCTATCAGCATCGAAAAGGAACATCTAATGGTGTACCCGATAGCTTATCTCGGATGTATATTGATGAAATAAACACTGCTAATCTAGAAAATAAAATTTTAAGAGACATTCCTCAATTGGATTTTAAGTCTCCAGCGTTTGCATCCGCTGAATACAATAATATCAAGAAAACCATCCAAAATTCATCTAGGCAGTTAGAAAACCTTTTAGTTCAAGATGATAAAGTTTTTGTCAATGTCTCTAGGCGACATAATAATGATTGTTCCGACATACCGCCTTGGAAGATGTATGTACCCGTCGAACTTAGGGAGGGACTAATATATTCTGTTCATAACCCGCCATCCTCTGGACATCCTGGAATCAAGAAAACGCTTTACCTATTCCAGAGATATTTCTATTGGCCTAAAATGCCACTCGATGTCCAAGCTTATGTTGCTAGGTGTGTAATTTGTAAAACTTGCAAAGCCGCAAATCATTTAACACAACCAATGATGGGTGAGCAAGCTCGAATTGAAAGATCTATGCAGAGATTATACATAGATTTTATGGGTCCCTATCCCCGTTCCAAAAGCGGAAACTGCTATTTATTCATCGTTCTGGACCATTTTAGCAAGTATGTATTTCTCAAACCTATGCGAAATGCTACGTCCAAAGACGTCTGTAATTTCCTAGAAAATTCTGTGTTCCTGCAATATTCAGTCCCGGAATCCATTATATCCGATAACGCGCAACAATTTAACTCAAAGATATTAAGCGATTTACTTGATAAATACGGAGTGACTCACATTTATACACCCAAGTACAGCCCTCAATCCAATTTGGCCGAAAGAGTGAATCGCTCTATTTTAGCCGCAATAAGAGCGTATATAACCGATGATCACCGTGACTGGGATGTGCATTTACCGGAAATTCAACATGCTCTTCGCAACGTAGCTCATGAGTCAACGCAATTTGCGCCCCACTACATCTTATTTGGACAACACCTAATATCTCATGCAACTGAGTATCGACTACTGCGAGAATTAAGCTTAACGGGTGAACGAGATATTTCGGCACAATGTAAGGCTAACCGAATGAATAGGTGTCAGGATCTAATTCTAACGCATCTAAAAAAAGCGTATGATAAAGCTGCACACACGTACAACCTTCGAAGTACTAACCGTGAATTTCAAGAAGGACAGAAGGTTTTCGTTAAAAATTATGTTAAAAGCGACGCTGCGCAAAAATTCTCTGCGAAATTTGCTCGTAAATCCGTTGAGGCGAAGATTATAAAAAAAATTGGCAAAGTTGCCTATGAATTGGAAAGAGACGGCAAGAGCATAGGAGTTTATCATGCTCGTGACATAACTTTATAATTAAATAACCAATCTTGTATTGTACACTATCGACACTTATCGATTAATTAGCAGCCTTCGAACTAGCAACTGGAATCAATATTCATAGGCCTGGCTAGCGTAGTCTACAGAGCATGAGCCTTTTACTCTCAGGGTTGCATGGGTACGTCCCCGCGATTTGTAACGCATTCTGTGTTACAAGTTTAACATCCCTGTATCTACTATGCAATTTCAATTTGTCTCTTTATCAGATTGTGAATGCTGACCGATCAGTTTCCCCTTATTTGGTTTGGTGTGAGAGTCAAATTTTATTTTTGCGAGGGTAATCGGTGCGAATTAAAAAAAAAGTCAGTTTATGATTTGCTGTGAAATAGACCGGACGATAATAAATTTTATGATGTCGATTTAAAAGTGTCTAAATTTAAATAAAATAAAAAAAAAAAAAAAAAATCTAGAATTTTCGAGACGTTCGGATGTTAATTTTTTTTTTCTTCCTTGTGTCGTGAATATTATAAAAAAAAAACTAGTACATATCGTAAAGATTAATTCCAAAAACTATCGTGAAAGATAATCTGAAAAAAAAAAACTGATTTCGATGATATCTGGATAGTTCATGTGATAATGATAAACCGCAAGTGATTCCAATTTTGAACTGTATAATTGGTGTGGTTTTCTTAAGATATAATATAAGATTATGAGTAGTTCTAGTTACCTAAAATACTTTAAATATGCTTAACATTTATTTCTTAAGGATACATTTAAATGTTATTAACAGAATTACTGTGATTTTTTTTTGTGAGAATTATAATTTTACGTGCAAGGTCATTTAAAATATCGTACCATTTTTCTAATGGAAGTTTTGGAAATTGATAATAAAGAAACATTTTCCTATTTCATGATAAGTTATAAGTGTAACCAAATAGTTTCATATAATTCATATTTACGTACGTAATAATCGTAATAATAATTCATCATTAATCAGTTAAGTGAAAGAAAAAAAAAATAATAATAATCCAAAAGTCAAGTTGGAATTACATAATAATTGTAGCAAAGACAAGTAAACAAACATAAGTATGCTACATGTTAAGCCAATTTTATTATTATTATTATTGAATGAGTCAACAACAACAACAAAGTTAAAATTAGTGTAATCATTGCATTTTACCACTTACACAAATACATATACGGTTAAGGCCATTGAGGATTCAACGATCATTACATAATATTGGATATACCATCACCATCAAATGTTGTTGAGTACAAATTCATAACTTTATTAATTAAATATATATATTTTTTTTTTTGCTACATATTTATTATATTATCACTTAAACATACTTATTGAATTATATGTTTTTAAATTGATTATTGTAACTTTTTGGAGTATTTTTGAGTACATTTATTTAAATAAATTTTCTTCCTAAGTTAAGTTCATATATATATAGTATTAAGATTAGTACAGTTACGCGTACTTAGGGTCTTGGGTTATATAATTGCATTTAGACATCCATTATACGGATATTGAATTGGAAGTTAACCAATGGTGAATTTAAATTGTCTATGTTCGAAATTTTGTTTTTAAATACATATCTTATTCATCTATCTAAAGAATCAGTTTTGAATTTTTCATGTTTAATTATTATTATTCTTGACGAAATGAACGGTATGGACTAAATTACGTCGGTTGTGTGTGTGTGTGTGGGGAACTATGAAGAGGTGAGTAGAGTGTAGTGTCGCGGTCTAATATGTTACCAAGTGTGTAGGTCATCACGAAAGCAGTGAGTACCATGGAGAAAAAGAATTAAAAATAATCCACGACCAACAATATACCTCTTCGACGAGCTAGGGGAAAAGATGACCGAAATTCTTCATGGCCACTGATATCTTTATGTTAACGGCTGCAAACATATTGGTTCACCGTTACAGTCTCTCTGGATGGCTAGGAAAGAGGCCCCTAATGATTCCCTCCATCATGGTCGCGTCCATTACCCCAGTCGGCTTCTGGGCTCCAAGCTTCTGCGTGACTATTTTGTAACCTAACCCCCATGGATCTTTGTCGATATCCTCGACAAGTCTCCTCCAGCAGTCAGCCTTACTGCGGTTTATGGCCCATCGTAGGTGTTTCCTAGCGCTTTTATGCTCTGCCGATGTCAGGTTTGCCTCAGAGCGGTTTTTTGCCCGTTGTGCCTTGCGCCGAAGCATAAGGCATTTCTTACGTAGTTCCGAGATTTCGGGTGTCCACCAGTATGCTGTAGGCTTGTCATGGCGTGGTTTTTTCCGTGGCATTGATTTTTCGCAAGCGGAAGTGATAAGGCGCATTGTAGAAGCCACCAGGGTCTCCGATGCCGATCTTTCATCCGTATTTCCCGTACTTCTTGTTCTCTGCACACCTCTCGCCAGCTCTTCTTCGAACCGCCCGGTGTTCATCTTTTGAAGATTCCACCGCACCGGTTTATCCCGCACTGGATTCTGTTTTTTACCGACAACCTCAAAGGAAATGTATTGGTGGTCACTCCCTGTGTAGTCCTCCATAACTGCCCATCCTTGGACGAGTGGCACTAAAGCCTCAGCCGCAAGAGTGATGTCTGGGATCGTCTCAGTATATCCTGGCCGACGAAAAGTTGTAACAGAGCCACTGTTTACAACCAAGAGACCTGTTCTTGAAGCCATCTCCAGAATGAGTCTTCCTCTAGTGTCCGGCCGTGCCATCCCCCACTCGATAGCCCTAGCGTTAAAGTCCCCAGCTACGACGACTCGTCCCGCCACTCTGACCACTTCGTCCTCTAAGGCGTCCAGCTTTTCCTGGAAATCAGCGATAGCCTCATTTGGGGTAAAGTAACAGCTGAAGAAGCCAACCTCCCTGTTCTTGACCCAAACGAACCCTCTGCCTGCTCCAAAGCTCGTAATGTGCTGTGCCCCCGCCGGAACCCATATGGCGGCAGTACCAAGAAGGTCAGAGTACCACGATGCAGACCCCTTACTCTGATACTGCTCGCTAATGAGCACCATGTCGATTTGTTTCTCGGCGACCAACTGGTGCAAAAGTTGATCGGCGATTTTGCTCCGGTGCATATTTCCCTGGAGTATCCGCATCATCGTAGTCGGTTTTTTACGGCCTGCAGTGCTTCCCGATACACGGTGCATTTACCAGACCCTGGGACATGGCATATATCTTCACTTCCTATTTTTCTCTCCGTGCAGAGTACGCATGGGATCGTGGCGGAGCAAGTTTTTTCCTTATGCCCGGATTCCAAGCACCTGTAGCACAGCTTGCTTCTATCTGGCCCTTTACAATCTTTGGCAATATGACCATAGCTAGAACATCTAAAGCATCGTGTAACAACCGCCCTTCTCCTTACTCGGCAATACACCCAGCCGATTTTAATCCTACCCTGGCTTAGAAGTTTTAACGCCCACTTGTCTGGGATTTCCACAACGGCCACTTTCTGGTCCCTTGAGCTCGGGAAAACACTCACTTTCAATTCCTCTACATCAGGGAATTCTCGTTTTACTGCTGTTTCTACCTCTTCCCTTTCTGTAAAACAGTCCAGGTCGCGTATCTCCAGGGATATCTTCGACTCAAGGCTAACTACACTAGCCTTGTCTCCCAGTGCCACTTTTAATGCCCCGCAAAAAACACCTTTGTTCTTGCTGTTTGGTCCAAGTTCCAGAAGGACGCCGCCAGCTCTGGTCTGTCGGATGGCCATTAAGTCCGCCTCGGTTTCCTCTGGCTTAACTTTACTGCGGATTTCCCTCAGTATTTCTGAGTATGATTTGCCTTCCGCCGGTCTTATAAGGAGTGCGTCGGGTCGGCCCTTGCGCGGCCTTCTACGCTTTCCCTTCCTTGATCTTACTTGGGTGGTAACGGCAGGCCGTGTCGAGGTGGACACAGGAGGATTAGTCGTGGACTTGGTACTCCCCGTCCTCACGTTCTCCGCTGCCTTCGCCTCCAGGTTTTCCCGTCTTTTCTCCCTCTTTGACCTTTGTTTTTCCCAGGCCCCTTCCACTGCACTATGTGATGCTTCGTCCCTCACTCTCTTCTCCTGCTGTCTATGCAGGTCTGCCGGGCTTGTAGCGGGTCTCTTCTGGCTTCCCTCTGGAGTTCCAACATTTTGGTGCAGCTCGATAACTTTAGCTGGTTCAGCTTCGGACCTCCTCTGTATATAGATACCATGTGCCATGGCGCTAAACAGCTCTTCAAGTTCGACGAGTCCCAATTTAATGTCATTGGAGACATTTGTTTGCCGTCTGGTTGCAGCCTTCATCTTGCTGATGATGCTCCTGCCTCTCTGCAGCAGCTCTTCCTGCTCCGTCCAGTTCACCGGAGTGCAAGGCCGTTCCGTCACTGGCATCTCATCACTGCTCGGTAGAGCATCATTCCCCTTCTCTGTGTTCCCTGAGTTTACTTCCGTTTCCGTTTTATTAGGTGGAGGGGTCCTCTGTACCAATCCGCTCCTTCCAAAGACGGTTTCATCCGTACTGGTTAAATCCAACATTTCGCCATGTAAATTCATGGAGCTTGCTGCTTCTTGTGATGCTATTCGAGAAGCATCGTTCTCATTTCCGCTAATTATTTGTTTGTCTTTATTCATTTCTAATCCCACGAGTAGCACGAGAAAAAACGGTCACCTATGACAGAGCTCTGCGTTATCATAGGAAGGCTATGGGTTTAAACCGAATATCGCCAAATTCGGAGTTCACATGCTAACGACTAAGCACCCCCTTAGCCTTAGCTTAGTGTCACCTTAGCTTGGGTGTGCTAGCTTTTGGTCCACCCCGAGTATTTGATTTCCCCGGTACCTGCCATATCTGGCGGGCTGTCCCCTATCCGCCACCTGGGGAGGCACCCGATGGGGGAACTAGCCAACCCCACACGGGAATAATTAATAATTAATAATTAATAATTAATAATTAATAATTAATAATTAATAATTAATAATTAATAATTAATAATTAATTTTTTTTTTTTTTTTTTTTTTGTGGGGGAGGTGAAAATGCATTTACGCACATCGTGCCGGACTCCCGTTTCCGGACTACCGACTAAAAACACCTCCCCATACTTCAATAACTAGCCTGGGACCGTTGTTCACATTACTTCAAGCTAGTTAATGTTTCCTATGCTCCATTCGAGCTACCTCCTTGTCTATGAGCCGCTATCAAGGTCAACTTTCTTTCGAATAATTAATTTTTTTTTTTTTTTTTTTTTTTTTTTTTTTTGTGGGGGAGGTGAAAATGCATTTACGCACATCGTGCCGGACTCCCGTTTCCGGACTACCGACTAAAAACACCTCCCCATACTTCAATAACTAGCCTGGGACCGTTGTTCACATTACTTCAACCTAGTTAGTGTTTCCTATGCTCTATTCGAGCTACCTTCTTGTCTATGAGCCGCTATCAAGGTCATCTTTCTTTCGCCGCAAGATGTTTTCCACATAGTGTGCCACCCGCTCCCACTCGTGTAGCCCCCGGAGCATGATCTCCACGGCAGTCTGCACAGACCATAGTCCCACCTCCCTCTCCAGCGAATTCCTTTGCTCCACCCAGTTTGGACACGAAAAAAACGTGTGCTCCGCGTCGTCCAGACTGCCTGGGCAGTAAAGACATTCCGCCGAATTAACCTTCCGCATCCTGTGAAGATACGACCGGAAGTAGCCATGGCCGCTCAGAAACTGGGTCAAAAAATACCCAACCTCACCGTGCCCCCGCTCGGTCCAATCGCTAACACTCACAATGAGCCTTGCTGTCCATCTCCCTCTTCCGTCAGTTTCCCAAACAGCTTGCCAGCACTCCATGGTGCGGGCCCTCTCCTCCAAGCTTGCTGTTTCTCTGCTTGTGTTTGGGTGTCTGAGATAAACAGCCCTCCGTTCCTTGGCCAGTAGCTCAATCGGAGCGACCCCAGCTATCACCAATACCGCCACTTCGGAGACCGTACGATAGGCCGAGGCTACCCGCAGTGCGCTCCTTCTTTGAACTTGTGCTAACCGCTTCCGGTACATCTCCCTGCTAAGCGTCTCAGCCCATATCTCTGCTCCATAGAGGAGGACCGATTGCACTGCTGACATTAAGAGCCGGCGCTTACTAGCCTTCGGACCACCAACATTAGCCATCAGCCGACTCAAGGCTGTCACTCCCTTGGCTGCTTTATCCGCCGTCTGCCGGATCTGCTCACAAAAATTGAGTTTTGAGTCGATCGTGATCCCAAGATATTTTGCCGCATGTTTGGTTTCCACCACTTCCCTGCCAATCCACATGGGTATGCTCGCTTGGATCCTCTTTTTCGTCAGAATGACAATTTCGGTCTTTTCGAGGGCCAATGATAGACTATGCGCCGCCATCCAGCTCCTCACGGTCCTCATGACCTGGTTCAGCTTCAATTGGGCCTGTTTGGTATCCCGGGCAGCAATAAGCGCCGCGACATCGTCCGCATACCCAACCAAAAGAGTCTCCTCAGGCATTTCAGCTCGCAGCAGGCCATCATAAAATGCGTTCCAGAGGTCAGGTCCCAGGACCGACCCCTGGGCCACTCCCGCGGTGACTGCCATCTTCTTCCACCCTTCCTCAGTCTCGTAGATTATGCTGCGATCACTCAGATAATCGTTGAGAATACGCAGTAAATATTCCGGTATCTGAAACGTCTGCTCAAGTGCGCCAATCAAATCCCTCCAAGCCGCGGAATTGAAGGCATTCCTCACGTCCAGGGTCACCAAAAGCACTACCCGCTTAGAGAAGTGATTATGGCTTTCAGCCCTCTTAACTGCCATAACAACTTCTTGGATCGCATCAATTGTGGACCGCCCTACCCTGAAGCCATACTGCCTAGGCGAGAGATCACCCGCAGCCACTATCGCAGCATTTAGTCTCTCTTTAATCAACCTTTCCAGAATCTTACCCGCATTATTAAGCATGCATAATGGCCTGTGGGATGATGGCAAGGTGGGGTCGCCCTTACCCTTACTAATAAGCACCAAACGTGCACTCTTCCAACACGAGCTAAAGACCCCCGACACCAAGCATGTGTTATACATGTCCAGCAACAGCTGCGGCTTTTGGCGAAAAACCATCTTTAGCACCTCGCCGGGTATCCCGTCCGGTCCAGGAGCTTTCTTGTCCTTCTCCGCCAATATAGCTTTTTCTAACTCCGCCTCAGTGAAAAGGGGGATATCTATTGCCCGTTCGCAGCCAGTCCTGGGTCTCTCTGGATGGCTAGGAAATAGGCCCCTAATGATTCCCTCCATCATGGTCGCGTCCATTACCCCAGTCGGCTTCTGGGCTCCAAGCTTCTGCGTAACTATTTTGTAACCTAATCCCCATGGATCTTTGTCGATATCCTCGACAAGTCTCCTCCAGCAGTCAGCCTTACTGCGGTTTATGGCCCATCGTAGGTGTTTCCTAGCGCTTTTATGTTCTGCCGATGTCAGGTTTGCCTCAGAGCGGTTTTTTGCCCGTTGTGCCTTGCGCCGAAGCATAAGGCATTTCTTACGTAGTTCCGAGATTTCGGGTGTCCACCAGTATGCTGTAGGCTTGTCATGGCGTGGCTTTTTCCGTGGCATTGATTTTTCGCAAGCGGAAGTGATAAGGCGCATTGTAGAAGCCACCAAGGTCTCCGATGCCGATCTTTCATCCGTATTTCCCGTACTTCTTGTTCTCTGCACACCTCTCGCCAGCTCTTCTTCGAACCGCCCGGTGTTCATCTTTTGAAGATTCCACCGCACCGGTTTATCCCGCACTGGATTCTGTTTTTTACCGACAACCTCAAAGGAAATGTATTGGTGGTCACTCCCTGTGTAGTCCTCCATAACTGCCCATCCTTGGACGAGTGGCACTAAAGCCTCAGCCGCAAGAGTGATGTCTGGGATCGTCTCAGTATATCCTGGCCGACGAAAAGTTGTAACAGAGCCACTGTTTACAACCAAGAGACCTGTTCTTGAAGCCATCTCCAGAATGAGTCTTCCTCTAGTGTCCGGCCGTGCCATCCCCCACTCGATAGCCCTAGCGTTAAAGTCCCCAGCTACGACGACTCGTCCCGCCACTCTGACCACTTCGTCCTCTAAGGCGTCCAGCTTTTCCTGGAAATCAGCGATAGCCTCATTTGGGGTAAAGTAACAGCTGAAGTAGGCAACCTCCCTGTTCTTGACCCAAACGAACCCTCTGCCTGCTCCAAAGCTCGTAATGTGCTGTGCCCGCGCCGGAACCCATATGGCGGCAGTACCAAGAAGGTCAGAGTACCACGATGCAGACCCCTTACTCTGATACTGCTCGCTAATGAGCACCATGTCGATTTGCTTCTCGGCGACCAACTGGTGCAAAAGTTGATCGGCGATTTTGCTCCGGTGCATGTTTCCCTGGAGTATCCGCATCATCGTAGTCGGTTTTTTACGGCCTGCAGTGCTTCCCGATACACGGCGCATTTACCAGACCCTGGGACATGGCATATATCTTCACTTCCTATTTTTCTCTCCGTGCAGAGTACGCATGGGTTCGTGGCGGAGCAAGTTTTTTCCTTATGCCCGGGTTCCAGGCACCTGTAGCACAGCTTGCCCCTGTCTGGTCCCTTGCATTCTCTCGCTATATGACCATAGCCAGAGCATTTGTAGCAGCGCGTAACAACCGCCCTTCTTCTCACCCGGCAATACAACCAGCCAATTTTAATCCTACCCTGGCTTAGAAGTTTTAACGCCCACTTGTCTGGGATTTCCACAACGGCCACTTTCTGGTCCCTTGAGCTCGGGAAAACACTCACTTTCAATTCCTCTACATCAGGGAATTCTCGTTTTACTGCTGTTTCTACCTCTTCCCTTTCTGTAAAACAGTCCAGGTCGCGTATCTCCAGGGATATCTTCGACTCAAGGCTAACTACACTAGCCTTGTCTCCCAGTGCCACTTTTAATGCCCCGCAAAAAACACCTTTGTTCTTGCTGTTTGGTCCAAGTTCCAGAAGGACGCCGCCAGCTCTGGTCTGTCGGATGGCCATTATGTCCGCCTCGGTTTCCTCTGGCTTAACTTTACTGCGGATTTCCCTCAATATTTCTGAGTATGATTTGCCTTCCGCCGGTCTTATAAGGAGTGCGTCGGGTCGGCCCTTGCGCGGCCTTCTACGCTTTCCCTTCCTTGATCTTACTTGGGTGGTAACGGCAGGCCGTGTCGAGGTGGACACAGGAGGGTAATTAATAATTAATAATTAATAATTAATAATTAATAATTAATAATTAATAATTAATAATTAATAATTAATAATTAATAATTAATAATTAATAATTAATAATTAATAATTAATAATTAATAATTAATAATTAATAATTAATAATTAATAATTAATAATTAATAATAATAATTAATAATTAATAATTAATAATTAATAATTAATAATTAATAATTAATAATTAATAATTAATAATTAATAATTAAATTAATTAATAATTAATAATTAATAATTAATAATTAATAATTAATAATTAATAATTAATAATTAATAATTAATAATTAATAATTAATAATTAATAATTAATAATTAATAATTAATAATTAATAATTAATAATTAATAATTAATAATTAATAATTAATAATTAATAATTAATAATTAATAATTAATAATTAATAATTAATAATTAATAATTAATAATTAATAATTAATAATTAATAATTAATAATTAATAATTAATAATTAATAATTAATAATTAATAATTAATAATTAATAATTATAATTAATAATTAATAATTAATAATTAATAATTAATAATTAATAATTAATAATTAATAATTAATAATTAATAATTAATAATTAATAATTAATAATTAATAATTAATAATTAATAATTAATAATTAATAATTAATAATTAATAATTAATAATTAATAATTAATAATTAATAATTAATAATTAATAATTAATAATTAATAATTAATAATTAATAATTAATAATTAATAATTAATAATTAATAATTAATAATTAATAATTAATAATTAATAATTAATAATTAATAATTAATAATTAATAATTAATAATTAATAATTAATAATTAATAATTAATAATTAATAATTAATAATTAATAATTAATAATTAATAATTAATAATTAATAATTAATAATTAATAATTAATAATTAATAATTAATAATTAATAATTAATAATTAATAATTAATAATTAATAATTAATAATTAATAATTAATAATTAATAATTAATAATTAATAATTAATAATTAATAATTAATAATTAATAATTAATAATTAATAATTAATAATTAATAATTAATAATTAATAATTAATAATTAATAATTAATAATTAATAATTAATAATTAATAATTAATAATTAATAATTAATAATTAATAATTAATAATTAATAATTAATAATTAATAATTAATAATTAATAATTAATAATTAATAATTAATAATTAATAATTAATAATTAATAATTAATAATTAATAATTAATAATTAATAATTAATAATTAATAATTAATAATTAATAATTAATAATTAATAATTAATAATTAATAATTAATAATTAATAATTAATAATTAATAATTAATAATTAATAATTAATAATTAATAATTAATAATTAATAATTAATAATTAATAATTAATAATTAATAATTAATAATTAATAATTAATAATTAATAATTAATAATTAATAATTAATAATTAATAATTAATAATTAATAATTAATAATTAATAATTAATAATTAATAATTAATAATTAATAATTAATAATTAATAATTAATAATTAATAATTAATAATTAATAATTAATAATTAATAATTAATAATTAATAATTAATAATTAATAATTAATAATTAATAATTAATAATTAATAATTAATAATTATAATAATAATAATAAATTTTTTTTTTTTTTTTTTTTTTTGAGGGGAGGTGAAAATGCCTTTATGCACGTTGTGCCGGACTCCCGTTTCCGGACTACCGACTAAAAACACCTCCCCATACTTCAAAAACTAGCCTGGAACCGTTACTCACATTACTTCAAGCTAGTTTTTTTTGTTTTTTATGCTACCTTACGAGCTACCCTCCTGGGCTATGGATTATTATCCAAATCCGTCTTCTTCCGCCGCAAGATGGTTTCCACGTAGTGTGCCACTCGTTCCCACTCGTATATTCCACGGAGCATGATCTCTACAGCAGTCTGTACTGACCATAGTCCCACCTCCCTCGTCAGCAAATTCCTTTGCTCCCCCCAATTCTGACACGAGAAGAACGTGTGTTCCGCGTCATCTAAAAAACCTGGGCAATATAAACATTCCGCCGAAGTAACCTTCCGCATCCCATGTAGATAATACCGAAAGTAGCCGTGGCCGCTCAAAAACTGGGTTAAATAGTATCCCACCTCCCCGTGCCGCCGTTCAGTCCAGGCGCTCACCCTCTCGATGAGTCTTGCTGTCCATCTGCCTCTGCTCTCTGTTTCCCAAGCTGCTTGCCAGCACTCCATGGTGCGGGCCCTCTCCTCCAAGCTTGCTGTCTCTCTACTTATATTTGAGTTTCTAAAATAGACAGCCTTCCGCTCCCTGCCAGTAGCTCCATTGGAGTCACACCAGCTATAACCAGAACTGCCACTTCAGAAACAGTGCGATATGCCGAGGCTACCCGCAGCGCACTCCGTCTTTGTACCTGTGCCAACCGCTTGCGGTACATCTCTTTCCTTAATGAATCAGCCCATACCTCTGTCCCGTAGAGCAGGACCGATTGAACGGCCGACATTAGAAGCCGGCGCTTGCTCGCTTTCGGGCCCCCAACATTAGCCATTAGTCGACTCAGCGCTGTAACTCCCTTCGCAGCCTTGTCTGCTGTCCGACGAATCTGCTCAAAAAAGTTGAGTTTGGAGTCAATCATAATCCCCAGGTATTTTGCCGCTGATTTGGTTTCCACCACCTCCCTGCCAATCCACATGGGTATGATCGTTTGGGTCCTCCTTTTAGTCAGAATAACAATTTCAGTCTTCTCAAGGGCCAGTGCTAGACCATGCGCCGCCATCCAGCTACTCACGGTCCTCATCACCTGGTTCAACTTCCATTGGGCCTGTTTAGTATCCCGGGCAGCAATAAGCGCCGCGACATCATCAGCATACCCGACTAAATGTGTCTCCTCAGGCATCTCAGCTCTCAGCAGGCCATCATAAAATGCGTTCCAAAGGTCAGGTCCTAGAACCGACCCCTGGGCCGCTCCCGCGGTGACTCTCATCTTCTTCTGCCCCTCTTCCGTCTCGTACAGTATGCTACGATCGTTGAGATAATCATTCAGAATACGCAATAAATATTCCGGTACCTGAAACGTGTGCTCAAGTACGCTAATCATGTCTCTCCAAGCCGCGGTGTTGAAGGCATTCCTCACATCCAGTGTCACCAGAAGGACAATCCGCTTTGAGAAGTGATTGTGACTCTCAGCCCTTCTAACTGCCGAAACAACCTCTTGGATAGCATCAATTGTAGATCGCCCCACTCTAAAACCGTACTGCCTTGGCGACAGATCACCCGCAGCCTCTATCGCAGCCTTTAGTCTCTCCCTGATTAGTCTTTCCAGGACCTTACCCGCAGCATCGAGCATGCATAAGGGTCTGTAGGATGAAGGTAAGCCAGGGTCACTCTTACCCTTCCTAATCAGCACCAACCGTGCACGCTTCCAGCAGGAGCTAAAGACCCCAGACACCAAGCACGAGTTGTACATCTCCAGCAACAGAGCTGACTCTTGCCGAAAGACCATCTTCAGCACTTCCCCGGGTATCCCGTCCGGCCCGGGAGCTTTCTTGTCCTTGCCAGCCAATACCGCCTTTTCTAATTCGTCTTCGGAGAAGAGGGGGACATTTATTGCCCGTCCACAGCTAGTCCTAGGTCTCTCGGGGTGGCTAGGGAAGAGGCCCTTGATAATTTTCTCCATCGTAGCCGAGTCCATTACGCCAGTCGGCTTCTGAGCTCCAAGCTTTTTTGTGACAATTTTATAGCCAAGCCCCCATGGATCTTGGTCTATATCCTCAGCCAGTCTCTTCCAGCAGGCCGCCTTACTGCGGTTTATGGCCCATCGTAGCTGCTTCCTGGAACTTTTATGCTCTGCCGATATGAGGTTTGCCTCAGAGCGGTTTTTTGCACGCTGTGCCCTACGCCGTAACATAAGGCATCTCTTGCGTAACTCCGAAATTTCGGTTGTCCACCAATATACTGTTGGCTTGTCATGGCGCGGTTTTTTCCGTGGCATGGATACTTCACAAGCGGAATTGATCAGGCGCATTGTAGAAGCCACAAGGTTATCGGTTATCGACCTTTCATCCCTACTTCTCGTCCCTGTTCTCTGTACACCTCTCGCCAGCTCTTCTTTGAACTTCTCGGTATCCATCTTTTGCAGATTCCATCGCACCGGTTTATCCCGCAATGGATTTTGTTTTTTACCGCCAACCTCAAATGTAATGTATTGGTGGTCGCTCCCTGTGTAGTCCTCCATGACAACCCAGCCTTGGACGAGTGGCACTAAGGATTCGGATGCCAGAGTGATGTCTGGGATTGTCTCGGTATATCCCGGCCGGCGAAAAGTCGTAACAGATCCGATGTTCACCACTAATAGTCCTGTTCTCGCTGCCATCTCAAGAATGCGACTTCCTCTGACGTCCGGCTGTGGCATCCCCCACTCGATAGCCCTCGCATTGAAATCGCCAGCTACGACGACCCGTCCAGCCACCCTAAGAATTTCGTCCTCTAAGGCGTCCAGCTTTGCTTGGAAGTCCGCGCTCGCCTCGTTTGGGGTAAAGTAACAGCTGAAATACTTTACCTCCATGTACTCGACCCAAACAAACCCTCTGCCTACTCCATATCCCGTAAGCTGCTGTGTTCCATCCGGAACCCAAATGGCGGCAGTACCAAGAAGGTCAGAGTACCACAGTGCGGCCCCCTTATCCTGATACTGCTCGCTTAGGAGCAGCATATCAATCTTTTTCTCGGCGACCAACTGATACAAAAGTTGATCGGCAGTTTTGCTTCGATGCATATTTCCCTGTAGGATGCGCGTCATAAGTTGTCTTTTGCGGCCTGTAGTGCGTCCCGATACACGGCGCATTTACCTGAACCTGGGACATGGCGTAGATCTCCACTTTCCCCTCCTCTCTCTGAGCAAAGTATGCACTGGTTCACGACGGTGCAGCCTTTCGCCTTATGCCCGGCTGCCAAGCACCTGAAACACAGCTTGCTTCTATCTGGCCCTTTACAATCTTTGGCAATATGACCATAGCTAGAGCATCTAAAGCATCGTGTTACAACCGCCCTTCTCCTTACTCGGCAATACACCCAGCCAATTTTAATTTTACCCTGCTTTAGGAGCTTTGACGCCCACTTGTCCCGCATTTCGACGACAGCCACTTTCTGGTCCCTAGAGCTCGGGAAGACGGTTACTGTTTGATCCTCTAACTCTGGGATTTCTCGTTTTAGTGCTGCTTCTACCTCGGCACTTTTTGTATAGCAGTCCAGGTCGCGTATTTCCAATGATACCTTAGACTCAAGGCTATGCAGACTAGCCTTGTCTCCCAAGGCCTTTTTTAATGCGCCGCAAAATCCATCTCTGCTTCTGTTGCTTGGTCCAAATTCAAGCAGGACGCAGCCGGCCCTGGTTCGCCGGATGGCCTTGATGTCTGCCTCAGTTTCCTCCGGATTAACTTTACTGCGAATCTCACCAAGTATTTCCGCGTAAGATTTGTCTCCCGCTGGTCTTATCAGTAGCGCATCAGCTCGACTCTTGCGCGGCCTTTTGCGCTTTCTTTTCGTTGGGTTTGCTTGGATGATAACAGCGGGCAGAGTCGAGCTACTATCTCTAGCTGCCTTCTGCCTCTCTCCTTCTTTCGCCGCAAGCTTTCGCAGTCTTCCGCTTCTCTTCGACTCCTGTATTTTCCACTGGCTTCCAGGCGTGTCCTCCATATTGGATATTATTTCATTTTGCTCTTTAGCTATTCCGTTTTTAGCTCTTTTTTCCTTGTTCTCCTCCGCCGGGCTTAAAGCGGGCCGTTTTTGCCTAACTGTTTGAGGAGTTTCAGAGCCACTCTTTCCAACAAGGTGTTGTTGTTTCGACCCAGTCGTGGTAGGCACCAGAGCTTCAGCCGCTCTTGCCTTAATTCTGCTACTGGCCAGGGCATCAAATGCATCCTGCAGTTCCAGGATCCCATTCTTCACTTCGTTGGATATGTTTTTCTGCTTTACAGTGGCAGTTTGCATTTTCCTCATAATCTGTCTGATCCTGACCATCAGCTTGTCTTCTTCCTCTCGCGTCTCAGGAATGTAAGGATGCCTGTCAAAGATATGCGCTTCAGACCTGGTCACCTCCTTTCCTCGTTCCGAATTGCCATCTTTGCCTTCGCTAACCACACTGGTGCTCTGTACTGGTGCGGCGTTCTCTTTCTCTTGTGCAGATAGCATTTTGTCCTCCAATCCCTGACTTCCCCTTTCTGGTGATTGAGGCGGTGTCCTTAGCAGACAGCCACTTCTTCTAAACGGGCTTCCCGAGCCACCTAAACCCCCAAAACTGCTCGTCGCAGCTTGGCTGCCCACTGCAGCTCCCAAGAGATCTGCGGGTATAGCGGTGTTCTCACTAGATCTTCCATTTACTATGTTTGTTTGTTTATTTTTTTGTTCCATAATTGTTCCCACGAGTAGCACGAGAAATAACGGTCACCTATGACAGAGCTCTGCGTTATCATAGGAAGGCTATGGGTTTAAACCGAATGTCGCCAAATTCGGAGTTCACATACTAGCGACTAAGCACCCCCTTAGCCATGCAGCTATCGGCGCATGTAGTGTCACCTTAGCTTGGGTGTGCTAGCTTTTGGTCCACCCCGAGTATTTGATTTCCCCGGTACCTGCCATATCTGGCGGGCTGTCCCCTATCCGCCACCTGGGGAGGCGCCCGATGGGGGAACTAGCCAACCCCACACGGGAATAATTAATAATTAATAATTAATAATTAATAATTAATTTTTTTTTTTTTTTTTTTTTGTGGGGGAGGTGAAAATGCATTTACGCACATCGTGCCGGACTCCCGTTTCCGGACTACCGACTAAAAACACCTCCCCATACTTCAATAACTAGCCTGGGACCGTTGTTCACATTACTTCAAGCTAGTTAATGTTTCCTATGCTCCATTCGAGCTACCTCCTTGTCTATGAGCCGCTATCAAGGTCAACTTTCTTTCGCCGCAAGATGTTTTCCACGTAGTGTGCTACCCGCTCCCACTCGTGCAGCCCCCGGAGCATGATATCCACGGCAGTCTGCACAGACCATAGTCCCACCTCCCTCTCCAGCGAATTCCTTTGCTCCACCCAGTTTGGACACGAGAAAAACGTGTGCTCCGCGTCGTCCAGACTGCCTGGGCAGTAAAGACATTCCGCCGAATTAACCTTCCGCATCCTGTGAAGGTACGACCGGAAGTAGCCATGGCCGCTCAGAAACTGAGTCCAAAAATACCCAACCTCACCGTGCCCCCGCTCGGTCCAATCGCTAACACTCACAATGAGCCTTGCTGTCCATCTCCCTCTTCCGTCAGTTTCCCAAACAGCTTGCCAGCACTCCATGGTGCGGGCCCTCTCCTCCAAGCTTGCTGTTTCTCTGCTTGTGTTTGGGTGTCTGAGATAAACAGCCCTCCGTTCCTTGGCCAGTAGCTCAATCGGAGCGACCCCAGCTATTACAAGTACCGCCACTTCGGAGACCGTACGATAGGCCGAGGCTACCCGCAGTGCGCTCCTTCTTTGAACCTGTGCTAACCGCTTCCGGTACATCTCCCTGCTAAGCGTCTCAGCCCATATCTCTGCTCCATAGAGGAGGACCGATTGCACGGCTGACATTAAGAGCCGGCGCTTACTAGCCTTCGGACCACCAACATTAGCCATCAGCCGACTTAAGGCTGTCACTCCCTTGGCTGCTTTATCCGCCGTCTGCCGGATCTCCTCACAAAAATTGAGTTTTGAGTCGATCGTGATCCCAAGATATTTTGCCGCATGTTTGGTTTCCACCACTTCCCTGCCAATCCACATGGGTATGATCGTTTGGGTCCTCTTTTTCGTCAGAATGACAATTTCGGTCTTTTCGAGGGCCAGTGATAGACTATGCGCCGCCATCCAGCTCCTCACGGTCCTCATGACCTGGTTCAGCTTCAATTGGGCCTGTTTGGTATCCCGGGCAGCAATAAGCGCCGCGACATCGTCCGCATACCCAACCAAAAGAGTCTCCTCCGGCATTTCAGCTCGCAGCAGGCCATCATAAAATGCGTTCCAGAGATCAGGTCCCAGGACCGACCCCTGGGCCACTCCCGCGGTGACTGCCATCTTCTTCCACCCTTCCTCAGTCTCGTAGATTATGCTGCGATCACTCAGATAATCGTTTAGAATACGCAGTAAATATTCCGGTATCTGAAACGTCTGCTCAAGTGCGCCAATCAAATCCCTCCAAGCCGCGGAATTGAAGGCATTCCTCACGTCCAGGGTCACCAAAAGCACTATCCGCTTAGAGAAGTGATTATGACTTTCAGCCCTCCTAACTGCCATAACAACCTCTTGGATCGCATCAATTGTGGACCGCCCTACCCTGAAACCATACTGCCTAGGCGAGAGATCACCCGCAGCAACTATCGCAGCATTCAGTCTCTCTTTAATCAACCTTTCCAGAATCTTACCCGCATTATTAAGCATGCATAATGGCCTGTGGGATGATGGCAAGGTGGGGTCGCCCTTACCCTTACTAATAAGCACCAACCGTGCACTCTTCCAACAGGAGCTAAAGACCCCCGACACCAAGCATGAGTTGTACATATCCAGCAACAGCTGCGGCTTTTGGCGAAAAACCATCTTTAGCACCTCGCCGGGTATGCCGTCCGGTCCAGGAGCTTTCTTGTCCTTCCCCGCCAATATAGCTTTTTCTAACTCCCCCTCAGTGAAAAGGGGGATATCTATTGCCCGTTCGCAGCCAGTCCTGGGTCTCTCTGGATGGCTAGGAAAGAGGCCCCTAGTGATACCCTCCATCATAGTCGCGTCCATTACCCCAGTCGGCTTCTGGGCTCCAAGCTTCTGCGTGACTATTTTGTATCCTAACCCCCATGGATCTTTGTCGATATCCTCGACAAGTCTCCTCCAGCAGTCAGCCTTACTGCGGTTTATGGCCCATCGTAGGTGTTTCCTAGCGCTTTTATGCTCTGCCGATGTCAGGCTTGCCTCAGAGCGGTTTTTTTCCCGTTGTGCCTTGCGCCGAATCATAAGGCATTTCTTACGTAGTTCCGAGATTTCGGGTGTCCACCAGTATGCTGTAGGCTTGTCATGGCGTGGTTTTTTCCGTGGCATTGATTTTTCGCAAGCGGAAGTGATAAGGCGCATTGTAGAAGCCACCAGGGTCTCCGATGCCGATCTTTCATCCGTATTTCCCGTACTACTTGTTCTCTGCACACCTCTCGCCAGCTCTTCTTCGAACCGCCCGGTGTTCATCTTTTGAAGATTCCACCGCACCGGTTTATCCCGCACTGGATTCTGTTTTTTACCGACAACCTCAAAGGAAATGTATTGGTGGTCACTCCCTGTGTAGTCCTCCATAACTGCCCATCCTTGGACGAGTGGCACTAAAGCCTCAGCCGCAAGAGTGATGTCTGGGATCGTCTCGGTATATCCTGGCCGACGAAAAGTTGTAACAGAGCCACTGTTTACAACCAAGAGACCTGTTCTTGAAGCCATCTCCAGAATGAGTCTTCCTCTAGTGTCCGGCCGTGCCATCCCCCACTCGATAGCCCTAGCGTTAAAGTCCCCAGCTACGACGACTCGTCCCGCCACTCTGACCACTTCGTCCTTTAAGGCGTCCAGCTTTTCCTGGAAATCAGCGATAGCCTCATTTGGGGTAAAGTAACAGCTGAAGTAGGCAACCTCCCTGTTCTTGACCCAAACGAACCCTCTGCCTGCTCCAAAGCTCGTAATGTGCTGTGCCCCCGCCGGAACCCATATGGCGGCAGTACCAAGAAGGTCAGGGTACCACGATGCAGACCCCTTACTCTGATACTGCTCGCTAATGAGCACCATGTCGATTTGCTTCTCAGCGACCAACTGGTGCAAAAGTTGATCGGCGATTTTGCTCCGGTGCATATTTCCCTGGAGTATCCGCATCATCGTAGTCGGTTTTTTACGGCCTGCAGTGCTTCCCGATACACGGTGCATTTACCAGACCCTGGGACATGGCATATATCTTCACTTCCTATTTTTCTCTCCGTGCAGAGTACGCATGGGATCGTGGCGGAGCAAGTTTTTTCCTTATGCCCGGATTCCAAGCACCTGTAGCACAGCTTGCTTCTATCTGGCCCTTTACAATCTTTGGCAATATGACCATAGCTAGAACATCTAAAGCATCGTGTAACAACCGCCCTTCTCCTTACTCGGCAATACACCCAGCCGATTTTAATCCTACCCTGGCTTAGAAGTTTTAACGCCCACTTGTCTGGGATTTCCACAACGGCCACTTTCTGGTCCCTTGAGCTCGGGAAAACACTCACTTTCAATTCCTCTACATCAGGGAATTCTCGTTTTACTGCTGTTTCTACCTCTTCCCTTTCTGTAAAGCAGTCCAGGTCGCGTATCTCCAGGGATATCTTCGACTCAAGGCTAACTACACTAGCCTTGTCTCCCAGTGCCGCTTTTAATGCCCCGCAAAAAACACCTTTGTTCTTGCTGTTTGGTCCAAGTTCCAGAAGGACGCCGCCAGCTCTGGTCTGTCGGATGGCCATTATGTCCGCCTCGGTTTCCTCTGGCTTAACTTTACTGCGGATTTCCCTCAATATTTCTGAGTATGATTTGCCTTCCGCCGGTCTTATAAGGAGTGCGTCGGGTCGGCCCTTGCGCGGCCTTCTACGCTTTCCCTTCCTTGATCTTACTTGGGTGGTCACGGCAGGCCGTGTCGAGGTGGACACAGGAGGATTAGTCGTGGACTTGGTACTCCCCGTCCTCACGCTCTCCGCTGCCTTCGCCTCCAGGTTTTCCCGTCTTTTCTCCCTCTCTGACCTTTGTTTTTCCCAGGCCCCTTCCACTGCACTATGTGATGCTTCGTCCCTCACCCTCTTCTCCTGCTGTCTATGCAGGTCTGCCGGGCTTGTAGCGGGTCTCTTCTGGCTTCCCTCTGGAGTTCCAACATTTTGGTGCAGCTCGATAACTTTAGCTGGTTCAGCTTCGGACCTCCTCTGTATATAGATACCATGTGCCATGGCGCTAAACAGCTCTTCAAGTTCGACCAGTCCCACTTTAATGTCATTGGAGACATTTGTTTGCCGTCTGGTTGCAGCCTTCATCTTGCTGATGATGCTCCTGCCCCTCTGCAGCAGCTCTTCCTGCTCCGTCCAGTTCACCGGAGTGCAAGGCCGTTCCGTCACTGGCATCTCATCACTGCTCGGTAGAGCATCATTCCCCTTCCCTGTGTTCCCTGAGTTTACTTCCGTTACCGTTTTATTAGGTGGAGGGGTCCTCTGTACCAATCCGCTCCTTCCAAAGACGGTTTCATCCGTACTGGTTAAATCCACCATTTCGCCATGTAAATTCATGGAACTTGCTGCTTCTTGTGATGCTATTCGAGAAGCATCGTTCTCATTTCCGCTAATTATTTGTTTGTCTTTATTCATTTCTAATCCCACGAGTAGCACGAGAAAAAACGGTCACCTATGACAGAGCTCTGCGTTATCATAGGAAGGCTATGGGTTTAAACCGAATGTCGCCAAATTCGGAGTTCACATGCTAACGACTAAGCACCCCCTTAGCCACGCAGCTGTCGGCGCATGTAGTGCCACCTTAGCTTGGGTGTGCTAGCTTTTGGTCCGCCCCGAGTATTTGATTTCTCCGGTACCTGCCATATCTGGCGGGCTATCCCCTATCCGCCACCTGGGGAGGCGCCCGATGGGGGAGCCAGCCAACCCCACACGGGAATAATTAATAATTAATAATTAATAATTAATAATTAATAATTAATAATTAATAATTAATAATTAATAATTAATAATTAATAATTAATAATTAATAATTAATAATTAATAATTAATAATTAATAATTAATAATTAATAATTAATAATTAATAATTAATAATTAATAATTAATAATTAATAATTAATAATTAATAATTAATAATTAATAATTAATAATTAATAATTAATAATTAATAATTAATAATTAATAATTAATAATTAATAATTAATAATTAATAATTAATAATTAATAATTAATAATTAATAATTAATAATTAATAATTAATAATTAATAATTAATAATTAATAATTAATAATTATTAATTAATAATTAATAATTAATAATTAATAATTAATAATTAATAATTAATAATTAATAATTAATAATTAATAATTAATAATTAATAATTAATAATTAATAATTAATAATTAATAATTAATAATTAATAATTAATAATTAATAATTAATAATTAATAATTAATAATTAATAATTAATAATTAATAATTAATAATTAATAATTAATAATTAATAATTAATAATTAATAATTAATAATTAATAATTAATAATTAATAATTAATAATTAATAATTAATAATTAATAATTAATAATTAATAATTAATAATTAATAATTAATAATTAATAATTAATAATTAATAATTAATAATTAATAATTAATAATTAATAATTAATAATTAATAATTAATAATTAATAATTAATAATTAATAATTAATAATTAATAGTTAATAATTAATAATTAATAATTAATAATTAATAATTAATAATTAATAATTAATAATTAATAATTAATAATTAATAATTAATAATTAATAATTAATAATTAATAATTAATAATTAATAATTAATAATTAATAATTAATAATTATTTTTTTTTTTTTTTTTTTTTTTTTGAGGGGAGGTGAAAATGCCTTTATGCACGTTGTGCCGGACTCCCGTTTCCGGACTACCGACTAAAAACACCTCCCCATACTTCAATAACTAGCCTGGGACCGTTGTTCACATTACTTCAAGCTAGTTAATGTTTCCTATGCTCCATTCGAGCTACCTCCTTGTCTATGAGCCGCTATCAAGGTCAAGTTTCTTTCGCCGCAAGATGTTTTCCACGTAGTGTGCCACCCGCTCCCACTCGTGCAACCCCCGGAGCATGATCTCCACGGCAGTCTGCACAGACCATAGTCCCACCTCCGTCTCCAGCAAATTCCTTTGATCCACCCAGTTTGGACACGAAAAAAAACGTGTGCTCCGCGTCGTCCAGACTGCCTGGGCAGTAAAGACATTCCGCCGAATTAACCTTCCGCATCCTGTGAAGGTACGATCGGAAGTAGCCATGGCCGCTCTTAAACTGGGTCAAAAAATACCCAACCTCACCGTGCCCCCGCTCGGTCCAATCGCTAACACTCACAATGAGCCTTGCTGTCCATCTCCCTCTTCCGTCAGTTTCCCAGACAGCTTGCCAGCACTCCATGGTGCGGGCCCTCTCCTCCAAGCTTGCTGTTTCTCTGCTTGTGTTTGGGTGTCTGAGATAAACAGCCCTCCGTTCCTTGGCCAGTAGCTCAATCAGAGCGACCCCAGCTATCACCAATACCTCCACTTGGGAGACCGTACGATAGGCCGAGGCTACCCGCAGTGCGCTCCTTCTTTGAACTTGTGCTAACCGCTTCCGGTACATCTCCCTGCTAAGCGTCTCAGCCCATATCTCTGCTCCATAGAGGAGGACCGATTGCACGGCTGACATTAAGAGCCGGCGCTTACTAGCCTTCGGACCACCAACATTAGCCATCAGCCGACTTAAGGCTGTCACTCCCTTAGCTGCTTTATCCGCCGTCT
>OY282559.1:200912114-201034614 GCA_958295665.1 Tipula vernalis | reverse complement strand
AGTCAGCCTTACTGCGGTTTATGGCCCATCGTAGGTGTTTCCTAGCGCTTTTATGCTCTGCCGATGTCAGGTTTGCCTCAGAGCGGTTTTTTGCCCGTTGTGCCTTGCGCCGAAGCATAAGGCATTTCTTACGTAGTTCCGAGATTTCGGGTGTCCACCAGTATGCTGTAGGCTTGTCATGGCGTGGTTTTTTCCGTGGCATTGATTTTTCGCAAGCGGAAGTGATAAGGCGCATTGTAGAAGCCACCAAGGTCTCCGATGCCGATCTTTCATCCGTATTTCCCGTACTTCTTGTTATCTGCACACCTCTTGCCAGCTCTTCTTCGAACCGCCCGTAATTAATAATTAATAATTAATAATTAATAATTAATAATTAATAATTAATAATTAATAATTAATAATTAATAATTAATAATTAATAATTAATAATTAATAATTAATAATTAATAATTAATAATTAATAATTAATAATTAATAATTAATAATTAATAATTAATAATTAATAATTAATAATTAATAATTAATAATTAATAATTAATAATTAATAATTAATAATTAATAATTAATAATTAATTTTTTTTTTTTTTTTTTTTTTTTTGAGGAAGGTGGAAATGCATTTACGCACAATGTGTCGGACTCTCTGAACTACCGACTAAAACCACCTTCCCCCTCCTCCTTTAGACTAGCCTGGGACCGTTTACCACATTACTTCGGGCTAGCCTGTTTTCCGTTGCTCTCCCCGAGCTACCTCCTGCCTTATGGGAAACTATCCAAATCCCTCTTTTTACTCCTAAGGACTCCATCTATATATCGTGAGACGAGATCCCACCAAACAGCTCCTCGTAGCGTAATGTTCACTGCCGTTTCAGGCGACCAAATACCCACCTCTAACTCCAGGTCTGCTCTTATGTCCTGCCAGGCTAGGCACCGGAAAAAAGTGTGCTCTACGTCATCCTCCATCCCTGGGCAGTATATGCATTCTGCCGACGTTACTTTCCTCATTTTAAAAAGATATGCCCGGAAGTACCCGTGGCCGCTGAGGAATTGGGTCAGGTAGTACCCGACCTCCCCGTGCGTTCTTTCCACCCAGGGACTTATGTGTTCAATAAGCCGCGCTGTCCACCTGCCTGTTGTTCCTTGCTCCCATGCACTCTGCCACAGCTCCAAGGTGCAGCCCCTCCCTTCCAGACTCGCTGTTTTTCGTCCAACCTCCGACTTTCGCTCGTATATATATTTACGTTCCTTTCCCAGAAAATGTATAGGGATGCACCCAGCTATTACGAGGATAGCTGCCTCGGAAACTGTGCGATAGGCCGATGCCACCCGTAACGCGCTCCGTCTTTGCACTTGTGATAGCCTCTTCCGGTATGTTTCCTTTTCCAGGGAGTCTGCCCATACTTCCGCCCCGTAGAGAAGGACAGATTGAACGGCTGACATTAAAAGCCGACGTTTGCTAGCCTTCGGGCCACCAACATTAGCCATTAGACGACTTAGAGCTGTAACCCCCCTCGCAGCCTTGTCTGCTGTCCGCCTGATCTGCTCGTAAAAGCTCATTTTACAATCAATATATATACCAAAGTATTTGACTACTGGCTTAGCATTTATGACGTTGCTACCAACCCACATCGGGAGAGATGGCTGGATTCTCCTCTTCGTCAAAATAGCTATCTCGGTTTTACTGAGTGCTACGGCTAGACCGTGCTCTTCCATCCATCCATTTATGGTTCGCATTACCTGGTTCAACTTCAGTTGCGCCTGCTTTGTATCGCGCGCAGCAATAAGCACCGCCACGTCATCCGCGTACCCCACCAAGCGAGTCTCGTCGGGTGTCTCTATTCTTAGCAGGCCATCGTAAGATATATTCCAGAGGTCGGGTCCCAGAATTGATCCCTGGGCTGCTCCCGCTGTGACCGCCATGCTTCGCTGCCCTTCCTCCGTGTCATATATGAGGATGCGATTCCTCATATAGTCACCCAAGATGCGCGCTAGATAAGCTGGAATATGGAATTGGCGCTCCATGGCGTTGATTATATCCCTCCATCTCACTGTATTAAAGGCGTTTTTCACGTCCAGGGTCACGGCAAGGGTTGTTATAGCAATGTACTTCCCTACATGGAATTTTGATGTACATTCATTTTCCCATTATTTGCTTTAAAAAACTGGAAGTACGTCACAACAATGTGGAAACTAACGATAATTAGCACAATTGGGCTAATGTACACCATAATTACTCACGAAATAATTTTTTAATCGATAACATATCAAGTTACCCGTAAAAAGGTATGTATATTGCTATATAACAACCCGTAAAGCAGGCGTGTCGTAACAATACACAGATTTTTCGATGAAAAAAATTGTATATAAATTCGAGCAAAAAGTTATAATTCTCAATTGCAACGGGTTGTTGCAATTCACACAACATAACTTGTCAGTTGGAATAGTCAGGTTGTGTTTTATCATGAATTCCACCGTTCGCCCGTGCTAGATGGTTAGGGCATGTGTGGGTTTTAAGGGTTGGACATAATTTTTAGCAAGGGTTGTTATAGCAATGTACTTCCCTACATGGAATTTTGATGTACATTCATTTTCCCATTATTTGCTTTAAAAAACTGGAAGTACGTCACAACAATGAAGAAACTAACGATAATTAGCACAATTGGGCTAATGTACACCATAATTACTCACGAAATAATTTTTTAATCGATAACATATCAAGTTACCCGTAAAAAGGTATGTATATTGCTATATAACAACCCGTAAAGCAGGCGTGTCGTAACAATACACAGATTTTTCGATGAAAAAATTGTATATAAATTCGAGCAAAAAGTTATAATTCTCAATTGCAACGGGTTGTTGCAATTCACACAACATAACTTGTCAGTTGGAATAGTCAGGTTGTGTTTTATCATGAATTCCACCGTTCGCCCGTGCTAGATGGTTAGGGCATGTGTGGGTTTTAAGGGTTGGACATATTTTTTAGCAAGGGTTGTTATAGCAATGTACTTCCCTACATGGAATTTTGATGTACATTCATTTTCCCATTATTTGCTTTAAAAAACTGGAAGTACGTCACAACAATGTGGAAACTAACGATAATTAGCACAATTGGGCTAATGTACACCATAATTACTCACAAAATAATTTTTTAATCGATAACATATCAAGTTACCCATAAAAAGGTATGTATATTGCTATATAACAACCCGTAAAGCAGGCGTGTCGTAACAATACACAGATTTTTCGATGAAAAAATTGTATATAAATTCGAGCAAAAAGTTATAATTCTCAATTGCAACGGGTTGTTGCAATTCACACAACATAACTTGTCAGTTGGAATAGTCAGGTTGTGTTTTATCATGAATTCCACCGTTCGCCCGTGCTAGATGGTTAGGGTATATGTGGGTTTTGTGGGTTTTAAGGGTTGGTCAGATGTTTTGGCACGGGTTGTTATAGCAATGCACTTCCCTACATGGAATTTTGATGTACATTCATTTTCACATTATTTGCTTTAAAAAACTGGAAGTACGTCACAACAATGTGGAAACTAACGATAATTAGCACAATTGGGCTAATGTACACCATAATTACTCACGAAATAATTTTTTAATCGATAACATATCAAGTTACCCGTAAAAAGGTATGTATATTGCTATATAACAACCCGTAAAGCAGGCGTGTCGTAACAATACACAGATTTTTCGATGAAAAAATTGTATATAAATTGGAGCAAAAAGTTATAATTCTCAATTGCAACGGGTTGTTGCAATTCACACAACATAACTTGTCAGTTGGAATAGTCAGGTTGTGTTTTATCATGAATTCCACCGTTCGCCCGTGCTAGATGGTTAGGGCATGTGTGGGTTTTAAGGGTTGGACATATTTTTTAGCAAGGGTTGTTATAGCAATGTACTTCCCTACATGGAATTTTGATGTACATTCATTTTCCCATTATTTGCTTTAAAAAACTGGAAGTACGTCACAACAATGAAGAAACTAACGATAATTAGCACAATTGGGCTAATGTACACCATAATTACTCACGAAATAATTTTTTAATCGATAACATATCAAGTTACCCGTAAAAAGGTATGTATATTGCTATATAACAACCCGTAAAGCAGGCGTGTCGTAACAATACACAGATTTTTCGATGAAAAAATTGTATATAAATTGGAGCAAAAAGTTATAATTCTCAATTGCAACGGGTTGTTGCAATTCACACAACATAACTTGTCAGTTGGAATAGTCAGGTTGTGTTTTATCATGAATTCCACCGTTCGCCCGTGCTAGATGGTTAGGGCATGTGTGGGTTTTAAGGGTTGGACATATTTTTTAGCAAGGGTTGTTATAGCAATGTACTTCCCTACATGGAATTTTGATGTACATTCATTTTCCCATTATTTGCTTTAAAAAACTGGAAGTACGTCACAACAATGTGGAAACTAACGATAATTAGCACAATTGGGCTAATGTACACCATAATTACTCACAAAATAATTTTTTAATCGATAACATATCAAGTTACCCATAAAAAGGTATGTATATTGCTATATAACAACCCGTAAAGCAGGCGTGTCGTAACAATACACAGATTTTTCGATGAAAAAATTGTATATAAATTCGAGCAAAAAGTTATAATTCTCAATTGCAACGGGTTGTTGCAATTCACACAACATAACTTGTCAGTTGGAATAGTCAGGTTGTGTTTTATCATGAATTCCACCGTTCGCCCGTGCTAGATGGTTAGGGTATATGTGGGTTTTGTGGGTTTTAAGGGTTGGTCAGATGTTTTGGCACGGGTTGTTATAGCAATGCACTTCCCTACATGGAATTTTGATGCACATTCATTTTCCCATTATTTGCATTAAAAACCGGAAGTACGTCACAACAATGTAGAAACTAACGATAATTAGCACAATTGGGCTAATGTACACCATAATTACTCACGAAATAATTTTTTAATCGATAACATATCAAGTTATTGAATTTAGAAAATTTTTATAGGCAAAATGCGGAAATGGCTATAACACCCTGTGAGAAGGCCCTATTCAGCATTTTGAAATTTTGGCAAGGATAAATCACTATGACAAAGCTGCCCCAATGCTAAAAAATTACAAAAAAAATTTAGAAACATGGAATTTTGATGTACATTCATTTTCCCATTATTTTCGTTAAAAACCGGAAGTACGTCACAACAATGTGAAAACTAACGATAATTAGCACAATTGGGCTAATGTACACCATAATTACTGACGAAATAATTTTTTAATCGATAACATATCAAGTTATTGAATTTAGAAAATTTTTATAAGCAAAATGCGGAAATGGCTATAACACCCTGTAAAAAAGCCCTACCCAGCATTTTGAAATTTTGGCAAGGATAAATCACTATGACAAAGCTGCCCCAATGCTAAAAAATTACAAAAAAAATTTAGAAACATGGAATTTTGATGTACATTCATTTTCCCATTATTTGCGTTAAAAACCGGAAGTACGTCACAACAATGTGGAAACTAACGATAATTAGCACAATTGGGCTAATATACACCATAATTACTGACGAAATAATTTTTTAATCGATAACATATCAAGTTATTGAATTTAGAAAATTTTTATAAGCAAAATGCGGAAATGGCTATAACACCCTGTAAAAAAGCCCTACCCAGCATTTTGAAATTTTGGCAAGGATAAATCACTATGACAAAGCTGCCCCAATGCTAAAAAATTACAAAAAAAATTTAGAAACATGGAATTTTGATGTACATTCATTTTCCCATTATTTGCGTTAAAAACCGGAAGTACGTCACAACAATGTGGAAACTAACGATAATTAGCACAATTGGGCTAATGTACACCATAATTACTGACGAAATAATTTTTTAATCGATAATATATCAAGTTATTGAATTTAGAAAATTTTTATAAGCAAAATGCGGAAATGGCTATAACACCCTGTAAAAAAGCCCTACCCAGCATTTTGAAATTTTGGCAAGGATAAATCACTATGACAAAGCTGCCCCAATGCTAAAAAATTACAAAAAAAATTTAGAAACATGGAATTTTGATGTACATTCATTTTCCCATTATTTGCGTTAAAAACCGGAAGTACGTCACAACAATGTGGAAACTAACGATAATTAGCACAATTGGGCTAATGTACACCATAATTACTGGCGAACTAATTTTTTAATCGATAACATATCAAGTTATTGAATTTAGAAAATTTTTATAGGCAAAATGCGGAAATGGCTATAACACCCTGTGAGAAGGCCCTATTCAGCATTTTGAAATTTTGGCAAGGATAAATCACTATGACAAAGCTGCCCCAATGCTAAAAAATTACAAAAAAAATTTAGAAACATGGAATTTTGATGTACATTCATTTTCCCATTATTTGCGTTATAAACCGGAAGTACGTCACAACATTGTGGAAACTAACGATAATTAGCACAATTAGCACTCTCTGAACTACCGACTAAAACCACCTTCCCCCTCCTCCTTCAGACTAGCCTGGGACCGTTTACCACATTACTTCGGGCTAGCCTGTTTTCCGTTGCTCTCCCCGAGCTACCTCCTGCCTTATGGGAAACTATCCAAATCCCTCTTTTTACTCCTAAGGACTCCATCTATATATCGTGAGACGAGATCCCACCAAACAGCTCCTCGTAGCATAATGTTCACTGCCGTTTCAGGCGACCAAATACCCACCTCTAACTCCAGGTCTGCTCTTATGTCCTGCCAGGCTAGGCACCGGAAAAAAGTGTGCTCTACGTCATCCTCCATCCCTGGGCAGTATATGCATTCTGCCGACGTTACTTTCCTCATTTTAAAAAGATATGCCCGGAAGTACCCGACCTCCCCGTGCGTTCTTTCCACCCAGGGACTTATGTGTTCAATAAGCCGTGCTGTCCACCTGCCTGTTGTTCCTTGCTCCCATGCACTCTGCCACAGCTCCAAGGTGCAGCCCCTCCCTTCCAGACTCGCTGTTTTTCGTCCAACCTCCGACTTTCGCTCGTATATATATTTACGTTCCTTTGCCAGAAAATGTATAGGGATGCACCCAGCTATTACAAGGATAGCTGCCTCGGAAACTGTGCGATAGGCCGATGCCACCCGTAACGCGCTCCGTCTTTGCACTTGTGATAGCCTCTTCCGGTATGTTTCCTTTTCCAGGGAGTCTGCCCATACTTCCGCCCCGTAGAGAAGGACAGATTGAACGGCTGACATTAAAAGCCGACGTTTGCTAGCCTTCGGGCCACCAACATTAGCCATTAGACGACTTAGAGCTGTAACCCCCCTCGCAGCCTTGTCTGCTGTCCGCCTGATCTGCTCGTAAAAGCTCATTTTACAATCAATATATATACCAAAGTATTTGACTACTGGCTTAGCATTTATGACGTTGCTACCAACCCACATCGGGAGAGATGGCTGGATTCTCCTCTTCGTCAAAATAGCTATCTCGGTTTTACTGAGTGCTACGGCTAGACCGTGCTCTTCCATCCATCCATTTATGGTTCGCATTACCTGGTTCAACTTCAGTTGCGCCTGCTTTGTATCGCGCGCAGCAATAAGCACCGCCACGTCATCCGCGTACCCCACCAAGCGAGTCTCGTCGGGTGTCTCTATTCTTAGCAGGCCATCGTAAGATATATTCCAGAGGTCGGGTCCCAGAATTGATCCCTGGGCTGCTTCCGCTGTGACCGCCATGCTTCGCTGCCCTTCCTCCGTGTCATATATGAGGATGCGATTCCTCATATAGTCACCCAAGATGCGCGCTAGATAAGCTGGAATATGGAATTGGCGCTCCATGGCGTTGATTATATCCCTCCATCTCATTGTATTAAAGGCGTTTTTCACGTCCAGGGTCACGGCAAGGGTTGTTATAGCAATGTACTTCCCTACATGGAATTTTGATGTACATTCATTTTCCCATTATTTGCTTTAAAAAACTGGAAGTACGTCACAACAATGTGGAAACTAACGATAATTAGCACAATTGGGCTAATGTACACCATAATTACTCACGAAATAATTTTTTAATCGATAACATATCAAGTTACCCGTAAAAAGGTATGTATATTGCTATATAACAACCCGTAAAGCAGGCGTGTCGTAACAATACACAGATTTTTCGATGAAAAAAATTGTATATAAATTCGAGCAAAAAGTTATAATTCTCAATTGCAACGGGTTGTTGCAATTCACACAACATAACTTGTCAGTTGGAATAGTCAGGTTGTGTTTTATCATGAATTCCACCGTTCGCCCGTGCTAGATGGTTAGGGCATGTGTGGGTTTTAAGGGTTGGACATATTTTTTAGCAAGGGTTGTTATAACAATGTACTTCCCTACATGGAATTTTGATGTACATTCATTTTCCCATTATTTGCTTTAAAAAACTGGAAGTACGTCACAACAATGAAGAAACTAACGATAATTAGCACAATTGGGCTAATGTACACCATAATTACTCACGAAATAATTTTTTAATCGATAACATATCAAGTTACCCGTAAAAAGGTATGTATATTGCTATATAACAACCCGTAAAGCAGGCGTGTCGTAACAATACACAGATTTTTCGATGAAAAAAGTGTATATAAATTGGAGCAAAAAGTTATAATTCTCAATTGCAACGGGTTGTTGCAATTCACACAACATAACTTGTCAGTTGGAATAGTCAGGTTGTGTTTTATCATGAATTCCACCGTTCGCCCGTGCTAGATGGTTAGGGCATGTGTGGGTTTTAAGGGTTGGACATATTTTTTAGCAAGGGTTGTTATAACAATGTACTTCCCTACATGGAATTTTGATGTACATTCATTTTCCCATTATTTGCTTTAAAAAACTGGAAGTACGTCACAACAATGAAGAAACTAACGATAATTAGCACAATTGGGCTAATGTACACCATAATTACTCACAAAATAATTTTTTAATCGATAACATATCAAGTTACCCATAAAAAGGTATGTATATTGCTATATAACAACCCGTAAAGCAGGCGTGTCGTAACAATACACAGATTTTTCGATGAAAAAATTGTATATAAATTCGAGCAAAAAGTTATAATTCTCAATTGCAACGGGTTGTTGCAATTCACACAACATAACTTGTCAGTTGGAATAGTCAGGTTGTGTTTTATCATGAATTCCACCGTTCGCCCGTGCTAGATGGTTAGGGTATATGTGGGTTTTAAGGGTTGGTCAGATGTTTTGGCACGGGTTGTTATAGCAATGCACTTCCCTACATGGAATTTTGATGTACATTCATTTTCCCATTATTTGCGTTATAAACCGGAAGTACGTCACAACATTGTGGAAACTAACGATAATTAGCACAATTGGGCTAATGTACACCATAATTACTCACAAAATAATTTTTTAATCGATAAAATATCAAGTTATTGAATTTTTATAAGCAAAAATAATCAAGTTACCCGTAAAAAAGTATGTATATTGCTATATAACAACCCGTAAAGCAGGCGTGTCGTAACAATACACAGATTTTTCGATGGAAAAATTGTATATAAATCCGAGCAAAAAGTTATAATTCTCAATTGCAACGGGTTGTTGCAGTTCACACAACACAACTTGACAGTTGGAATAGTCAGGTTGTGTTTTTTCATGAATTCCACCGTTCGCCCGTGCTAGATGGTTTGGGTATTTGTGGGTATTTGTGGGTTTTTAGGGTTGGTCAGAGGTTTTGGCACGGGTTGTTATAGCAATGCACTTCCCTACATGGAATTTTGATGCACATTCATTTTCCCATTATTTGCATTAAAAACCGGAAGTACGTCACAACAATGTAGAAACTAACGATAATTAGCACAATTGGGCTAATGTACACCATAATTACTCACGAAATAATTTTTTAATCGATAACATATCAAGTTATTGAATTTAGAAAATTTTTATAGGCAAAATGCGGAAATGGCTATAACACCCTGTGAGAAGGCCCTATTCAGCATTTTGAAATTTTGGCAAGGATAAATCACTATGACAAAGCTGCCCCAATGCTAAAAAATTACAAAAAAAATTTAGAAACATGGAATTTTGATGTACATTCATTTTCCCATTATTTGCGTTAAAAACCGGAAGTACGTCACAACAATGTGAAAACTAACGATAATTAGCACAATTGGGCTAATGTACACCATAATTACTGACGAAATAATTTTTTAATCGATAACATATCAAGTTATTGAATTTAGAAAATTTTTATAAGCAAAATGCGGAAATGGCTATAACACCCTGTAAAAAAGCCCTACCCAGCATTTTGAAATTTTGGCAAGGATAAATCACTATGACAAAGCTGCCCCAATGCTAAAAAATTACAAAAAAAATTTAGAAACATGGAATTTTGATGTACATTCATTTTCCCATTATTTGCGTTAAAAACCGGAAGTACGTCACAACAATGTGGAAACTAACGATAATTAGCACAATTGGGCTAATGTACACCATAATTACTGGCGAACTAATTTTTTAATCGATAACATATCAAGTTATTGAATTTAGAAAATTTTTATAAGCAAAATGCGGAAATGGCTATAACACCCTGTGAGAAGGCCCTATTCAGCATTTTGAAATTTTGGCAAGGATAAATCACTATGACAAAGCTGCCCCAATGCTAAAAAATTACAAAAAAAATTTAGAAACATGGAATTTTGATGTACATTCATTTTCCCATTATTTGCGTTATAAACCGGAAGTACGTCACAACATTGTGGAAACTAACGATAATTAGCACAATTAGCACTCTCTGAACTACCGACTAAAACCACCTTCCCCCTCCTCCTTCAGACTAGCCTGGGACCGTTTACCACATTACTTCGGGCTAGCCTGTTTTCCGTTGCTCTCCCCGAGCTACCTCCTGCCTTATGGGAAACTATCCAAATCCCTCTTTTTACTCCTAAGGACTCCATCTATATATCGTGAGACGAGATCCCACCAAACAGCTCCTCGTAGCATAATGTTCACTGCCGTTTCAGGCGACCAAATACCCACCTCTAACTCCAGGTCTGCTCTTATGTCCTGCCAGGCTAGGCACCGGAAAAAAGTGTGCTCTACGTCATCCTCCATCCCTGGGCAGTATATGCATTCTGCCGACGTTACTTTCCTCATTTTAAAAAGATATGCCCGGAAGTACCCGACCTCCCCGTGCGTTCTTTCCACCCAGGGACTTATGTGTTCAATAAGCCGTGCTGTCCACCTGCCTGTTGTTCCTTGCTCCCATGCACTCTGCCACAGCTCCAAGGTGCAGCCCCTCCCTTCCAGACTCGCTGTTTTTCGTCCAACCTCCGACTTTCGCTCGTATATATATTTACGTTCCTTTGCCAGAAAATGTATAGGGATGCACCCAGCTATTACAAGGATAGCTGCCTCGGAAACTGTGCGATAGGCCGATGCCACCCGTAACGCGCTCCGTCTTTGCACTTGTGATAGCCTCTTCCGGTATGTTTCCTTTTCCAGGGAGTCTGCCCATACTTCCGCCCCGTAGAGAAGGACAGATTGAACGGCTGACATTAAAAGCCGACGTTTGCTAGCCTTCGGGCCACCAACATTAGCCATTAGACGACTTAGAGCTGTAACCCCCCTCGCAGCCTTGTCTGCTGTCCGCCTGATCTGCTCGTAAAAGCTCATTTTACAATCAATATATATACCAAAGTATTTGACTACTGGCTTAGCATTTATGACGTTGCTACCAACCCACATCGGGAGAGATGGCTGGATTCTCCTCTTCGTCAAAATAGCTATCTCGGTTTTACTGAGTGCTACGGCTAGACCGTGCTCTTCCATCCATCCATTTATGGTTCGCATTACCTGGTTCAACTTCAGTTGCGCCTGCTTTGTATCGCGCGCAGCAATAAGCACCGCCACGTCATCCGCGTACCCCACCAAGCGAGTCTCGTCGGGTGTCTCTATTCTTAGCAGGCCATCGTAAGATATATTCCAGAGGTCGGGTCCCAGAATTGATCCCTGGGCTGCTCCCGCTGTGACCGCCATGCTTCGCTGCCCTTCCTCCGTGTCATATATGAGGATGCGATTCCTCATATAGTCACCCAAGATGCGCGCTAGATAAGCTGGAATATGGAATTGGCGCTCCATGGCGTTGATTATATCCCTCCATCTCATTGTATTAAAGGCGTTTTTCACGTCCAGGGTCACGGCAAGGGTTGTTATAGCAATGTACTTCCCTACATGGAATTTTGATGTACATTCATTTTCCCATTATTTGCTTTAAAAAACTGGAAGTACGTCACAACAATGTGGAAACTAACGATAATTAGCACAATTGGGCTAATGTACACCATAATTACTCACGAAATAATTTTTTAATCGATAACATATCAAGTTACCCGTAAAAAGGTATGTATATTGCTATATAACAACCCGTAAAGCAGGCGTGTCGTAACAATACACAGATTTTTCGATGAAAAAAATTGTATATAAATTCGAGCAAAAAGTTATAATTCTCAATTGCAACGGGTTGTTGCAATTCACACAACATAACTTGTCAGTTGGAATAGTCAGGTTGTGTTTTATCATGAATTCCACCGTTCGCCCGTGCTAGATGGTTAGGGCATGTGTGGGTTTTAAGGGTTGGACATATTTTTTAGCAAGGGTTGTTATAACAATGTACTTCCCTACATGGAATTTTGATGTACATTCATTTTCCCATTATTTGCTTTAAAAAACTGGAAGTACGTCACAACAATGAAGAAACTAACGATAATTAGCACAATTGGGCTAATGTACACCATAATTACTCACGAAATAATTTTTTAATCGATAACATATCAAGTTACCCGTAAAAAGGTATGTATATTGCTATATAACAACCCGTAAAGCAGGCGTGTCGTAACAATACACAGATTTTTCGATGAAAAAAGTGTATATAAATTGGAGCAAAAAGTTATAATTCTCAATTGCAACGGGTTGTTGCAATTCACACAACATAACTTGTCAGTTGGAATAGTCAGGTTGTGTTTTATCATGAATTCCACCGTTCGCCCGTGCTAGATGGTTAGGGCATGTGTGGGTTTTAAGGGTTGGACATATTTTTTAGCAAGGGTTGTTATAGCAATGTACTTCCCTACATGGAATTTTGATGTACATTCATTTTCCCATTATTTGCTTTAAAAAACTGGAAGTACGTCACAACAATGTGGAAACTAACGATAATTAGCACAATTGGGCTAATGTACACCATAATTACTCACAAAATAATTTTTTAATCGATAACATATCAAGTTACCCATAAAAAGGTATGTATATTGCTATATAACAACCCGTAAAGCAGGCGTGTCGTAACAATACACAGATTTTTCGATGAAAAAATTGTATATAAATTCGAGCAAAAAGTTATAATTCTCAATTGCAACGGGTTGTTGCAATTCACACAACATAACTTGTCAGTTGGAATAGTCAGGTTGTGTTTTATCATGAATTCCACCGTTCGCCCGTGCTAGATGGTTAGGGTATATGTGGGTTTTAAGGGTTGGTCAGATGTTTTGGCACGGGTTGTTATAGCAATGCACTTCCCTACATGGAATTTTGATGTACATTCATTTTCCCATTATTTGCGTTATAAACCGGAAGTACGTCACAACATTGTGGAAACTAACGATAATTAGCACAATTGGGCTAATGTACACCATAATTACTCACAAAATAATTTTTTAATCGATAAAATATCAAGTTATTGAATTTTTATAAGCAAAAATAATCAAGTTACCCGTAAAAAAGTATGTATATTGCTATATAACAACCCGTAAAGCAGGCGTGTCGTAACAATACACAGATTTTTCGATGGAAAAATTGTATATAAATCCGAGCAAAAAGTTATAATTCTCAATTGCAACGGGTTGTTGCAGTTCACACAACACAACTTGACAGTTGGAATAGTCAGGTTGTGTTTTTTCATGAATTCCACCGTTCGCCCGTGCTAGATGGTTTGGGTATTTGTGGGTATTTGTGGGTTTTTAGGGTTGGTCAGAGGTTTTGGCACGGGTTGTTATAGCAATGCACTTCCCTACATGGAATTTTGATGCACATTCATTTTCCCATTATTTGCGTTAAAAACCGGAAGTACGTCACAACAATGTGGAAACTAACGATAATTAGCACAATTGGGCTAATGTACACCATAATTACTCACGTAATAATTTTTTAATCGATAACATACCAAGTTATTGAATTTAGAAAATTTTTATAAGCAAAATGCGGAAATGGCTATAACACCCTGTGAGAAGGCCCTATTCAGCATTTTGAAATTTTGGCAAGGATATATCACTATGACAAAGCTGCCCCAATGCTAAAAAATTACAAAAAAAATTTAGAAACACGGAATTTTGATGTACATTCATTTTCCCATTATTTGCTTTAAAAAACTGGAAGTACGTCACAACAATGAAGAAACTAACGATAATTAGCACAATTGGGCTAATGTACACCATAATTACTCACGAAATAATTTTTTAATCGATAACATATCAAGTTACCCGTAAAAAGGTATGTATATTGCTATATAACAACCCGTAAAGCAGGCGTGTCGTAACAATACACAGATTTTTCGATGAAAAAATTGTATATAAATTGGAGCAAAAAGTTATAATTCTCAATTGCAACGGGTTGTTGCAATTCACACAACATAACTTGTCAGTTGGAATAGTCAGGTTGTGTTTTATCATGAATTCCACCGTTCGCCCGTGCTAGATGGTTAGGGCATGTGTGGGTTTTAAGGGTTGAACATATTTTTTAGCAAGGGTTGTTATAGCAATGTACTTCCCTACATGGAATTTTGATGTACATTCATTTTCCCATTATATGCTTTAAAAAACTGGAAGTACGTCACAACAATGTGGAAACTAACGATAATTAGCACAATTGGGCTAATGTACACCATAATTACTCACAAAATAATTTTTTAATCGATAACATATCAAGTTACCCATAAAAAGGTATGTATATTGCTATATAACAACCCGTAAAGCAGGCGTGTCGTAACAATACACAGATTTTTCGATGAAAAAATTGTATATAAATTCGAGCAAAAAGTTATAATTCTCAATTGCAACGGGTTGTTGCAATTCACACAACATAACTTGTCAGTTGGAATAGTCAGGTTGTGTTTTATCATGAATTCCACCGTTCGCCCGTGCTAGATGGTTAGGGTATATGTGGGTTTTAAGGGTTGGTCAGATGTTTTGGCACGGGTTGTTATAGCAATGCACTTCCCTACATGGAATTTTGATGCACATTCATTTTCCCATTATTTGCATTAAAAACCGGAAGTACGTCACAACAATGTAGAAACTAACGATAATTAGCACAATTGGGCTAATGTACACCATAATTACTCACGAAATAATTTTTTAATCGATAACATATCAAGTTATTGAATTTAGAAAATTTTTATAGGCAAAATGCGGAAATGGCTATAACACCCTGTGAGAAGGCCCTATTCAGCATTTTGAAATTTTGGCAAGGATAAATCACTATGACAAAGCTGCCCCAATGCTAAAAAATTACAAAAAAAATTTAGAAACATGGAATTTTGATGTACATTCATTTTCCCATTATTTGCGTTAAAAACCGGAAGTACGTCACAACAATGTGAAAACTAACGATAATTAGCACAATTGGGCTAATGTACACCATAATTACTGACGAAATAATTTTTTAATCGATAACATATCAAGTTATTGAATTTAGAAAATTTTTATAAGCAAAATGCGGAAATCGCTATAACACCCTGTAAAAAAGCCCTACCCAGCATTTTGAAATTTTGGCAAGGATAAATCACTATGACAAAGCTGCCCCAATGCTAAAAAATTACAAAAAAAATTTAGAAACATGGAATTTTGATGTACATTCATTTTCCCATTATTTGCGTTAAAAACCGGAAGTACGTCACAACAATGTGGAAACTAACGATAATTAGCACAATTGGGCTAATGTACACCATAATTACTGGCGAACTAATTTTTTAATCGATAACATATCAAGTTATTGAATTTAGAAAATTTTTATAAGCAAAATGCGGAAATGGCTATAACACCCTGTGAGAAGGCCCTATTCAGCATTTTGAAATTTTGGCAAGGATAAATCACTATGACAAAGCTGCCCCAATGCTAAAAAATTACAAAAAAAATTTAGAAACATGGAATTTTGATGTACATTCATTTTCCCATTATTTGCGTTATAAACCGGAAGTACGTCACAACATTGTGGAAACTAACGATAATTAGCACAATTAGCACTCTCTGAACTACCGACTAAAACCACCTTCCCCCTCCTCCTTCAGACTAGCCTGGGACCGTTTACCACATTACTTCGGGCTAGCCTGTTTTCCGTTGCTCTCCCCGAGCTACCTCCTGCCTTATGGGAAACTATCCAAATCCCTCTTTTTACTCCTAAGGACTCCATCTATATATCGTGAGACGAGATCCCACCAAACAGCTCCTCGTAGCATAATGTTCACTGCCGTTTCAGGCGACCAAATACCCACCTCTAACTCCAGGTCTGCTCTTATGTCCTGCCAGGCTAGGCACCGGAAAAAAGTGTGCTCTACGTCATCCTCCATCCCTGGGCAGTATATGCATTCTGCCGACGTTACTTTCCTCATTTTAAAAAGATATGCCCGGAAGTACCCGACCTCCCCGTGCGTTCTTTCCACCCAGGGACTTATGTGTTCAATAAGCCGTGCTGTCCACCTGCCTGTTGTTCCTTGCTCCCATGCACTCTGCCACAGCTCCAAGGTGCAGCCCCTCCCTTCCAGACTCGCTGTTTTTCGTCCAACCTCCGACTTTCGCTCGTATATATATTTACGTTCCTTTGCCAGAAAATGTATAGGGATGCACCCAGCTATTACAAGGATAGCTGCCTCGGAAACTGTGCGATAGGCCGATGCCACCCGTAACGCGCTCCGTCTTTGCACTTGTGATAGCCTCTTCCGGTATGTTTCCTTTTCCAGGGAGTCTGCCCATACTTCCGCCCCGTAGAGAAGGACAGATTGAACGGCTGACATTAAAAGCCGACGTTTGCTAGCCTTCGGGCCACCAACATTAGCCATTAGACGACTTAGAGCTGTAACCCCCCTCGCAGCCTTGTCTGCTGTCCGCCTGATCTGCTCGTAAAAGCTCATTTTACAATCAATATATATACCAAAGTATTTGACTACTGGCTTAGCATTTATGACGTTGCTACCAACCCACATCGGGAGAGATGGCTGGATTCTCCTCTTCGTCAAAATAGCTATCTCGGTTTTACTGAGTGCTACGGCTAGACCGTGCTCTTCCATCCATCCATTTATGGTTCGCATTACCTGGTTCAACTTCAGTTGCGCCTGCTTTGTATCGCGCGCAGCAATAAGCACCGCCACGTCATCCGCGTACCCCACCAAGCGAGTCTCGTCGGGTGTCTCTATTCTTAGCAGGCCATCGTAAGATATATTCCAGAGGTCGGGTCCCAGAATTGATCCCTGGGCTGCTCCCGCTGTGACCGCCATGCTTCGCTGCCCTTCCTCCGTGTCATATATGAGGATGCGATTCCTCATATAGTCACCCAAGATGCGCGCTAGATAAGCTGGAATATGGAATTGGCGCTCCATGGCGTTGATTATATCCCTCCATCTCATTGTATTAAAGGCGTTTTTCACGTCCAGGGTCACGGCAAGGGTTGTTATAGCAATGTACTTCCCTACATGGAATTTTGATGTACATTCATTTTCCCATTATTTGCTTTAAAAAACTGGAAGTACGTCACAACAATGTGGAAACTAACGATAATTAGCACAATTGGGCTAATGTACACCATAATTACTCACAAAATAATTTTTTAATCGATAACATATCAAGTTACCCATAAAAAGGTATGTATATTGCTATATAACAACCCGTAAAGCAGGCGTGTCGTAACAATACACAGATTTTTCGATGAAAAAATTGTATATAAATTCGAGCAAAAAGTTATAATTCTCAATTGCAACGGGTTGTTGCAATTCACACAACATAACTTGTCAGTTGGAATAGTCAGGTTGTGTTTTATCATGAATTCCACCGTTCGCCCGTGCTAGATGGTTAGGGTATATGTGGGTTTTAAGGGTTGGTCAGATGTTTTGGCACGGGTTGTTATAGCAATGCACTTCCCTACATGGAATTTTGATGTACATTCATTTTCCCATTATTTGCGTTATAAACCGGAAGTACGTCACAACATTGTGGAAACTAACGATAATTAGCACAATTGGGCTAATGTACACCATAATTACTCACAAAATAATTTTTTAATCGATAAAATATCAAGTTATTGAATTTTTATAAGCAAAAATAATCAAGTTACCCGTAAAAAAGTATGTATATTGCTATATAACAACCCGTAAAGCAGGCGTGTCGTAACAATACACAGATTTTTCGATGGAAAAATTGTATATAAATCCGAGCAAAAAGTTATAATTCTCAATTGCAACGGGTTGTTGCAGTTCACACAACACAACTTGACAGTTGGAATAGTCAGGTTGTGTTTTTTCATGAATTCCACCGTTCGCCCGTGCTAGATGGTTTGGGTATTTGTGGGTATTTGTGGGTTTTTAGGGTTGGTCAGAGGTTTTGGCACGGGTTGTTATAGCAATGCACTTCCCTACATGGAATTTTGATGCACATTCATTTTCCCATTATTTGCGTTAAAAACCGGAAGTACGTCACAACAATGTGGAAACTAACGATAATTAGCACAATTGGGCTAATGTACACCATAATTACTCACGTAATAATTTTTTAATCGATAACATACCAAGTTATTGAATTTAGAAAATTTTTATAAGCAAAATGCGGAAATGGCTATAACACCCTGTGAGAAGGCCCTATTCAGCATTTTGAAATTTTGGCAAGGATAAATCACTATGACAAAGCTGCCCCAATGCTAAAAAATTACAAAAAAAATTTAGAAACACGGAATTTTGATGTACATTCATTTTCCCATTATTTGCTTTAAAAAACTGGAAGTACGTCACAACAATGAAGAAACTAACGATAATTAGCACAATTGGGCTAATGTACACCATAATTACTCACGAAATAATTTTTTAATCGATAACATATCAAGTTACCCGTAAAAAGGTATGTATATTGCTATATAACAACCCGTAAAGCAGGCGTGTCGTAACAATACACAGATTTTTCGATGAAAAAATTGTATATAAATTGGAGCAAAAAGTTATAATTCTCAATTGCAACGGGTTGTTGCAATTCACACAACATAACTTGTCAGTTGGAATAGTCAGGTTGTGTTTTATCATGAATTCCACCGTTCGCCCGTGCTAGATGGTTAGGGCATGTGTGGGTTTTAAGGGTTGAACATATTTTTTAGCAAGGGTTGTTATAGCAATGTACTTCCCTACATGGAATTTTGATGTACATTCATTTTCCCATTATATGCTTTAAAAAACTGGAAGTACGTCACAACAATGTGGAAACTAACGATAATTAGCACAATTGGGCTAATGTACACCATAATTACTCACAAAATAATTTTTTAATCGATAACATATCAAGTTACCCATAAAAAGGTATGTATATTGCTATATAACAACCCGTAAAGCAGGCGTGTCGTAACAATACACAGATTTTTCGATGAAAAAATTGTATATAAATTCGAGCAAAAAGTTATAATTCTCAATTGCAACGGGTTGTTGCAATTCACACAACATAACTTGTCAGTTGGAATAGTCAGGTTGTGTTTTATCATGAATTCCACCGTTCGCCCGTGCTAGATGGTTAGGGTATATGTGGGTTTTAAGGGTTGGTCAGATGTTTTGGCACGGGTTGTTATAGCAATGCACTTCCCTACATGGAATTTTGATGCACATTCATTTTCCCATTATTTGCATTAAAAACCGGAAGTACGTCACAACAATGTAGAAACTAACGATAATTAGCACAATTGGGCTAATGTACACCATAATTACTCACGAAATAATTCCTACATGGAATTTTGATGTACATTCATTTTCCCATTATTTGCGTTAAAAACCGGAAGTACGTCACAACAATGTGGAAACTAACGATAATTAGCACAATTGGGCTAATGTACACCATAATTACTGGCGAACTAATTTTTTAATCGATAACATTTTAAGGGTTTTAAGGGTTGGTCATATGTTTGGCAAGGGTTGTTATAGCAATGCACTTCCCTACATGGAAAAATAATTTTTTAATCGATAACATATCAAGTTATTGAATTTAGAAAATTTTTTATAAGCAAAATGCGGAAATGGCTATAACACCCTTGTGAGAATGCCCTATTCAGCATTTTGAAATTTTGGCAAGGATAAATCACTATAACAAAGCTACCCCAATGCTAAAAAATTACAAAAAAAATTTAGAAACACGAGATTTTGATGTACATTCATTTTCCCATTATTTGCGTTAAAAACCGGAAGTACGTCACAACAATGTGGAAACTAACGATAATTAGCACAATTGGGCTAATGTACACCATAATTACTCACGAAATAATTTTTTAATCGATAACATACCAAGTTATTGAATTTAGAAAATTTTTATAAGCAAAATGCGGAAATGGCTATAACACCCTTGTGAGAAGGCCCTATTCAGCATTTTGAAATTTTGGCAAGGATAAATCACTATAACAAAGCTACCCCAATGCTAAAAAATTACAAAAAAAATTTAGAAACACGAGATTTTGATGTACATTCATTTTCCCATTATTTGCGTTAAAAACCGGAAGTACGTCACAACAATGTGGAAACTAACGATAATTAGCACAATTGGGCTAATGTACACCATAATTACTCACGAAATAATTTTTTAATCGATAACATACCAAGTTATTGAATTTAGAAAATTTTTATAAGCAAAATGCGGAAATCGCTATAACACCCTGTAAAAAAGCCCTATCCAGCATTTTGAAATTTTGGCAAGGATAAATCACTATAACAAAGCTACCCCAATGCTAAAAAATTACAAAAAAAATTTAGAAACACGAGATTTTGATGTACATTCATTTTCCCATTATTTGCGTTAAAAACCGGAAGTACGTCACAACAATGTGGAAACTAACGATAATTAGCACAATTGGGCTAATGTACACCATAATTACTCACGAAATAATTTTTTAATCGATAACATACCATGTTATTGAATTTTTGTAAGCAAAAATAATCAAGTTACCCGTAAAAAAGTATGTATATTGCTATATAACAACCCGTAAAGCAGGCGTGTCGTAACAATACACAGATTTTTCGATGAAAAATTGTATATAAATCCGAGCAAAAAGTTATAATTCTCAATTGCAACGGGTTGTTGCAGTTCACACAACACAACTTGACAGTTGGAATAGTCAGGTTGTGTTTTTTCATGAATTCCACCGTTCGCCCGTGCTAGATGGTTTGGGTATATGTGGGTTTTAAGGGTTGGTCAGAGGTTTTGGAACGGGTTGTTATAGCAATGCACTTCCCTACATGGAAAAATAATTTTTTAATCGATAACATATCAAGTTATTGAATTTAGAAAATTTTTTATAAGCAAAATGCGGAAATGGCTATAACACCCTTGTGAGAAGGCCCTATTCAGCATTTTGAAATTTTGGCAAGGATAAATCACTATAACAAAGCTACCCCAATGCTAAAAAATTACAAAAAAAATTTAGAAACACGAGATTTTGATGTACATTCATTTTCCCATTATTTGCGTTAAAAACCGGAAGTACGTCACAACAATGTGGAAACTAACGATAATTAGCACAATTGGGCTAATGTACACCATAATTACTCACGAAATAATTTTTTAATCGATAACATACCAAGTTATTGAATTTAGAAAATTTTTATAAGCAAAATGCGGAAATGGCTATAACACCCTTGTGAGAAGGCCCTATTCAGCATTTTGAAATTTTGGCAAGGATAAATCACTATAACAAAGCTACCCCAATGCTAAAAAATTACAAAAAAAATTTAGAAACACGAGATTTTGATGTACATTCATTTTCCAATTATTTGCGTTAAAAACCGGAAGTACGTCACAACAATGTGGAAACTAACGATAATTAGCACAATTGGGCTAATGTACACCATAATTACTCACGTAATAATTTTTTAATCGATAACATACCAAGTTATTGAATTTAGAAAATTTTTATAAGCAAAATGCGGAAATCGCTATAACACCCTTGTGAGAAGGCCCTATTCAGCATTTTGAAATTTTGGCAAGGATAAATCACTATAACAAAGCTACCCCAATGCTAAAAAATTACAAAAAAAATTTAGAAACACGAGATTTTGATGTACATTCATTTTCCCATTATTTGCGTTAAAAACCGGAAGTACGTCACAACAATGTGGAAACTAACGATAATTAGCACAATTGGGCTAATGTACACCATAATTACTCACGAAATAATTTTTTAATCGATAACATACCAAGTTATTGAATTTAGAAAATTTTTATAAGCAAAATGCGGAAATGGCTATAACACCCTTGTGAGAAGGCCCTATTCAGCATTTTGAAATTTTGGCAAGGATAAATCACTATAACAAAGCTACCCCAATGCTAAAAAATTACAAAAAAAATTTAGAAACACGAGATTTTGATGTACATTCATTTTCCAATTATTTGCGTTAAAAACCGGAAGTACGTCACAACAATGTGGAAACTAACGATAATTAGCACAATTGGGCTAATGTACACCATAATTACTCACGTAATAATTTTTTAATCGATAACATACCAAGTTATTGAATTTAGAAAATTTTTATAAGCAAAATGCGGAAATGGCTATAACACCCTTGTGAGAAGGCCCTATTCAGCATTTTGAAATTTTGGCAAGGATAAATCACTATAACAAAGCTACCCCAATGCTAAAAAATTACAAAAAAAATTTAGAAACACGAGATTTTGATGTACATTCATTTTCCAATTATTTGCGTTAAAAACCGGAAGTACGTCACAACAATGTGGAAACTAACGATAATTAGCACAATTGGGCTAATGTACACCATAATTACTCACGTAATAATTTTTTAATCGATAACATACCAAGTTATTGAATTTAGAAAATTTTTATAAGCAAAATGCGGAAATCGCTATAACACCCTGTAAAAAAGCCCTATCCAGCATTTTGAAATTTTGGCAAGGATAAATCACTATAACAAAGCTACCCCAATGCTAAAAAATTACAAAAAAAATTTAGAAACACGAGATTTTGATGTACATTCATTTTCCCATTATTTGCGTTAAAAACCGGAAGTACGTCACAACAATGTGGAAACTAACGATAATTAGCACAATTGGGCTAATGTACACCATAATTACTCACGTAATAATTTTTTAATCGATAACATACCAAGTTATTGAATTTAGAAAATTTTTATAAGCAAAATGCGGAAATCGCTATAACACCCTGTAAAAAAGCCCTATCCAGCATTTTGAAATTTTGGCAAGGATAAATCACTATAACAAAGCTACCCCAATGCTAAAAAATTACAAAAAAAATTTAGAAACACGAGATTTTGATGTACATTCATTTTCCCATTATTTGCGTTAAAAACCGGAAGTACGTCACAACAATGTGGAAACTAACGATAATTAGCACAATTGGGCTAATGTACACCATAATTACTCACGTAATAATTTTTTAATCGATAACATACCAAGTTATTGAATTTAGAAAATTTTTATAAGCAAAATGCGGAAATCGCTATAACACCCTGTAAAAAAGCCCTATCCAGCATTTTGAAATTTTGGCAAGGATAAATCACTATAACAAAGCTACCCCAATGCTAAAAAATTACAAAAAAAATTTAGAAACACGAGATTTTGATGTACATTCATTTTCCCATTATTTGCGTTAAAAACCGGAAGTACGTCACAACAATGTGGAAACTAACGATAATTAGCACAATTGGGCTAATGTACACCATAATTACTCACGTAATAATTTTTTAATCGATAACATACCAAGTTATTGAATTTAGAAAATTTTTATAAGCAAAATGCGGAAATCGCTATAACACCCTGTAAAAAAGCCCTATCCAGCATTTTGAAATTTTGGCAAGGATAAATCACTATAACAAAGCTACCCCAATGCTAAAAAATTACAAAAAAAATTTAGAAACACGAGATTTTGATGTACATTCATTTTCCCATTATTTGCGTTAAAAACCGGAAGTACGTCACAACAATGTGGAAACTAACGATAATTAGCACAATTGGGCTAATGTACACCATAATTACTCACGTAATAATTTTTTAATCGATAACATACCAAGTTATTGAATTTAGAAAATTTTTATAAGCAAAATGCGGAAATCGCTATAACACCCTGTAAAAAAGCCCTATCCAGCATTTTGAAATTTTGGCAAGGATAAATCACTATAACAAAGCTACCCCAATGCTAAAAAATTACAAAAAAAATTTAGAAACACGAGATTTTGATGTACATTCATTTTCCCATTATTTGCGTTAAAAACCGGAAGTACGTCACAACAATGTGGAAACTAACGATAATTAGCACAATTGGGCTAATGTACACCATAATTACTCACGTAATAATTTTTTAATCGATAACATACCAAGTTATTGAATTTAGAAAATTTTTATAAGCAAAATGCGGAAATCGCTATAACACCCTGTAAAAAAGCCCTATCCAGCATTTTGAAATTTTGGCAAGGATAAATCACTATAACAAAGCTACCCCAATGCTAAAAAATTACAAAAAAAATTTAGAAACACGAGATTTTGATGTACATTCATTTTCCCATTATTTGCGTTAAAAACCGGAAGTACGTCACAACAATGTGGAAACTAACGATAATTAGCACAATTGGGCTAATGTACACCATAATTACTCACGTAATAATTTTTTAATCGATAACATACCAAGTTATTGAATTTAGAAAATTTTTATAAGCAAAATGCGGAAATCGCTATAACACCCTGTAAAAAAGCCCTATCCAGCATTTTGAAATTTTGGCAAGGATAAATCACTATAACAAAGCTACCCCAATGCTAAAAAATTACAAAAAAAATTTAGAAACACGAGATTTTGATGTACATTCATTTTCCCATTATTTGCGTTAAAAACCGGAAGTACGTCACAACAATGTGGAAACTAACGATAATTAGCACAATTGGGCTAATGTACACCATAATTACTCACGTAATAATTTTTTAATCGATAACATACCAAGTTATTGAATTTAGAAAATTTTTATAAGCAAAATGCGGAAATGGCTATAACACCCTTGTGAGAAGGCCCTATCCAGCATTTTGAAATTTTGGCAAGGATAAATCACTATAACAAAGCTACCCCAATGCTAAAAAATTACAAAAAAAATTTAGAAACACGAGATTTTGATGTACATTCATTTTCCCATTATTTGCGTTAAAAACCGGAAGTACGTCACAACAATGTGGAAACTAACGATAATTAGCACAATTGGGCTAATGTACACCATAATTACTCACGTAATAATTTTTTAATCGATAACATACCAAGTTATTGAATTTAGAAAATTTTTATAAGCAAAATGCGGAAATCGCTATAACACCCTGTAAAAAAGCCCTATCCAGCATTTTGAAATTTTGGCAAGGATAAATCACTATAACAAAGCTACCCCAATGCTAAAAAATTACAAAAAAAATTTAGAAACACGAGATTTTGATGTACATTCATTTTCCCATTATTTGCGTTAAAAACCGGAAGTACGTCACAACAATGTGGAAACTAACGATAATTAGCACAATTGGGCTAATGTACACCATAATTACTCACGTAATAATTTTTTAATCGATAACATACCAAGTTATTGAATTTAGAAAATTTTTATAAGCAAAATGCGGAAATGGCTATAACACCCTTGTGAGAAGGCCCTATTCAGCATTTTGAAATTTTGGCAAGGATAAATCACTATAACAAAGCTACCCCAATGCTAAAAAATTACAAAAAAAATTTAGAAACACGAGATTTTGATGTACATTCATTTTCCCATTATTTGCGTTAAAAACCGGAAGTACGTCACAACAATGTGGAAACTAACGATAATTAGCACAATTGGGCTAATGTACACCATAATTACTCACGAAATAATTTTTTAATCGATAACATACCAAGTTATTGAATTTAGAAAATTTTTATAAGCAAAATGCGGAAATCGCTATAACACCCTGTAAAAAAGCCCTATCCAGCATTTTGAAATTTTGGCAAGGATAAATCACTATAACAAAGCTACCCCAATGCTAAAAAATTACAAAAAAAATTTAGAAACACGAGATTTTGATGTACATTCATTTTCCCATTATTTGCGTTAAAAACCGGAAGTACGTCACAACAATGTGGAAACTAACGATAATTAGCACAATTGGGCTAATGTACACCATAATTACTCACGTAATAATTTTTTAATCGATAACATACCAAGTTATTGAATTTAGAAAATTTTTATAAGCAAAATGCGGAAATGGCTATAACACCCTTGTGAGAAGGCCCTATTCAGCATTTTGAAATTTTGGCAAGGATAAATCACTATAACAAAGCTACCCCAATGCTAAAAAATTACAAAAAAAATTTAGAAACACGAGATTTTGATGTACATTCATTTTCCCATTATTTGCGTTAAAAACCGGAAGTACGTCACAACAATGTGGAAACTAACGATAATTAGCACAATTGGGCTAATGTACACCATAATTACTCACGAAATAATTTTTTAATCGATAACATACCAAGTTATTGAATTTAGAAAATTTTTATAAGCAAAATGCGGAAATGGCTATAACACCCTTGTGAGAAGGCCCTATTCAGCATTTTGAAATTTTGGCAAGGATAAATCACTATAACAAAGCTACCCCAATGCTAAAAAATTACAAAAAAAATTTAGAAACACGAGATTTTGATGTACATTCATTTTCCCATTATTTGCGTTAAAAACCGGAAGTACGTCACAACAATGTGGAAACTAACGATAATTAGCACAATTGGGCTAATGTACACCATAATTACTCACGAAATAATTTTTTAATCGATAACATACCAAGTTATTGAATTTAGAAAATTTTTATAAGCAAAATGCGGAAATGGCTATAACACCCTTGTGAGAAGGCCCTATTCAGCATTTTGAAATTTTGGCAAGGATAAATCACTATAACAAAGCTACCCCAATGCTAAAAAATTACAAAAAAAATTTAGAAACACGAGATTTTGATGTACATTCATTTTCCCATTATTTGCGTTAAAAACCGGAAGTACGTCACAACAATGTGGAAACTAACGATAATTAGCACAATTGGGCTAATGTACACCATAATTACTCACGAAATAATTTTTTAATCGATAACATACCAAGTTATTGAATTTAGAAAATTTTTATAAGCAAAATGCGGAAATGGCTATAACACCCTTGTGAGAAGGCCCTATTCAGCATTTTGAAATTTTGGCAAGGATAAATCACTATAACAAAGCTACCCCAATGCTAAAAAATTACAAAAAAAATTTAGAAACACGAGATTTTGATGTACATTCATTTTCCCATTATTTGCGTTAAAAACCGGAAGTACGTCACAACAATGTGGAAACTAACGATAATTAGCACAATTGGGCTAATGTACACCATAATTACTCACGAAATAATTTTTTAATCGATAACATACCAAGTTATTGAATTTAGAAAATTTTTATAAGCAAAATGCGGAAATCGCTATAACACCCTTGTGAGAAGGCCCTATTCAGCATTTTGAAATTTTGGCAAGGATAAATCACTATAACAAAGCTACCCCAATGCTAAAAAATTACAAAAAAAATTTAGAAACACGAGATTTTGATGTACATTCATTTTCCCATTATTTGCGTTAAAAACCGGAAGTACGTCACAACAATGTGGAAACTAACGATAATTAGCACAATTGGGCTAATGTACACCATAATTACTCACGAAATAATTTTTTAATCGATAACATACCAAGTTATTGAATTTAGAAAATTTTTATAAGCAAAATGCGGAAATGGCTATAACACCCTTGTGAGAAGGCCCTATTCAGCATTTTGAAATTTTGGCAAGGATAAATCACTATAACAAAGCTACCCCAATGCTAAAAAATTACAAAAAAAATTTAGAAACACGAGATTTTGATGTACATTCATTTTCCCATTATTTGCGTTAAAAACCGGAAGTACGTCACAACAATGTGGAAACTAACGATAATTAGCACAATTGGGCTAATGTACACCATAATTACTCACGAAATAATTTTTTAATCGATAACATACCAAGTTATTGAATTTAGAAAATTTTTATAAGCAAAATGCGGAAATGGCTATAACACCCTTGTGAGAAGGCCCTATTCAGCATTTTGAAATTTTGGCAAGGATAAATCACTATAACAAAGCTACCCCAATGCTAAAAAATTACAAAAAAAATTTAGAAACACGAGATTTTGATGTACATTCATTTACCCATTATTTGCGTTAAAAACCGGAAGTACGTCACAACAATGTGGAAACTAACGATAATTAGCACAATTGGGCTAATGTACACCATAATTACTCACGTAATAATTTTTTAATCGATAACATACCAAGTTATTGAATTTAGAAAATTTTTATAAGCAAAATGCGGAAATCGCTATAACACCCTGTAAAAAAGCCCTATCCAGCATTTTGAAATTTTGGCAAGGATAAATCACTATAACAAAGCTACCCCAATGCTAAAAAATTACAAAAAAAATTTAGAAACACGAGATTTTGATGTACATTCATTTTCCCATTATTTGCGTTAAAAACCGGAAGTACGTCACAACAATGTGGAAACTAACGATAATTAGCACAATTGGGCTAATGTACACCATAATTACTCACGAAATAATTTTTTAATCGATAACATATCAAGTTACCCGTAAAAAAGTATATATATTGCTATATAACAACCCGTAAAGCAGGCGTGTCGTAACAATACACAGATTTTTCGATGAAAAAATTGCATATAAATTCGAGCAAAAAGTTGCAACGGGTTGTTGCAATTCACACAACATAACTTGTCAGTTGGAATAGTCAGGTTGTGTTTTATCATGAATTCCACCGTTCGCCCGTGCTAGATGGTTAGGGTATATGTGGGTTTTAAGGGTTGGTCATATGTTTGGCACGGGTTGTTATAGCAATGCACTTCCCTACATGGAATTTTGATGTACATTCATTTTCCCATTATTTGCTTTAAAAAACTGGAAGTACGTCACAACAATGTGGAAACTAACGATAATTAGCACAATTGGGCTAATGTACACCATAATTACTCACGAAATAATTTTTTAATCGATAACATATCAAGTTACCCGTAAAAAGGTATGTATATTGCTATATAACAACCCGTAAAGCAGGCGTGTCGTAACAATACACAGATTTTTCGATGAAAAAATTGTATATAAATTCGAGCAAAAAGTTATAATTCTCAATTGCAACGGGTTGTTGCAGTTCACACAACACAACTTGACAGTTGGAATAGTCAGGTTGTGTTTTTTCATGAATTCCACCGTTCGCCCGTGCTAGATGGTTTGGGTATTTGTGGGTTTTAAGGGTTGGTCAAATGTTTTGGCACGGGTTGTTATAGCAATGCACTTCCCTACATGGAATTTTGATGTACATTCATTTTCCCATTATTTGCTTTATAAAACTGGAAGTACGTCACAACAATGTGGAAACTAACGATAATTAGCACAATTGGGCTAATGTACACCATAATTACTCACGAAATAATTTTTTAATCGATAACATATCAAGTTACCCGTAAAAAGGTATGTATATTGCTATATAACAACCCGTAAAGCAGGCGTGTCGTAACAATACACAGATTTTTCGATGAAAAAATTGTATATAAATTCGAGCAAAAATTTATAATTACATATGTTTGGCACGGGTTGTTATAGCAATGCACTTCCCTACATGGAATTTTGATGTACATTCATTTTCCCATTATTTGCTTTATAAAACTGGAAGTACGTCACAACAATGTGGAAACTAACGATAATTAGCACAATTGGGCTAATGTACACCATAATTACTCACGAAATAATTTTTTAATCGATAACATATCAAGTTACCCGTAAAAAGGTATGTATATTGCTATATAACAACCCGTAAAGCAGGCGTGTCGTAACAATACACAGATTTTTCGATGAAAAAATTGTATATAAATTCGAGCAAAAAGTTATAATTCTCAATTGCAACGGGTTGTTGCAGTTCACACAACACAACTTGACAGTTGGAATAGTCAGGTTGTGTTTTTTCATGAATTCCACCGTTCGCCCGTGCTAGATGGTTAGGGTATTTGTGGGTTTTAAGGGTTGGTCAAATGTTTTGGCACGGGTTGTTATAGCAATGCACTTCCCTACATGGAATTTTGATGTACATTCATTTTCCCATTATTTGCTTTAAAAAACTGGAAGTACGTCACAACAATGTGGAAACTAACGATAATTAGCACAATTGGGCTAATGTACACCATAATTACTCACGAAATAATTTTTTAATCGATAACATATCAAGTTACCCGTAAAAAAGTATATATATTGCTATATGACAACCCGTAAAGCAGGCGTGTCGTAACAATACACAGATTTTTCGATGAAAAAATTGTATATAAATTCGAGCAAAAAGTTATAATTCTTAAATGTTTTGGCAATGCACTTCCCTACATGGAATTTTGATGTACATTCATTTTCCCATTATTTGCTTTAAAAAACTGGAAGTACGTCACAACAATGTGGAAACTAACGATAATTAGCACAATTGGGCTAATGTACACCATAATTACTCACGAAATAATTTTTTAATCGATAACATATCAAGTTACCCGTAAAAAAGTATATATATTGCTATATGACAACCCGTAAAGCAGGCGTGTCGTAACAATACACAGATTTTTCGATGAAAAAATTGTATATAAATTCGAGCAAAAAGTTATAATTCTTAAATGTTTTGGCAATGCACTTCCCTACATGGAATTTTGATGTACATTCATTTTCCCATTATTTGCTTTAAAAAACTGGAAGTACGTCACAACAATGTGGAAACTAACGATAATTAGCACAATTGGGCTAATGTACACCATAATTACTCACGAAATAATTTTTTAATCGATAACATATCAAGTTACCCGTAAAAAAGTATATATATTGCTATATAACAACCCGTAAAGCAGGCGTGTCGTAACAATACACAGATTTTTCGATGAAAAAATTGTATATAAATTCGAGCAAAAAGTTATAATTCTCAATTGCAACGGGTTGTTGCAATTCACATATGTTTGGCACGGGTTGTTATAGCAATGCACTTCCCTACATGGAATTTTGATGTACATTCATTTTCCCATTATTGGCTTTAAAAAACTGGAAGTACGTCACAACAATGTGGAAACTAACGATAATTAGCACAATTGGGCTAATGTACACCATAATTACTCACGAAATAATTTTTTAATCGATAACATATCAAGTTACCCGTAAAAAGGTATGTATATTGCTATATAACAACCCGTAAAGCAGGCGTGTCGTAACAATACACAGATTTTTCGATGAAAAAATTGTATATAAATTCGAGCAAAAATTTATAATTACATATGTTTGGCACGGGTTGTTATAGCAATGCACTTCCCTACATGGAATTTTGATGTACATTCATTTTCCCATTATTTGCTTTAAAAAACTGGAAGCACGTCACAACAATGTGGAAACTAACGATAATTAGCACAATTGGGCTAATGTACACCATAATTACTCACGAAATAATTTTTTAATCGATAACATATCAAGTTACCCGTAAAAAAGTATATATATTGCTATATGACAACCCGTAAAGCAGGCGTGTCGTAACAATACACAGATTTTTCGATGAAAAAATTGTATATAAATTCGAGCAAAAAGTTATAATTCTTAAATGTTTTGGCAATGCACTTCCCTACATGGAATTTTGATGTACATTCATTTTCCCATTATTTGCTTTAAAAAACTGGAAGTACGTCACAACAATGTGGAAACTAACGATAATTAGCACAATTGGGCTAATGTACACCATAATTACTCACGAAATAATTTTTTAATCGATAACATATCAAGTTACCCGTAAAAAAGTATATATATTGCTATATAACAACCCGTAAAGCAGGCGTGTCGTAACAATACACAGATTTTTCGATGAAAAAATTGTATATAAATTCGAGCAAAAAGTTATAATTCTCAATTGCAACGGGTTGTTGCAATTCACATATGTTTGGCACGGGTTGTTATAGCAATGCACTTCCCTACATGGAATTTTGATGTACATTCATTTTCCCATTATTGGCTTTAAAAAACTGGAAGTACGTCACAACAATGTGGAAACTAACGATAATTAGCACAATTGGGCTAATGTACACCATAATTACTCACGAAATAATTTTTTAATCGATAACATATCAAGTTACCCGTAAAAAGGTATGTATATTGCTATATAACAACCCGTAAAGCAGGCGTGTCGTAACAATACACAGATTTTTCGATGAAAAAATTGTATATAAATTCGAGCAAAAATTTATAATTACATATGTTTGGCACGGGTTGTTATAGCAATGCACTTCCCTACATGGAATTTTGATGTACATTCATTTTCCCATTATTTGCTTTAAAAAACTGGAAGCACGTCACAACAATGTGGAAACTAACGATAATTAGCACAATTGGGCTAATGTACACCATAATTACTCACGAAATAATTTTTTAATCGATAACATATCAAGTTACCCGTAAAAAGGTATATATATTGCTATATAACAACCCGTAAAGCAGGCGTGTCGTAACAATACACAGATTTTTCGATGAAAAAATTGTATATAAATTCGAGCAAAAAGTTATAATTCTCAATTGCAACGGGTTGTTGCAATTCACATATGTTTGGCACGGGTTGTTATAGCAATGCACTTCCCTACATGGAATTTTGATGTACATTCATTTTCCCATTATTGGCTTTAAAAAACTGGAAGTACGTCACAACAATGTGGAAACTAACGATAATTAGCACAATTGGGCTAATGTACACCATAATTACTCACGAAATAATTTTTTAATCGATAACATATCAAGTTACCCGTAAAAAGGTATGTATATTGCTATATAACAACCCGTAAAGCAGGCGTGTCGTAACAATACACAGATTTTTCGATGAAAAAATTGTATATAAATTCGAGCAAAAATTTATAATTACATATGTTTGGCACGGGTTGTTATAGCAATGCACTTCCCTACATGGAATTTTGATGTACATTCATTTTCCCATTATTTGCTTTAAAAAACTGGAAGTACGTCACAACAATGTGGAAACTAACGATAATTAGCACAATTGGGCTAATGTACACCATAATTACTCACGAAATAATTTTTTAATCGATAACATATCAAGTTACCCGTAAAAAGGTATATATATTGCTATATAACAACCCGTAAAGCAGGCGTGTCGTAACAATACACAGATTTTTCGATGAAAAAATTGTATATAAATTCGAGCAAAAAGTTATAATTCTCAATTGCAACGGGTTGTTGCAATTCACATATGTTTGGCACGGGTTGTTATAGCAATGCACTTCCCTACATGGAATTTTGATGTACATTCATTTTCCCATTATTGGCTTTAAAAAACTGGAAGTACGTCACAACAATGTGGAAACTAACGATAATTAGCACAATTGGGCTAATGTACACCATAATTACTCACGAAATAATTTTTTAATCGATAACATATCAAGTTACCCGTAAAAAGGTATGTATATTGCTATATAACAACCCGTAAAGCAGGCGTGTCGTAACAATACACAGATTTTTCGATGAAAAAATTGTATATAAATTCGAGCAAAAATTTATAATTACATATGTTTGGCACGGGTTGTTATAGCAATGCACTTCCCTACATGGAATTTTGATGTACATTCATTTTCCCATTATTTGCTTTATAAAACTGGAAGTACGTCACAACAATGTGGAAACTAACGATAATTAGCACAATTGGGCTAATGTACACCATAATTACTCACGAAATAATTTTTTAATCGATAACATATCAAGTTACCCGTAAAAAGGTATGTATATTGCTATATAACAACCCGTAAAGCAGGCGTGTCGTAACAATACACAGATTTTTCGATGAAAAAATTGTATATAAATTCGAGCAAAAAGTTATAATTCTCAATTGCAACGGGTTGTTGCAGTTCACACAACACAACTTGACAGTTGGAATAGTCAGGTTGTGTTTTTTCATGAATTCCACCGTTCGCCCGTGCTAGATGGTTAGGGTATTTGTGGGTTTTAAGAGTTGGTCAAATGTTTTGGCACGGGTTGTTATAGCAATGCACTTCCCTACATGGAATTTTGATGTACATTCATTTTCCCATTATTTGCTTTAAAAAACTGGAAGTACGTCACAACAATGTGGAAACTAACGATAATTAGCACAATTGGGCTAATGTACACCATAATTACTCACGAAATAATTTTTTAATCGATAACATATCAAGTTACCCGTAAAAAAGTATATATATTGCTATATGACAACCCGTAAAGCAGGCGTGTCGTAACAATACACAGATTTTTCGATGAAAAAATTGTATATAAATTCGAGCAAAAAGTTATAATTCTTAAATGTTTTGGCAATGCACTTCCCTACATGGAATTTTGATGTACATTCATTTTCCCATTATTTGCTTTAAAAAACTGGAAGTACGTCACAACAATGTGGAAACTAACGATAATTAGCACAATTGGGCTAATGTACACCATAATTACTCACGAAATAATTTTTTAATCGATAACATATCAAGTTACCCGTAAAAAAGTATATATATTGCTATATAACAACCCGTAAAGCAGGCGTGTCGTAACAATACACAGATTTTTCGATGAAAAAATTGTATATAAATTCGAGCAAAAAGTTATAATTCTCAATTGCAACGGGTTGTTGCAATTCACATATGTTTGGCACGGGTTGTTATAGCAATGCACTTCCCTACATGGAATTTTGATGTACATTCATTTTCCCATTATTGGCTTTAAAAAACTGGAAGTACGTCACAACAATGTGGAAACTAACGATAATTAGCACAATTGGGCTAATGTACACCATAATTACTCACGAAATAATTTTTTAATCGATAACATATCAAGTTACCCGTAAAAAGGTATGTATATTGCTATATAACAACCCGTAAAGCAGGCGTGTCGTAACAATACACAGATTTTTCGATGAAAAAATTGTATATAAATTCGAGCAAAAATTTATAATTACATATGTTTGGCACGGGTTGTTATAGCAATGCACTTCCCTACATGGAATTTTGATGTACATTCATTTTCCCATTATTTGCTTTAAAAAACTGGAAGCACGTCACAACAATGTGGAAACTAACGATAATTAGCACAATTGGGCTAATGTACACCATAATTACTCACGAAATAATTTTTTAATCGATAACATATCAAGTTACCCGTAAAAAGGTATATATATTGCTATATAACAACCCGTAAAGCAGGCGTGTCGTAACAATACACAGATTTTTCGATGAAAAAATTGTATATAAATTCGAGCAAAAAGTTATAATTCTCAATTGCAACGGGTTGTTGCAATTCACATATGTTTGGCACGGGTTGTTATAGCAATGCACTTCCCTACATGGAATTTTGATGTACATTCATTTTCCCATTATTGGCTTTAAAAAACTGGAAGTACGTCACAACAATGTGGAAACTAACGATAATTAGCACAATTGGGCTAATGTACACCATAATTACTCACGAAATAATTTTTTAATCGATAACATATCAAGTTACCCGTAAAAAGGTATGTATATTGCTATATAACAACCCGTAAAGCAGGCGTGTCGTAACAATACACAGATTTTTCGATGAAAAAATTGTATATAAATTCGAGCAAAAATTTATAATTACATATGTTTGGCACGGGTTGTTATAGCAATGCACTTCCCTACATGGAATTTTGATGTACATTCATTTTCCCATTATTTGCTTTAAAAAACTGGAAGTACGTCACAACAATGTGGAAACTAACGATAATTAGCACAATTGGGCTAATGTACACCATAATTACTCACGAAATAATTTTTTAATCGATAACATATCAAGTTACCCGTAAAAAGGTATATATATTGCTATATAACAACCCGTAAAGCAGGCGTGTCGTAACAATACACAGATTTTTCGATGAAAAAATTGTATATAAATTCGAGCAAAAAGTTATAATTCTCAATTGCAACGGGTTGTTGCAATTCACATATGTTTGGCACGGGTTGTTATAGCAATGCACTTCCCTACATGGAATTTTGATGTACATTCATTTTCCCATTATTGGCTTTAAAAAACTGGAAGTACGTCACAACAATGTGGAAACTAACGATAATTAGCACAATTGGGCTAATGTACACCATAATTACTCACGAAATAATTTTTTAATCGATAACATATCAAGTTACCCGTAAAAAGGTATGTATATTGCTATATAACAACCCGTAAAGCAGGCGTGTCGTAACAATACACAGATTTTTCGATGAAAAAATTGTATATAAATTCGAGCAAAAATTTATAATTACATATGTTTGGCACGGGTTGTTATAGCAATGCACTTCCCTACATGGAATTTTGATGTACATTCATTTTCCCATTATTTGCTTTAAAAAACTGGAAGCACGTCACAACAATGTGGAAACTAACGATAATTAGCACAATTGGGCTAATGTACACCATAATTACTCACGAAATAATTTTTTAATCGATAACATATCAAGTTACCCGTAAAAAGGTATATATATTGCTATATAACAACCCGTAAAGCAGGCGTGTCGTAACAATACACAGATTTTTCGATGAAAAAATTGTATATAAATTCGAGCAAAAAGTTATAATTCTTAAATGTTTTGGCAATGCACTTCCCTACATGGAATTTTGATGTACATTCATTTTCCCATTATTTGCTTTAAAAAACTGGAAGTACGTCACAACAATGTGGAAACTAACGATAATTAGCACAATTGGGCTAATGTACACCATAATTACTCACGAAATAATTTTTTAATCGATAACATATCAAGTTACCCGTAAAAAAGTATATATATTGCTATATAACAACCCGTAAAGCAGGCGTGTCGTAACAATACACAGATTTTTCGATGAAAAAATTGTATATAAATTCGAGCAAAAAGTTATAATTCTTAAATGTTTTGGCAATGCACTTCCCTACATGGAATTTTGATGTACATTCATTTTCCCATTATTTGCTTTAAAAAACTGGAAGTACGTCACAACAATGTGGAAACTAACGATAATTAGCACAATTGGGCTAATGTACACCATAATTACTCACGAAATAATTTTTTAATCGATAACATATCAAGTTACCCGTAAAAAGGTATGTATATTGCTATATAACAACCCGTAAAGCAGGCGTGTCGTAACAATACACAGATTTTTCGATGAAAAAATTGTATATAAATTCGAGCAAAAAGTTATAATTCTCAATTGCAACGGGTTGTTGCAATTCACACAACATAACTTGTCAGTTGGAATAGTCAGGTTGTGTTTTATCATGAATTCCACCGTTCGCCCGTGCTAGATGGTTAGGGTATATGTGGGTTTTAAGGGTTGGACATATGTTTGGCACGGGTTGTTATAGCAATGCACTTCCCTACATGGAATTTTGATGTACATTCATTTTCCCATTATTTGCTTTAAAAAACTGGAAGTACGTCACAACAATGTGGAAACTAACGATAATTAGCACAATTGGGCTAATGTACACCATAATTACTCACGAAATAATTTTTTAATCGATAACATATCAAGTTACCCGTAAAAAGGTATGTATATTGCTATATAACAACCCGTAAAGCAGGCGTGTCGTAACAATACACAGATTTTTCGATGAAAAAATTGTATATAAATTCGAGCAAAAATTTATAATTACATATGTTTGGCACGGGTTGTTATAGCAATGCACTTCCCTACATGGAAAAATAATTTTTTAATCGATAACATATCAAGTTATTGAATTTAGAAAATTTTTTATAAGCAAAATGCGGAAATGGCTATAACACCCTTGTGAGAAGGCCCTATTCAGCATTTTGAAATTTTGGCAAGGATAAATCACTATAACAAAGCTACCCCAATGCTAAAAAATTACAAAAAAAATTTAGAAACACGAGATTTTGATGTACATTCATTTTCCCATTATTTGCGTTAAAAACCGGAAGTACGTCACAACAATGTGGAAACTAACGATAATTAGCACAATTGGGCTAATGTACACCATAATTACTCACGAAATAATTTTTTAATCGATAACATACCAAGTTATTGAATTTAGAAAATTTTTATAAGCAAAATGCGGAAATGGCTATAACACCCTTGTGAGAAGGCCCTATTCAGCATTTTGAAATTTTGGCAAGGATAAATCACTATAACAAAGCTACCCCAATGCTAAAAAATTACAAAAAAAATTTAGAAACACGAGATTTTGATGTACATTCATTTTCCCATTATTTGCGTTAAAAACCGGAAGTACGTCACAACAATGTGGAAACTAACGATAATTAGCACAATTGGGCTAATGTACACCATAATTACTCACGAAATAATTTTTTAATCGATAACATACCAAGTTATTGAATTTAGAAAATTTTTATAAGCAAAATGCGGAAATGGCTATAACACCCTTGTGAGAAGGCCCTATTCAGCATTTTGAAATTTTGGCAAGGATAAATCACTATAACAAAGCTACCCCAATGCTAAAAAATTACAAAAAAAATTTAGAAACACGAGATTTTGATGTACATTCATTTTCCCATTATTTGCGTTAAAAACCGGAAGTACGTCACAACAATGTGGAAACTAACGATAATTAGCACAATTGGGCTAATGTACACCATAATTACTCACGAAATAATTTTTTAATCGATAACATACCAAGTTATTGAATTTAGAAAATTTTTATAAGCAAAATGCGGAAATGGCTATAACACCCTTGTGAGAAGGCCCTATTCAGCATTTTGAAATTTTGGCAAGGATAAATCACTATAACAAAGCTACCCCAATGCTAAAAAATTACAAAAAAAATTTAGAAACACGAGATTTTGATGTACATTCATTTTCCAATTATTTGCGTTAAAAACCGGAAGTACGTCACAACAATGTGGAAACTAACGATAATTAGCACAATTGGGCTAATGTACACCATAATTACTCACGTAATAATTTTTTAATCGATAACATACCAAGTTATTGAATTTAGAAAATTTTTATAAGCAAAATGCGGAAATCGCTATAACACCCTTGTGAGAAGGCCCTATTCAGCATTTTGAAATTTTGGCAAGGATAAATCACTATAACAAAGCTACCCCAATGCTAAAAAATTACAAAAAAAATTTAGAAACACGAGATTTTGATGTACATTCATTTTCCCATTATTTGCGTTAAAAACCGGAAGTACGTCACAACAATGTGGAAACTAACGATAATTAGCACAATTGGGCTAATGTACACCATAATTACTCACGAAATAATTTTTTAATCGATAACATACCAAGTTATTGAATTTAGAAAATTTTTATAAGCAAAATGCGGAAATGGCTATAACACCCTTGTGAGAAGGCCCTATTCAGCATTTTGAAATTTTGGCAAGGGTAAATCACTATAACAAAGCTACCCCAATGCTAAAAAATTACAAAAAAAATTTAGAAACACGAGATTTTGATGTACATTCATTTTCCAATTATTTGCGTTAAAAACCGGAAGTACGTCACAACAATGTGGAAACTAACGATAATTAGCACAATTGGGCTAATGTACACCATAATTACTCACGTAATAATTTTTTAATCGATAACATACCAAGTTATTGAATTTAGAAAATTTTTATAAGCAAAATGCGGAAATCGCTATAACACCCTGTAAAAAAGCCCTATCCAGCATTTTGAAATTTTGGCAAGGATAAATCACTATAACAAAGCTACCCCAATGCTAAAAAATTACAAAAAAAATTTAGAAACACGAGATTTTGATGTACATTCATTTACCCATTATTTGCGTTAAAAACCGGAAGTACGTCACAACAATGTGGAAACTAACGATAATTAGCACAATTGGGCTAATGTACACCATAATTACTCACGTAATAATTTTTTAATCGATAACATACCAAGTTATTGAATTTAGAAAATTTTTATAAGCAAAATGCGGAAATCGCTATAACACCCTGTAAAAAAGCCCTATCCAGCATTTTGAAATTTTGGCAAGGATAAATCACTATAACAAAGCTACCCCAATGCTAAAAAATTACAAAAAAAATTTAGAAACACGAGATTTTGATGTACATTCATTTTCCCATTATTTGCGTTAAAAACCGGAAGTACGTCACAACAATGTGGAAACTAACGATAATTAGCACAATTGGGCTAATGTACACCATAATTACTCACGAAATAATTTTTTAATCGATAACATACCAAGTTATTGAATTTAGAAAATTTTTATAAGCAAAATGCGGAAATGGCTATAACACCCTTGTGAGAAGGCCCTATTCAGCATTTTGAAATTTTGGCAAGGATAAATCACTATAACAAAGCTACCCCAATGCTAAAAAATTACAAAAAAAATTTAGAAACACGAGATTTTGATGTACATTCATTTTCCCATTATTTGCGTTAAAAACCGGAAGTACGTCACAACAATGTGGAAACTAACGATAATTAGCACAATTGGGCTAATGTACACCATAATTACTCACGAAATAATTTTTTAATCGATAACATACCAAGTTATTGAATTTAGAAAATTTTTATAAGCAAAATGCGGAAATGGCTATAACACCCTTGTGAGAAGGCCCTATTCAGCATTTTGAAATTTTGGCAAGGATAAATCACTATAACAAAGCTACCCCAATGCTAAAAAATTACAAAAAAAATTTAGAAACACGAGATTTTGATGTACATTCATTTTCCCATTATTTGCGTTAAAAACCGGAAGTACGTCACAACAATGTGGAAACTAACGATAATTAGCACAATTGGGCTAATGTACACCATAATTACTCACGAAATAATTTTTTAATCGATAACATATCAAGTTACCCGTAAAAAGGTATGTATATTGCTATATAACAACCCGTAAAGCAGGCGTGTCGTAACAATACACAGATTTTTCGATGAAAAAATTGTATATAAATTCGAGCAAAAATTTATAATTACATATGTTTGGCACGGGTTGTTATAGCAATGCACTTCCCTACATGGAATTTTGATGTACATTCATTTTCCCATTATTTGCTTTATAAAACTGGAAGTACGTCACAACAATGTGGAAACTAACGATAATTAGCACAATTGGGCTAATGTACACCATAATTACTCACGAAATAATTTTTTAATCGATAACATATCAAGTTACCCGTAAAAAGGTATGTATATTGCTATATAACAACCCGTAAAGCAGGCGTGTCGTAACAATACACAGATTTTTCGATGAAAAAATTGTATATAAATTCGAGCAAAAAGTTATAATTCTCAATTGCAACGGGTTGTTGCAGTTCACACAACACAACTTGACAGTTGGAATAGTCAGGTTGTGTTTTTTCATGAATTCCACCGTTCGCCCGTGCTAGATGGTTAGGGTATTTGTGGGTTTTAAGGGTTGGTCAAATGTTTTGGCACGGGTTGTTATAGCAATGCACTTCCCTACATGGAATTTTGATGTACATTCATTTTCCCATTATTTGCTTTAAAAAACTGGAAGTACGTCACAACAATGTGGAAACTAACGATAATTAGCACAATTGGGCTAATGTACACCATAATTACTCACGAAATAATTTTTTAATCGATAACATATCAAGTTACCCGTAAAAAAGTATATATATTGCTATATGACAACCCGTAAAGCAGGCGTGTCGTAACAATACACAGATTTTTCGATGAAAAAATTGTATATAAATTCGAGCAAAAAGTTATAATTCTTAAATGTTTTGGCAATGCACTTCCCTACATGGAATTTTGATGTACATTCATTTTCCCATTATTTGCTTTAAAAAACTGGAAGTACGTCACAACAATGTGGAAACTAACGATAATTAGCACAATTGGGCTAATGTACACCATAATTACTCACGAAATAATTTTTTAATCGATAACATATCAAGTTACCCGTAAAAAAGTATATATATTGCTATATGACAACCCGTAAAGCAGGCGTGTCGTAACAATACACAGATTTTTCGATGAAAAAATTGTATATAAATTCGAGCAAAAAGTTATAATTCTTAAATGTTTTGGCAATGCACTTCCCTACATGGAATTTTGATGTACATTCATTTTCCCATTATTTGCTTTAAAAAACTGGAAGTACGTCACAACAATGTGGAAACTAACGATAATTAGCACAATTGGGCTAATGTACACCATAATTACTCACGAAATAATTTTTTAATCGATAACATATCAAGTTACCCGTAAAAAAGTATATATATTGCTATATAACAACCCGTAAAGCAGGCGTGTCGTAACAATACACAGATTTTTCGATGAAAAAATTGTATATAAATTCGAGCAAAAAGTTATAATTCTCAATTGCAACGGGTTGTTGCAATTCACATATGTTTGGCACGGGTTGTTATAGCAATGCACTTCCCTACATGGAATTTTGATGTACATTCATTTTCCCATTATTTGCTTTAAAAAACTGGAAGTACGTCACAACAATGTGGAAACTAACGATAATTAGCACAATTGGGCTAATGTACACCATAATTACTCACGAAATAATTTTTTAATCGATAACATATCAAGTTACCCGTAAAAAGGTATGTATATTGCTATATAACAACCCGTAAAGCAGGCGTGTCGTAACAATACACAGATTTTTCGATGAAAAAATTGTATATAAATTCGAGCAAAAATTTATAATTACATATGTTTGGCACGGGTTGTTATAGCAATGCACTTCCCTACATGGAATTTTGATGTACATTCATTTTCCCATTATTTGCTTTAAAAAACTGGAAGCACGTCACAACAATGTGGAAACTAACGATAATTAGCACAATTGGGCTAATGTACACCATAATTACTCACGAAATAATTTTTTAATCGATAACATATCAAGTTACCCGTAAAAAGGTATATATATTGCTATATAACAACCCGTAAAGCAGGCGTGTCGTAACAATACACAGATTTTTCGATGAAAAAATTGTATATAAATTCGAGCAAAAAGTTATAATTCTTAAATGTTTTGGCAATGCACTTCCCTACATGGAATTTTGATGTACATTCATTTTCCCATTATTTGCTTTAAAAAACTGGAAGTACGTCACAACAATGTGGAAACTAACGATAATTAGCACAATTGGGCTAATGTACACCATAATTACTCACGAAATAATTTTTTAATCGATAACATATCAAGTTACCCGTAAAAAAGTATATATATTGCTATATAACAACCCGTAAAGCAGGCGTGTCGTAACAATACACAGATTTTTCGATGAAAAAATTGTATATAAATTCGAGCAAAAAGTTATAATTCTTAAATGTTTTGGCAATGCACTTCCCTACATGGAATTTTGATGTACATTCATTTTCCCATTATTTGCTTTAAAAAACTGGAAGTACGTCACAACAATGTGGAAACTAACGATAATTAGCACAATTGGGCTAATGTACACCATAATTACTCACGAAATAATTTTTTAATCGATAACATATCAAGTTACCCGTAAAAAGGTATATATATTGCTATATAACAACCCGTAAAGCAGGCGTGTCGTAACAATACACAGATTTTTCGATGAAAAAATTGTATATAAATTCGAGCAAAAAGTTATAATTCTTAAATGTTTTGGCAATGCACTTCCCTACATGGAATTTTGATGTACATTCATTTTCCCATTATTTGCTTTAAAAAACTGGAAGTACGTCACAACAATGTGGAAACTAACGATAATTAGCACAATTGGGCTAATGTACACCATAATTACTCACGAAATAATTTTTTAATCGATAACATATCAAGTTACCCGTAAAAAAGTATATATATTGCTATATAACAACCCGTAAAGCAGGCGTGTCGTAACAATACACAGATTTTTCGATGAAAAAATTGTATATAAATTCGAGCAAAAAGTTATAATTCTTAAATGTTTTGGCAATGCACTTCCCTACATGGAATTTTGATGTACATTCATTTTCCCATTATTTGCTTTAAAAAACTGGAAGTACGTCACAACAATGTGGAAACTAACGATAATTAGCACAATTGGGCTAATGTACACCATAATTACTCACGAAATAATTTTTTAATCGATAACATATCAAGTTACCCGTAAAAAGGTATGTATATTGCTATATAACAACCCGTAAAGCAGGCGTGTCGTAACAATACACAGATTTTTCGATGAAAAAATTGTATATAAATTCGAGCAAAAAGTTATAATTCTCAATTGCAACGGGTTGTTGCAATTCACACAACATAACTTGTCAGTTGGAATAGTCAGGTTGTGTTTTATCATGAATTCCACCGTTCGCCCGTGCTAGATGGTTAGGGTATATGTGGGTTTTAAGGGTTGGACATATGTTTGGCACGGGTTGTTATAGCAATGCACTTCCCTACATGGAATTTTGATGTACATTCATTTTCCCATTATTTGCTTTAAAAAACTGGAAGTACGTCACAACAATGTGGAAACTAACGATAATTAGCACAATTGGGCTAATGTACACCATAATTACTCACGAAATAATTTTTTAATCGATAACATATCAAGTTACCCGTAAAAAAGTATATATATTGCTATATGACAACCCGTAAAGCAGGCGTGTCGTAACAATACACAGATTTTTCGATGAAAAAATTGTATATAAATTCGAGCAAAAAGTTATAATTCTTAAATGTTTTGGCAATGCACTTCCCTACATGGAATTTTGATGTACATTCATTTTCCCATTATTTGCTTTAAAAAACTGGAAGTACGTCACAACAATGTGGAAACTAACGATAATTAGCACAATTGGGCTAATGTACACCATAATTACTCACGAAATAATTTTTTAATCGATAACATATCAAGTTACCCGTAAAAAAGTATATATATTGCTATATAACAACCCGTAAAGCAGGCGTGTCGTAACAATACACAGATTTTTCGATGAAAAAATTGTATATAAATTCGAGCAAAAAGTTATAATTCTCAATTGCAACGGGTTGTTGCAATTCACATATGTTTGGCACGGGTTGTTATAGCAATGCACTTCCCTACATGGAATTTTGATGTACATTCATTTTCCCATTATTTGCTTTAAAAAACTGGAAGTACGTCACAACAATGTGGAAACTAACGATAATTAGCACAATTGGGCTAATGTACACCATAATTACTCACGAAATAATTTTTTAATCGATAACATATCAAGTTACCCGTAAAAAAGTATATATATTGCTATATAACAACCCGTAAAGCAGGCGTGTCGTAACAATACACAGATTTTTCGATGAAAAAATTGTATATAAATTCGAGCAAAAAGTTATAATTCTTAAATGTTTTGGCAATGCACTTCCCTACATGGAATTTTGATGTACATTCATTTTCCCATTATTTGCTTTAAAAAACTGGAAGTACGTCACAACAATGTGGAAACTAACGATAATTAGCACAATTGGGCTAATGTACACCATAATTACTCACGAAATAATTTTTTAATCGATAACATATCAAGTTACCCGTAAAAAGGTATGTATATTGCTATATAACAACCCGTAAAGCAGGCGTGTCGTAACAATACACAGATTTTTCGATGAAAAAATTGTATATAAATTCGAGCAAAAAGTTATAATTCTCAATTGCAACGGGTTGTTGCAATTCACACAACATAACTTGTCAGTTGGAATAGTCAGGTTGTGTTTTATCATGAATTCCACCGTTCGCCCGTGCTAGATGGTTAGGGTATATGTGGGTTTTAAGGGTTGGACATATGTTTGGCACGGGTTGTTATAGCAATGCACTTCCCTACATGGAATTTTGATGTACATTCATTTTCCCATTATTTGCTTTAAAAAACTGGAAGTACGTCACAACAATGTGGAAACTAACGATAATTAGCACAATTGGGCTAATGTACACCATAATTACTCACGAAATAATTTTTTAATCGATAACATATCAAGTTACCCGTAAAAAAGTATATATATTGCTATATGACAACCCGTAAAGCAGGCGTGTCGTAACAATACACAGATTTTTCGATGAAAAAATTGTATATAAATTCGAGCAAAAAGTTATAATTCTTAAATGTTTTGGCAATGCACTTCCCTACATGGAATTTTGATGTACATTCATTTTCCCATTATTTGCTTTAAAAAACTGGAAGTACGTCACAACAATGTGGAAACTAACGATAATTAGCACAATTGGGCTAATGTACACCATAATTACTCACGAAATAATTTTTTAATCGATAACATATCAAGTTACCCGTAAAAAAGTATATATATTGCTATATAACAACCCGTAAAGCAGGCGTGTCGTAACAATACACAGATTTTTCGATGAAAAAATTGTATATAAATTCGAGCAAAAAGTTATAATTCTCAATTGCAACGGGTTGTTGCAATTCACATATGTTTGGCACGGGTTGTTATAGCAATGCACTTCCCTACATGGAATTTTGATGTACATTCATTTTCCCATTATTTGCTTTAAAAAACTGGAAGTACGTCACAACAATGTGGAAACTAACGATAATTAGCACAATTGGGCTAATGTACACCATAATTACTCACGAAATAATTTTTTAATCGATAACATATCAAGTTACCCGTAAAAAGGTATGTATATTGCTATATAACAACCCGTAAAGCAGGCGTGTCGTAACAATACACAGATTTTTCGATGAAAAAATTGTATATAAATTCGAGCAAAAAGTTATAATTCTCAATTGCAACGGGTTGTTGCAATTCACACAACATAACTTGTCAGTTGGAATAGTCAGGTTGTGTTTTATCATGAATTCCACCGTTCGCCCGTGCTAGATGGTTAGGGTATATGTGGGTTTTAAGGGTTGGACATATGTTTGGCACGGGTTGTTATAGCAATGCACTTCCCTACATGGAATTTTGATGTACATTCATTTTCCCATTATTTGCTTTAAAAAACTGGAAGTACGTCACAACAATGTGGAAACTAACGATAATTAGCACAATTGGGCTAATGTACACCATAATTACTCACGAAATAATTTTTTAATCGATAACATATCAAGTTACCCGTAAAAAGGTATGTATATTGCTATATAACAACCCGTAAAGCAGGCGTGTCGTAACAATACACAGATTTTTCGATGAAAAAATTGTATATAAATTCGAGCAAAAATTTATAATTACATATGTTTGGCACGGGTTGTTATAGCAATGCACTTCCCTACATGGAAAAATAATTTTTTAATCGATAACATGTCATAATTTATTGTGAATTAGTTTGTTTGAATCTTGGCTTATATAAGTATATGTAATAGTATTTAGATGTCACTAAAATCGGTGAGCAGAAATAAATAAAAAAATGTTAAAATAAAAAAAAAGAGAAAAAAAGAAAAGTAGTCGATGAGTAGCCACCATTGAAGAAGGCGGAATTTAAAAAGAAAAAAAATAAAACATTAAAAAGTTTTGAATAAAATCGTCTTTTATTTCGACGGATTTACTTTCCACCGGATAAAAAAAAAGAGGTGACAATAATCAGAAGTGGGATCGAGCAGAAAATACGCTTGATTACGAGGATAGAACAAGATAAAATTATTTTGGTGAATAATTATTATCTGAGCAGAATTTTGGAGAATTTTGCGACAGCGTGGTTCTAACCTAAAAAAAAAAAATCTTATATTAACAATTTTATTAACTCAAAATGGTTAATACGGACGATGAAAATAAGTCGGAAGATGAAACTATTCAGACAGTTAAAAAAGTGGATAAGTGGAAAGAATTTGGCAATTTAGAAGAAGGTAAAACAGGCGAAGTGAACGAGATAGACAGCGAAAGTGGGGTTAGCTTTCGTCATCGAACGCAACGGGTGTCGTGCAAAAGTTACGCGCATATTGTGGATGTATTACCATCATTTGACGGCATCGATCCAATGCAGAGCGTTGAAGAATGGATCGAGAAAATAGAGGAGTTCGGTCTCATGTACGAATGGGATGACACCACCATACGACACTATGGATTGTTAAAAATGATTGATGTGGCGAAAGAATGGCGAGATAGCGTAAAAAACATAAATAGGACATGGGAACAATGGAAGCAGCTTTTAAATGAAAATTTTCCATCTAGTGGAAGCGTAATACAGAAACGGCGTGCAGCCGAAAATTTTAAGCGAAGTAATATGGATATACAGCGATATTACTTTAAAAAATTGGCATTGTGCAATAAGGCTAAAATGGAAAACGAGGAAACTATTCAATTAATTGTCGACGGTTTGTGTGATCTACGAATAAACAACTTTTTGGGCCCATTACGGAAGTACGAAACTCCAGCACAATTATTATTAGATCTACGAGAGGCAGATCGATTGGGTGCAGCTCATAGGGTTATACCAAATAAAAATCAGTATCCAATACAAAACCAGATAAACAAAGGGAAATTGGAATGGCAGAATAATGTGAATGGTAAAGTGGGCGAAAACAAATTAAATCTGAAGGGCGAAAGGAATCAGAACGAGTCGAAAGTGTCAAGTGGCTTGACATGCTTTATGTGCAACGAACGAGGGCATTTTGCAAGACAATGTCCTAAAAGGAAGAAACCAGAAGTTCTAAAGACGGCATCACTTATGAATGCCAATAGTCATGCCAAATATATTAAAACGGCTTACATTTACGATAAACCAATTCAAAGTTTCGTTGATCTCGGAAGTAGTGTCACCTTGATTCGGGAATGTGACGCTAAAGGACTACATATTACGTATTTTGAAAATTCTTTTCCACCTGTAATGGGTTATGGTGGAGGAAAGGTATTACCAATTGGCATATTTACATGCGAGTTGAAAATAGATGGTGTGGAGTCAAAGTGTGAGGTGAAAGTTGTTCCAGACGAGTCGCAGGGTTTCCCATTATTGGTGGGGCACCAATTTACAGAACAACCACATGTAAAAATCATCAGTGATAAACGAGGGCTTCATATATATAAAGTCGAAGTCGAAAGCCATGGTCATACGGAGTTAACGGAAAAGACAGACGAAGAAGGTCGAAGTGATATTCGTGTTCTTGAGGATACAACAATACCTAAAAACACAGTTATGTTTTTAAAAGTGCAGGCGGACGAAATCAACACTGAGTGGTTAATCGAGGGTGGAATTAGGGATAACGGCGAGGCGATACCTCGATGTATTGTCAAAAGCGACGAAAATGGAGAAGCGGTTATGCCATATGTAAATTTCACGGAAGTGGATATAATTGCTAAAAGACAGCAACGGATAACCAGAGCTGAGAAGTGTCATGAGTCGGCGACACGAGAATATGTTGATGATAAAAACGAAGAGGAGGATATCAACCAAACACGAAGCAAGATGATCAGCACAGTGATAACGGGATTAGATGGTAAGAATTATGAAGAATTATCAAAATTATTATATAGGTATAGGGATCGAATCACAACCGAGTTGGGCAATATTGGACTGACGGGCCAAGCAGAAATGACAGTTAGAATGGTAGACGACGTACCTGTGTATTTCCGACCTTATAGGTTATCGTTTAGTGAACGTGAGTGGGTTAGCAGTCATATCGAGGAATTAAAACGAACTAATATCGTAGAAGAATCGACATCAGATTATGCTAGTCCGATTTTATTGGTGAAAAAGAAGTCAGGGGAATACCGCATGTGCGTGGATTATCGGGCAATAAATAAAAAGACAGTTAGACAACAATTTCCATTGCCATTGGTCGATGACCAATTAGATCGTTTAGGAGGTAATATTTATTTTACAAGTTTAGACCTAGCTAGCGGGTACTACCAGGTGCCAGTAGAGGAAGCATCTAGGCGTAAGTTGGCGTTTATAACGCCGGATGGGCATTATCAGTTTCGGCGGATGCCATTTGGACCTACTAATAGCCCAGCTGTTTTTCAAGCGTTAATAAATCGAGTGTTAGGCAATCATCGGTATACTATTGCCATGGCTTACTTGGATGATATTGTCATACCTAGCAAAACCATTTCGGAGGGGTTGTTGCGATTAGAGACGATATTGCAAGTTCTAAGAGATGCTAATTTAACACTTAATTTGTCCAAGTGTAGATTTTTATGTAGTAGCATAGAATATTTAGGGTTTAGGATATCTAGTGAGGGTATTGAACCCGGTCGGGCAAAAACTGAGGCAATAGAAAAATTTCCAACACCCAAAAGTATCAGAGATTTACGTGCGTTTATAGGCTTATCTAGTTATTTTAGACGATTTATTGAAGGATTCGCAATAATGGCTAGACCATTAACAAATTTGATTAGAAAGAATGAAGTTTTCGTGTGGGGTGAGATGCAAGAAATAGCTTTTAATAAGATTAAACATCAGTTAACGAATAAGCCGGTACTAGGTATGTACGTGGCGGATAGAAAATTAGAAGTACACACAGATGCAAGTGCATTAGGTATAGGCGGTGTATTATATCAAGAGCAGACACCTTCGTTGTACAAACCTATCAGTTATTACAGTCGCAAAACTACACCGGAAGAAGCGAAATATGCAGCTGTAGAATTGGAAGTGTTAGCTATAGTAGCATGCCTGGAAAAATGGCGTGTTTATTTGTTGGGAACAGAATTCACGATCAAAACTGATTGCAATAGCATAAAGTTGTTGGCAAGAAAAAAAGATCTCAATTCAAGGGTTGGTAGATGGTTTGTCAGGTTATCAGAATTTACGTTTGTGATCGAACATGTGAAAGGCTTAAATAATTTAGTTGCGGATGCGTTGAGTCGTTATCCTGTAGCTAACAAGAGTATAGATAAGGTGTATGGTGTTACGTTAAATACAGATTGGGTCGCGGCATTACAGCGTGCTGATGAACGAATCATGAAGATTAGGGATTTATTAGAATTGGGTGATGAGAAAACGTTTGAGAAATTTATTATGTACAAGTCGAGGGTATATCGAACCACTAAGAAAAGATGGCGGTTGTATGTACCACAAGATCTGATTTACGATGTGGTGCGAGATGCTCATGAAGCAGTCGCACACCAAGGCATCGATAAGACGATAGAGAATTTGAAAATGTCCTTTTATTTTCCGAGCATGCGAGATTTTGTCACTCAATACGTGAACAGATGTATAAAGTGTTTATATTTTAAGAAAACCACGGGTAAACAGCCCGGATATCTTCATCCATTAGAAAAGGGTAATGAACCCTTTGTTACGATACATTACGATCACGTCGGCCCGTATGTTAGGAGTGGAGGTCGAAATCAGTATGTCGGAGTAATAGTGGACGGGTTTAGTAAATATGTCATGCTGGGGGCAATGGCCGATGTAGGTGCTGACAGTACCATAGAATTTCTGAGACTATGTTTGAGCAATTATGGCAAGCCGGATGTGTTAATTACTGATCGTGGCACGGCGTTCACCGCCTCAAAGTTTGCAAAGTTTTGTGACTACATGAAAATTAAACATGTGAAGGTGGCGAGTGGAAGTGCACGATCGAATGGACAGGTCGAGATTGTCAATAAACAGGTAACGAAGTGCCTAGCAAAGATCAGTACAGGTGTAGAGTGTCGAGACTGGGATGAAAAGTTACTTGAGGTGCAAGTGGCTTTGAATAACACGGTTCACAGCGTTACAAAAAAAACTCCCGCGGAATTGATATTCCATTACCCATTTAGAAATTTTAGGGACAATGAATTAGTACAAGAACTAAAAAGGTTAAATAAAGGGTTACTGGAAGAGGGACGAATTTGCGACAGTGAGAATGTTGCGGAATTGTTAGATCAAAACCGAGAACGAATCAAGACTTATTATGACCGAAGACGTAAAAGACCAATCGAGTTAAGAACTGGGGATCTAGTTATGGTGCACGCACCGAAGGTAGCGACAGGAGAAAGTCGAAAGTTGATACCAACTAACAAGGGGCCATATCAGGTAGTAAAATGTATAGGCAACGATCGATATCTCATCCAAGATATAGAAGGTGAACAACAGAGTGGTAGGATGTATAAAGCAATAGTAGCTATCGATAGACTGGAAATAATAAACAAGAAGTCCAGGGATGATGATTCGGTGCCTTTAAATACTTAGAGGTGATAATTTTGAAATATGTATTATTATAGTTAAAAAAAAAAAAAAAAAAAATGTTTGTTAAACCGGATTACTTTGAATATTGTTACACGCGAGAATATCTTATTGACAATACCGATATCAGTAATAGGGACCTCAATAACATATTGCCGTGTGATGACGAGGACGTCATCATTACAGGATGGCCGAATTGTCATAATTTATTGTGAATTAGTTTGTTTGAATCTTGGCTTATATAAGTATATGTAATAGTATTTAGATGTCACTAAAATCGGTGAGCAGAAATAAATAAAAAAATGTTAAAATAAAAAAAAAGAGAAAAAAAGAAAAGTAGTCGATGAGTAGCCACCATTGAAGAAGGCGGAATTTAAAAAGAAAAAAAATAAAACATTAAAAAGTTTTGAATAAAATCGTCTTTTATTTCGACGGATTTACTTTCCACCGGATAAAAATAAAGAGGTGACAAACATATCAAGTTATTGAATTTAGAAAATTTTTTATAAGCAAAATGCGGAAATGGCTATAACACCCTTGTGAGAAGGCCCTATTCAGCATTTTGAAATTTTGGCAAGGATAAATCACTATAACAAAGCTACCCCAATGCTAAAAAATTACAAAAAAAATTTAGAAACACGAGATTTTGATGTACATTCATTTTCCCATTATTTGCGTTAAAAACCGGAAGTACGTCACAACAATGTGGAAACTAACGATAATTAGCACAATTGGGCTAATGTACACCATAATTACTCACGAAATAATTTTTTAATCGATAACATACCAAGTTATTGAATTTAGAAAATTTTTATAAGCAAAATGCGGAAATGGCTATAACACCCTTGTGAGAAGGCCCTATTCAGCATTTTGAAATTTTGACAAGGATAAATCACTATAACAAAGCTACCCCAATGCTAAAAAATTACAAAAAAAATTTAGAAACACGAGATTTTGATGTACATTCATTTTCCCATTATTTGCGTTAAAAACCGGAAGTACGTCACAACAATGTGGAAACTAACGATAATTAGCACAATTGGGCTAATGTACACCATAATTACTCACGTAATAATTTTTTAATCGATAACATACCAAGTTATTGAATTTAGAAAATTTTTATAAGCAAAATGCGGAAATCGCTATAACACCCTTGTGAGAAGGCCCTATTCAGCATTTTGAAATTTTGGCAAGGATAAATCACTATAACAAAGCTACCCCAATGCTAAAAAATTACAAAACAAATTTAGAAACACGAGATTTTGATGTACATTCATTTTCCCATTATTTGCGTTAAAAACCGGAAGTACGTCACAACAATGTGGAAACTAACGATAATTAGCACAATTGGGCTAATGTACACCATAATTACTCACGAAATAATTTTTTAATCGATAACATACCAAGTTATTGAATTTAGAAAATTTTTATAAGCAAAATGCGGAAATGGCTATAACACCCTTGTGAGAAGGCCCTATTCAGCATTTTGAAATTTTGGCAAGGATAAATCACTATAACAAAGCTACCCCAATGCTAAAAAATTACAAAAAAAATTTAGAAACACGAGATTTTGATGTACATTCATTTTCCCATTATTTGCGTTAAAAACCGGAAGTACGTCACAACAATGTGGAAACTAACGATAATTAGCACAATTGGGCTAATGTACACCATAATTACTCACGAAATAATTTTTTAATCGATAACATACCAAGTTATTGAATTTAGAAAATTTTTATAAGCAAAATGCGGAAATGGCTATAACACCCTTGTGAGAAGGCCCTATTCAGCATTTTGAAATTTTGGCAAGGATAAATCACTATAACAAAGCTACCCCAATGCTAAAAAATTACAAAAAAAATTTAGAAACACGAGATTTTGATGTACATTCATTTTCCCATTATTTGCGTTAAAAACCGGAAGTACGTCACAACAATGTGGAAACTAACGATAATTAGCACAATTGGGCTAATGTACACCATAATTACTCACGAAATAATTTTTTAATCGATAACATACCAAGTTATTGAATTTAGAAAATTTTTATAAGCAAAATGCGGAAATCGCTATAACACCCTGTAAAAAAGCCCTATCCAGCATTTTGAAATTTTGGCAAGGATAAATCACTATAACAAAGCTACCCCAATGCTAAAAAATTACAAAAAAAATTTAGAAACACGAGATTTTGATGTACATTCATTTACCCATTATTTGCGTTAAAAACCGGAAGTACGTCACAACAATGTGGAAACTAACGATAATTAGCACAATTGGGCTAATGTACACCATAATTACTCACGTAATAATTTTTTAATCGATAACATACCAAGTTATTGAATTTAGAAAATTTTTATAAGCAAAATGCGGAAATCGCTATAACACCCTGTAAAAAAGCCCTATCCAGCATTTTGAAATTTTGGCAAGGATAAATCACTATAACAAAGCTACCCCAATGCTAAAAAATTACAAAAAAAATTTAGAAACACGAGATTTTGATGTACATTCATTTTCCCATTATTTGCGTTAAAAACCGGAAGTACGTCACAACAATGTGGAAACTAACGATAATTAGCACAATTGGGCTAATGTACACCATAATTACTCACGTAATAATTTTTTAATCGATAACATACCAAGTTATTGAATTTAGAAAATTTTTATAAGCAAAATGCGGAAATGGCTATAAGACCCTTGTGAGAAGGCCCTATTCAGCATTTTGAAATTTTGGCAAGGATAAATCACTATAACAAAGCTACCCCAATGCTAAAAAATTACAAAAAAAATTTAGAAACACGAGATTTTGATGTACATTCATTTTCCCATTATTTGCGTTAAAAACCGGAAGTACGTCACAACAATGTGGAAACTAACGATAATTAGCACAATTGGGCTAATGTACACCATAATTACTCACGAAATAATTTTTTAATCGATAACATACCAAGTTATTGAATTTAGAAAATTTTTATAAGCAAAATGCGGAAATGGCTATAACACCCTTGTGAGAAGGCCCTATTCAGCATTTTGAAATTTTGGCAAGGATAAATCACTATAACAAAGCTACCCCAATGCTAAAAAATTACAAAAAAAATTTAGAAACACGAGATTTTGATGTACATTCATTTTCCCATTATTTGCGTTAAAAACCGGAAGTACGTCACAACAATGTGGAAACTAACGATAATTAGCACAATTGGGCTAATGTACACCATAATTACTCACGAAATAATTTTTTAATCGATAACATACCAAGTTATTGAATTTAGAAAATTTTTATAAGCAAAATGCGGAAATGGCTATAACACCCTTGTGAGAAGGCCCTATTCAGCATTTTGAAATTTTGGCAAGGATAAATCACTATAACAAAGCTACCCCAATGCTAAAAAATTACAAAAAAAATTTAGAAACACGAGATTTTGATGTACATTCATTTTCCCATTATTTGCGTTAAAAACCGGAAGTACGTCACAACAATGTGGAAACTAACGATAATTAGCACAATTGGGCTAATGTACACCATAATTACTCACGAAATAATTTTTTAATCGATAACATACCAAGTTATTGAATTTAGAAAATTTTTATAAGCAAAATGCGGAAATGGCTATAACACCCTTGTGAGAAGGCCCTATTCAGCATTTTGAAATTTTGGCAAGGATAAATCACTATAACAAAGCTACCCCAATGCTAAAAAATTACAAAAAAAATTTAGAAACACGAGATTTTGATGTACATTCATTTTCCCATTATTTGCGTTAAAAACCGGAAGTACGTCACAACAATGTGGAAACTAACGATAATTAGCACAATTGGGCTAATGTACACCATAATTACTCACGAAATAATTTTTTAATCGATAACATACCAAGTTATTGAATTTAGAAAATTTTTATAAGCAAAATGCGGAAATGGCTATAACACCCTTGTGAGAAGGCCCTATTCAGCATTTTGAAATTTTGGCAAGGATAAATCACTATAACAAAGCTACCCCAATGCTAAAAAATTACAAAAAAAATTTAGAAACACGAGATTTTGATGTACATTCATTTTCCCATTATTTGCGTTAAAAACCGGAAGTACGTCACAACAATGTGGAAACTAACGATAATTAGCACAATTGGGCTAATGTACACCATAATTACTCACGAAATAATTTTTTAATCGATAACATACCAAGTTATTGAATTTAGAAAATTTTTATAAGCAAAATGCGGAAATGGCTATAACACCCTTGTGAGAAGGCCCTATTCAGCATTTTGAAATTTTGGCAAGGATAAATCACTATAACAAAGCTACCCCAATGCTAAAAAATTACAAAAAAAATTTAGAAACACGAGATTTTGATGTACATTCATTTTCCCATTATTTGCGTTAAAAACCGGAAGTACGTCACAACAATGTGGAAACTAACGATAATTAGCACAATTGGGCTAATGTACACCATAATTACTCACGAAATAATTTTTTAATCGATAACATACCAAGTTATTGAATTTAGAAAATTTTTATAAGCAAAATGCGGAAATGGCTATAACACCCTTGTGAGAAGGCCCTATTCAGCATTTTGAAATTTTGGCAAGGATAAATCACTATAACAAAGCTACCCCAATGCTAAAAAATTACAAAAAAAATTTAGAAACACGAGATTTTGATGTACATTCATTTACCCATTATTTGCGTTAAAAACCGGAAGTACGTCACAACAATGTGGAAACTAACGATAATTAGCACAATTGGGCTAATGTACACCATAATTACTCACGAAATAATTTTTTAATCGATAACATACCAAGTTATTGAATTTAGAAAATTTTTATAAGCAAAATGCGGAAATGGCTATAACACCCTTGTGAGAAGGCCCTATTCAGCATTTTGAAATTTTGGCAAGGATAAATCACTATAACAAAGCTACCCCAATGCTAAAAAATTACAAAAAAAATTTAGAAACACGAGATTTTGATGTACATTCATTTTCCCATTATTTGCGTTAAAAACCGGAAGTACGTCACAACAATGTGGAAACTAACGATAATTAGCACAATTGGGCTAATGTACACCATAATTACTCACGAAATAATTTTTTAATCGATAACATACCAAGTTATTGAATTTAGAAAATTTTTATAAGCAAAATGCGGAAATGGCTATAACACCCTTGTGAGAAGGCCCTATTCAGCATTTTGAAATTTTGGCAAGGATAAATCACTATAACAAAGCTACCCCAATGCTAAAAAATTACAAAAAAAATTTAGAAACACGAGATTTTGATGTACATTCATTTTCCCATTATTTGCGTTAAAAACCGGAAGTACGTCACAACAATGTGGAAACTAACGATAATTAGCACAATTGGGCTAATGTACACCATAATTACTCACGAAATAATTTTTTAATCGATAACATACCAAGTTATTGAATTTAGAAAATTTTTATAAGCAAAATGCGGAAATGGCTATAACACCCTTGTGAGAAGGCCCTATTCAGCATTTTGAAATTTTGGCAAGGATAAATCACTATAACAAAGCTACCCCAATGCTAAAAAATTACAAAAAAAATTTAGAAACACGAGATTTTGATGTACATTCATTTTCCCATTATTTGCGTTAAAAACCGGAAGTACGTCACAACAATGTGGAAACTAACGATAATTAGCACAATTGGGCTAATGTACACCATAATTACTCACGAAATAATTTTTTAATCGATAACATACCAAGTTATTGAATTTAGAAAATTTTTATAAGCAAAATGCGGAAATCGCTATAACACCCTGTAAAAAAGCCCTATCCAGCATTTTGAAATTTTGGCAAGGATAAATCACTATAACAAAGCTACCCCAATGCTAAAAAATTACAAAAAAAATTTAGAAACACGAGATTTTGATGTACATTCATTTACCCATTATTTGCGTTAAAAACCGGAAGTACGTCACAACAATGTGGAAACTAACGATAATTAGCACAATTGGGCTAATGTACACCATAATTACTCACGTAATAATTTTTTAATCGATAACATACCAAGTTATTGAATTTAGAAAATTTTTATAAGCAAAATGCGGAAATCGCTATAACACCCTGTAAAAAAGCCCTATCCAGCATTTTGAAATTTTGGCAAGGATAAATCACTATAACAAAGCTACCCCAATGCTAAAAAATTACAAAAAAAATTTAGAAACACGAGATTTTGATGTACATTCATTTTCCCATTATTTGCGTTAAAAACCGGAAGTACGTCACAACAATGTGGAAACTAACGATAATTAGCACAATTGGGCTAATGTACACCATAATTACTCACGTAATAATTTTTTAATCGATAACATACCAAGTTATTGAATTTAGAAAATTTTTATAAGCAAAATGCGGAAATGGCTATAACACCCTTGTGAGAAGGCCCTATTCAGCATTTTGAAATTTTGGCAAGGATAAATCACTATAACAAAGCTACCCCAATGCTAAAAAATTACAAAAAAAATTTAGAAACACGAGATTTTGATGTACATTCATTTTCCCATTATTTGCGTTAAAAACCGGAAGTACGTCACAACAATGTGGAAACTAACGATAATTAGCACAATTGGGCTAATGTACACCATAATTACTCACGAAATAATTTTTTAATCGATAACATACCAAGTTATTGAATTTAGAAAATTTTTATAAGCAAAATGCGGAAATGGCTATAACACCCTTGTGAGAAGGCCCTATTCAGCATTTTGAAATTTTGGCAAGGATAAATCACTATAACAAAGCTACCCCAATGCTAAAAAATTACAAAAAAAATTTAGAAACACGAGATTTTGATGTACATTCATTTTCCCATTATTTGCGTTAAAAACCGGAAGTACGTCACAACAATGTGGAAACTAACGATAATTAGCACAATTGGGCTAATGTACACCATAATTACTCACGTAATAATTTTTTAATCGATAACATACCAAGTTATTGAATTTAGAAAATTTTTATAAGCAAAATGCGGAAATCGCTATAACACCCTGTAAAAAAGCCCTATCCAGCATTTTGAAATTTTGGCAAGGATAAATCACTATAACAAAGCTACCCCAATGCTAAAAAATTACAAAAAAAATTTAGAAACACGAGATTTTGATGTACATTCATTTTCCCATTATTTGCGTTAAAAACCGGAAGTACGTCACAACAATGTGGAAACTAACGATAATTAGCACAATTGGGCTAATGTACACCATAATTACTCACGTAATAATTTTTTAATCGATAACATACCAAGTTATTGAATTTAGAAAATTTTTATAAGCAAAATGCGGAAATGGCTATAACACCCTTGTGAGAAGGCCCTATTCAGCATTTTGAAATTTTGGCAAGGATAAATCACTATAACAAAGCTACCCCAATGCTAAAAAATTACAAAAAAAATTTAGAAACACGAGATTTTGATGTACATTCATTTTCCCATTATTTGCGTTAAAAACCGGAAGTACGTCACAACAATGTGGAAACTAACGATAATTAGCACAATTGGGCTAATGTACACCATAATTACTCACGAAATAATTTTTTAATCGATAACATACCAAGTTATTGAATTTAGAAAATTTTTATAAGCAAAATGCGGAAATGGCTATAACACCCTTGTGAGAAGGCCCTATTCAGCATTTTGAAATTTTGGCAAGGATAAATCACTATAACAAAGCTACCCCAATGCTAAAAAATTACAAAAAAAATTTAGAAACACGAGATTTTGATGTACATTCATTTTCCCATTATTTGCGTTAAAAACCGGAAGTACGTCACAACAATGTGGAAACTAACGATAATTAGCACAATTGGGCTAATGTACACCATAATTACTCACGAAATAATTTTTTAATCGATAACATACCAAGTTATTGAATTTAGAAAATTTTTATAAGCAAAATGCGGAAATCGCTATAACACCCTGTAAAAAAGCCCTATCCAGCATTTTGAAATTTTGGCAAGGATAAATCACTATAACAAAGCTACCCCAATGCTAAAAAATTACAAAAAAAATTTAGAAACACGAGATTTTGATGTACATTCATTTACCCATTATTTGCGTTAAAAACCGGAAGTACGTCACAACAATGTGGAAACTAACGATAATTAGCACAATTGGGCTAATGTACACCATAATTACTCACGTAATAATTTTTTAATCGATAACATACCAAGTTATTGAATTTAGAAAATTTTTATAAGCAAAATGCGGAAATCGCTATAACACCCTGTAAAAAAGCCCTATCCAGCATTTTGAAATTTTGGCAAGGATAAATAACTATAACAAAGCTACCCCAATGCTAAAAAATTACAAAAAAAATTTAGAAACACGAGATTTTGATGTACATTCATTTTCCCATTATTTGCGTTAAAAACCGGAAGTACGTCACAACAATGTGGAAACTAACGATAATTAGCACAATTGGGCTAATGTACACCATAATTACTCACGTAATAATTTTTTAATCGATAACATACCAAGTTATTGAATTTAGAAAATTTTTATAAGCAAAATGCGGAAATGGCTATAACACCCTTGTGAGAAGGCCCTATTCAGCATTTTGAAATTTTGGCAAGGATAAATCACTATAACAAAGCTACCCCAATGCTAAAAAATTACAAAAAAAATTTAGAAACACGAGATTTTGATGTACATTCATTTTCCCATTATTTGCGTTAAAAACCGGAAGTACGTCACAACAATGTGGAAACTAACGATAATTAGCACAATTGGGCTAATGTACACCATAATTACTCACGTAATAATTTTTTAATCGATAACATACCAAGTTATTGAATTTAGAAAATTTTTATAAGCAAAATGCGGAAATGGCTATAACACCCTTGTGAGAAGGCCCTATTCAGCATTTTGAAATTTTGGCAAGGATAAATCACTATAACAAAGCTACCCCAATGCTAAAAAATTACAAAAAAAATTTAGAAACACGAGATTTTGATGTACATTCATTTTCCCATTATTTGCGTTAAAAACCGGAAGTACGTCACAACAATGTGGAAACTAACGATAATTAGCACAATTGGGCTAATGTACACCATAATTACTCACGAAATAATTTTTTAATCGATAACATACCAAGTTATTGAATTTAGAAAATTTTTATAAGCAAAATGCGGAAATCGCTATAACACCCTGTAAAAAAGCCCTATCCAGCATTTTGAAATTTTGGCAAGGATAAATCACTATAACAAAGCTACCCCAATGCTAAAAAATTACAAAAAAAATTTAGAAACACGAGATTTTGATGTACATTCATTTACCCATTATTTGCGTTAAAAACCGGAAGTACGTCACAACAATGTGGAAACTAACGATAATTAGCACAATTGGGCTAATGTACACCATAATTACTCACGTAATAATTTTTTAATCGATAACATACCAAGTTATTGAATTTAGAAAATTTTTATAAGCAAAATGCGGAAATCGCTATAACACCCTGTAAAAAAGCCCTATCCAGCATTTTGAAATTTTGGCAAGGATAAATCACTATAACAAAGCTACCCCAATGCTAAAAAATTACAAAAAAAATTTAGAAACACGAGATTTTGATGTACATTCATTTCCCATTATTTGCGTTAAAAACCGGAAGTACGTCACAACAATGTGGAAACTAACGATAATTAGCACAATTGGGCTAATGTACACCATAATTACTCACGTAATAATTTTTTAATCGATAACATACCAAGTTATTGAATTTAGAAAATTTTTATAAGCAAAATGCGGAAATGGCTATAACACCCTTGTGAGAAGGCCCTATTCAGCATTTTGAAATTTTGGCAAGGATAAATCACTATAACAAAGCTACCCCAATGCTAAAAAATTACAAAAAAAATTTAGAAACACGAGATTTTGATGTACATTCATTTTCCCATTATTTGCGTTAAAAACCGGAAGTACGTCACAACAATGTGGAAACTAACGATAATTAGCACAATTGGGCTAATGTACACCATAATTACTCACGAAATAATTTTTTAATCGATAACATACCAAGTTATTGAATTTAGAAAATTTTTATAAGCAAAATGCGGAAATCGCTATAACACCCTGTAAAAAAGCCCTATCCAGCATTTTGAAATTTTGGCAAGGATAAATCACTATAACAAAGCTACCCCAATGCTAAAAAATTACAAAAAAAATTTAGAAACACGAGATTTTGATGTACATTCATTTTCCCATTATTTGCGTTAAAAACCGGAAGTACGTCACAACAATGTGGAAACTAACGATAATTAGCACAATTGGGCTAATGTACACCATAATTACTCACGAAATAATTTTTTAATCGATAACATACCAAGTTATTGAATTTAGAAAATTTTTATAAGCAAAATGCGGAAATGGCTATAACACCCTTGTGAGAAGGCCCTATTCAGCATTTTGAAATTTTGGCAAGGATAAATCACTATAACAAAGCTACCCCAATGCTAAAAAATTACAAAAAAAATTTAGAAACACGAGATTTTGATGTACATTCATTTTCCCATTATTTGCGTTAAAAACCGGAAGTACGTCACAACAATGTGGAAACTAACGATAATTAGCACAATTGGGCTAATGTACACCATAATTACTCACGAAATAATTTTTTAATCGATAACATACCAAGTTATTGAATTTAGAAAATTTTTATAAGCAAAATGCGGAAATCGCTATAACACCCTGTAAAAAAGCCCTATCCAGCATTTTGAAATTTTGGCAAGGATAAATCACTATAACAAAGCTACCCCAATGCTAAAAAATTACAAAAAAAATTTAGAAACACGAGATTTTGATGTACATTCATTTTCCCATTATTTGCGTTAAAAACCGGAAGTACGTCACAACAATGTGGAAACTAACGATAATTAGTACAATTGGGCTAATGTACACCATAATTACTCACGAAATAATTTTTTAATCGATAACATACCAAGTTATTGAATTTAGAAAATTTTTATAAGCAAAATGCGGAAATCGCTATAACACCCTGTAAAAAAGCCCTATCCAGCATTTTGAAATTTTGGCAAGGATAAATCACTATAACAAAGCTACCCCAATGCTAAAAAATTACAAAAAAAATTTAGAAACACGAGATTTTGATGTACATTCATTTTCCCATTATTTGCGTTAAAAACCGGAAGTACGTCACAACAATGTGGAAACTAACGATAATTAGCACAATTGGGCTAATGTACACCATAATTACTCACGTAATAATTTTTTAATCGATAACATACCAAGTTATTGAATTTAGAAAATTTTTATAAGCAAAATGCGGAAATCGCTATAACACCCTGTAAAAAAGCCCTATCCAGCATTTTGAAATTTTGGCAAGGATAAATCACTATAACAAAGCTACCCCAATGCTAAAAAATTACAAAAAAAATTTAGAAACACGAGATTTTGATGTACATTCATTTTCCCATTATTTGCGTTAAAAACCGGAAGTACGTCACAACAATGTGGAAACTAACGATAATTAGCACAATTGGGCTAATGTACACCATAATTACTCACGTAATAATTTTTTAATCGATAACATACCAAGTTATTGAATTTAGAAAATTTTTATAAGCAAAATGCGGAAATGGCTATAACACCCTGTGAGAAGGCCCTATTCAGCATTTTGAAATTTTGGCAAGGATAAATCACTATGACAAAGCTGCCCCAATGCTAAAAAATTACAAAAAAAATTTAGAAACACGGAATTTTGATGTACATTCATTTTCCCATTATTTGCTTTAAAAAACTGGAAGTACGTCACAACAATGAAGAAACTAACGATAATTAGCACAATTGGGCTAATGTACACCATAATTACTCACGAAATAATTTTTTAATCGATAACATATCAAGTTACCCGTAAAAAGGTATGTATATTGCTATATAACAACCCGTAAAGCAGGCGTGTCGTAACAATACACAGATTTTTCGATGAAAAAATTGTATATAAATTCGAGCAAAAAGTTATAATTCTCAATTGCAACGGGTTGTTGCAATTCACACAACATAACTTGTCAGTTGGAATAGTCAGGTTGTGTTTTATCATGAATTCCACCGTTCGCCCGTGCTAGATGGTTAGGGTATATGTGGGTTTTAAGGGTTGGTCATATGTTTGGCAAGGGTTGTTATAGCAATGCACTTCCCTACATGGAAAAATAATTTTTTAATCGATAACATATCAAGTTATTGAATTTAGAAAATTTTTTATAAGCAAAATGCGGAAATGGCTATAACACCCTTGTGAGAATGCCCTATTCAGCATTTTGAAATTTTGGCAAGGATAAATCACTATAACAAAGCTACCCCAATGCTAAAAAATTACAAAAAAAATTTAGAAACACGAGATTTTGATGTACATTCATTTTCCCATTATTTGCGTTAAAAACCGGAAGTACGTCACAACAATGTGGAAACTAACGATAATTAGCACAATTGGGCTAATGTACACCATAATTACTCACGAAATAATTTTTTAATCGATAACATACCAAGTTATTGAATTTAGAAAATTTTTATAAGCAAAATGCTACCCCAATGCTAAAAAATTACAAAAAAAATTTAGAAACACGAGATTTTGATGTACATTCATTTTCCCATTATTTGCGTTAAAAACCGGAAGTACGTCACAACAATGTGGAAACTAACGATAATTAGCACAATTGGGCTAATGTACACCATAATTACTCACGTAATAATTTTTTAATCGATAACATACCAAGTTATTGAATTTAGAAAATTTTTATAAGCAAAATGCGGAAATGGCTATAACACCCTTGTGAGAAGGCCCTATTCAGCATTTTGAAATTTTGGCAAGGATAAATCACTATAACAAAGCTACCCCAATGCTAAAAAATTACAAAAAAAATTTAGAAACACGAGATTTTGATGTACATTCATTTTCCCATTATTTGCGTTAAAAACCGGAAGTACGTCACAACAATGTGGAAACTAACGATAATTAGCACAATTGGGCTAATGTACACCATAATTACTCACGTAATAATTTTTTAATCGATAACATACCAAGTTATTGAATTTAGAAAATTTTTATAAGCAAAATGCGGAAATGGCTATAACACCCTTGTGAGAAGGCCCTATTCAGCATTTTGAAATTTTGGCAAGGATAAATCACTATAACAAAGCTACCCCAATGCTAAAAAATTACAAAAAAAATTTAGAAACACGAGATTTTGATGTACATTCATTTTCCCATTATTTGCGTTAAAAACCGGAAGTACGTCACAACAATGTGGAAACTAACGATAATTAGCACAATTGGGCTAATGTACACCATAATTACTCACGAAATAATTTTTTAATCGATAACATACCAAGTTATTGAATTTAGAAAATTTTTATAAGCAAAATGCGGAAATCGCTATAACACCCTGTAAAAAAGCCCTATCCAGCATTTTGAAATTTTGGCAAGGATAAATCACTATAACAAAGCTACCCCAATGCTAAAAAATTACAAAAAAAATTTAGAAACACGAGATTTTGATGTACATTCATTTACCCATTATTTGCGTTAAAAACCGGAAGTACGTCACAACAATGTGGAAACTAACGATAATTAGCACAATTGGGCTAATGTACACCATAATTACTCACGTAATAATTTTTTAATCGATAACATACCAAGTTATTGAATTTAGAAAATGTTTATAAGCAAAATGCGGAAATCGCTATAACACCCTGTAAAAAAGCCCTATCCAGCATTTTGAAATTTTGGCAAGGATAAATCACTATAACAAAGCTACCCCAATGCTAAAAAATTACAAAAAAAATTTAGAAACACGAGATTTTGATGTACATTCATTTCCCATTATTTGCGTTAAAAACCGGAAGTACGTCACAACAATGTGGAAACTAACGATAATTAGCACAATTGGGCTAATGTACACCATAATTACTCACGTAATAATTTTTTAATCGATAACATACCAAGTTATTGAATTTAGAAAATTTTTATAAGCAAAATGCGGAAATGGCTATAACACCCTTGTGAGAAGGCCCTATTCAGCATTTTGAAATTTTGGCAAGGATAAATCACTATAACAAAGCTACCCCAATGCTAAAAAATTACAAAAAAAATTTAGAAACACGAGATTTTGATGTACATTCATTTTCCCATTATTTGCGTTAAAAACCGGAAGTACGTCACAACAATGTGGAAACTAACGATAATTAGCACAATTGGGCTAATGTACACCATAATTACTCACGAAATAATTTTTTAATCGATAACATACCAAGTTATTGAATTTAGAAAATTTTTATAAGCAAAATGCGGAAATCGCTATAACACCCTGTAAAAAAGCCCTATCCAGCATTTTGAAATTTTGGCAAGGATAAATCACTATAACAAAGCTACCCCAATGCTAAAAAATTACAAAAAAAATTTAGAAACACGAGATTTTGATGTACATTCATTTTCCCATTATTTGCGTTAAAAACCGGAAGTACGTCACAACAATGTGGAAACTAACGATAATTAGCACAATTGGGCTAATGTACACCATAATTACTCACGAAATAATTTTTTAATCGATAACATACCAAGTTATTGAATTTAGAAAATTTTTATAAGCAAAATGCGGAAATGGCTATAACACCCTTGTGAGAAGGCCCTATTCAGCATTTTGAAATTTTGGCAAGGATAAATCACTATAACAAAGCTACCCCAATGCTAAAAAATTACAAAAAAAATTTAGAAACACGAGATTTTGATGTACATTCATTTTCCCATTATTTGCGTTAAAAACCGGAAGTACGTCACAACAATGTGGAAACTAACGATAATTAGCACAATTGGGCTAATGTACACCATAATTACTCACGAAATAATTTTTTAATCGATAACATACCAAGTTATTGAATTTAGAAAATTTTTATAAGCAAAATGCGGAAATCGCTATAACACCCTGTAAAAAAGCCCTATCCAGCATTTTGAAATTTTGGCAAGGATAAATCACTATAACAAAGCTACCCCAATGCTAAAAAATTACAAAAAAAATTTAGAAACACGAGATTTTGATGTACATTCATTTTCCCATTATTTGCGTTAAAAACCGGAAGTACGTCACAACAATGTGGAAACTAACGATAATTAGTACAATTGGGCTAATGTACACCATAATTACTCACGAAATAATTTTTTAATCGATAACATACCAAGTTATTGAATTTAGAAAATTTTTATAAGCAAAATGCGGAAATCGCTATAACACCCTGTAAAAAAGCCCTATCCAGCATTTTGAAATTTTGGCAAGGATAAATCACTATAACAAAGCTACCCCAATGCTAAAAAATTACAAAAAAAATTTAGAAACACGAGATTTTGATGTACATTCATTTTCCCATTATTTGCGTTAAAAACCGGAAGTACGTCACAACAATGTGGAAACTAACGATAATTAGCACAATTGGGCTAATGTACACCATAATTACTCACGTAATAATTTTTTAATCGATAACATACCAAGTTATTGAATTTAGAAAATTTTTATAAGCAAAATGCGGAAATCGCTATAACACCCTGTAAAAAAGCCCTATCCAGCATTTTGAAATTTTGGCAAGGATAAATCACTATAACAAAGCTACCCCAATGCTAAAAAATTACAAAAAAAATTTAGAAACACGAGATTTTGATGTACATTCATTTTCCCATTATTTGCGTTAAAAACCGGAAGTACGTCACAACAATGTGGAAACTAACGATAATTAGCACAATTGGGCTAATGTACACCATAATTACTCACGTAATAATTTTTTAATCGATAACATACCAAGTTATTGAATTTAGAAAATTTTTATAAGCAAAATGCGGAAATGGCTATAACACCCTGTGAGAAGGCCCTATTCAGCATTTTGAAATTTTGGCAAGGATAAATCACTATGACAAAGCTGCCCCAATGCTAAAAAATTACAAAAAAAATTTAGAAACACGGAATTTTGATGTACATTCATTTTCCCATTATTTGCTTTAAAAAACTGGAAGTACGTCACAACAATGAAGAAACTAACGATAATTAGCACAATTGGGCTAATGTACACCATAATTACTCACGAAATAATTTTTTAATCGATAACATATCAAGTTACCCGTAAAAAGGTATGTATATTGCTATATAACAACCCGTAAAGCAGGCGTGTCGTAACAATACACAGATTTTTCGATGAAAAAATTGTATATAAATTGGAGCAAAAAGTTATAATTCTCAATTGCAACGGGTTGTTGCAATTCACACAACATAACTTGTCAGTTGGAATAGTCAGGTTGTGTTTTATCATGAATTCCACCGTTCGCCCGTGCTAGATGGTTAGGGTATATGTGGGTTTTAAGGGTTGGTCATATGTTTGGCAAGGGTTGTTATAGCAATGCACTTCCCTACATGGAAAAATAATTTTTTAATCGATAACATATCAAGTTATTGAATTTAGAAAATTTTTTATAAGCAAAATGCGGAAATGGCTATAACACCCTTGTGAGAATGCCCTATTCAGCATTTTGAAATTTTGGCAAGGATAAATCACTATAACAAAGCTACCCCAATGCTAAAAAATTACAAAAAAAATTTAGAAACACGAGATTTTGATGTACATTCATTTTCCCATTATTTGCGTTAAAAACCGGAAGTACGTCACAACAATGTGGAAACTAACGATAATTAGCACAATTGGGCTAATGTACACCATAATTACTCACGAAATAATTTTTTAATCGATAACATACCAAGTTATTGAATTTAGAAAATTTTTATAAGCAAAATGCGGAAATGGCTATAACACCCTTGTGAGAAGGCCCTATTCAGCATTTTGAAATTTTGGCAAGGATAAATCACTATAACAAAGCTACCCCAATGCTAAAAAATTACAAAAAAAATTTAGAAACACGAGATTTTGATGTACATTCATTTTCCCATTATTTGCGTTAAAAACCGGAAGTACGTCACAACAATGTGGAAACTAACGATAATTAGCACAATTGGGCTAATGTACACCATAATTACTCACGAAATAATTTTTTAATCGATAACATACCAAGTTATTGAATTTAGAAAATTTTTATAAGCAAAATGCGGAAATGGCTATAACACCCTTGTGAGAAGGCCCTATTCAGCATTTTGAAATTTTGGCAAGGATAAATCACTATAACAAAGCTACCCCAATGCTAAAAAATTACAAAAAAAATTTAGAAACACGAGATTTTGATGTACATTCATTTTCCCATTATTTGCGTTAAAAACCGGAAGTACGTCACAACAATGTGGAAACTAACGATAATTAGCACAATTGGGCTAATGTACACCATAATTACTCACGAAATAATTTTTTAATCGATAACATACCAAGTTATTGAATTTAGAAAATTTTTATAAGCAAAATGCGGAAATGGCTATAACACCCTTGTGAGAAGGCCCTATTCAGCATTTTGAAATTTTGGCAAGGATAAATCACTATAACAAAGCTACCCCAATGCTAAAAAATTACAAAAAAAATTTAGAAACACGAGATTTTGATGTACATTCATTTTCCCATTATTTGCGTTAAAAACCGGAAGTACGTCACAACAATGTGGAAACTAACGATAATTAGCACAATTGGGCTAATGTACACCATAATTACTCACGAAATAATTTTTTAATCGATAACATACCAAGTTATTGAATTTAGAAAATTTTTATAAGCAAAATGCGGAAATGGCTATAACACCCTTGTGAGAAGGCCCTATTCAGCATTTTGAAATTTTGGCAAGGATAAATCACTATAACAAAGCTACCCCAATGCTAAAAAATTACAAAAAAAATTTAGAAACACGAGATTTTGATGTACATTCATTTTCCCATTATTTGCGTTAAAAACCGGAAGTACGTCACAACAATGTGGAAACTAACGATAATTAGCACAATTGGGCTAATGTACACCATAATTACTCACGAAATAATTTTTTAATCGATAACATACCAAGTTATTGAATTTAGAAAATTTTTATAAGCAAAATGCGGAAATGGCTATAACACCCTTGTGAGAAGGCCCTATTCAGCATTTTGAAATTTTGGCAAGGATAAATCACTATAACAAAGCTACCCCAATGCTAAAAAATTACAAAAAAAATTTAGAAACACGAGATTTTGATGTACATTCATTTTCCCATTATTTGCGTTAAAAACCGGAAGTACGTCACAACAATGTGGAAACTAACGATAATTAGCACAATTGGGCTAATGTACACCATAATTACTCACGAAATAATTTTTTAATCGATAACATACCAAGTTATTGAATTTAGAAAATTTTTATAAGCAAAATGCGGAAATGGCTATAACACCCTTGTGAGAAGGCCCTATTCAGCATTTTGAAATTTTGGCAAGGATAAATCACTATAACAAAGCTACCCCAATGCTAAAAAATTACAAAAAAAATTTAGAAACACGAGATTTTGATGTACATTCATTTTCCCATTATTTGCGTTAAAAACCGGAAGTACGTCACAACAATGTGGAAACTAACGATAATTAGCACAATTGGGCTAATGTACACCATAATTACTCACGAAATAATTTTTTAATCGATAACATACCAAGTTATTGAATTTAGAAAATTTTTATAAGCAAAATGCGGAAATGGCTATAACACCCTTGTGAGAAGGCCCTATTCAGCATTTTGAAATTTTGGCAAGGATAAATCACTATAACAAAGCTACCCCAATGCTAAAAAATTACAAAAAAAATTTAGAAACACGAGATTTTGATGTACATTCATTTTCCCATTATTTGCGTTAAAAACCGGAAGTACGTCACAACAATGTGGAAACTAACGATAATTAGCACAATTGGGCTAATGTACACCATAATTACTCACGAAATAATTTTTTAATCGATAACATACCAAGTTATTGAATTTAGAAAATTTTTATAAGCAAAATGCGGAAATCGCTATAACACCCTGTAAAAAAGCCCTATCCAGCATTTTGAAATTTTGGCAAGGATAAATCACTATAACAAAGCTACCCCAATGCTAAAAAATTACAAAAAAAATTTAGAAACACGAGATTTTGATGTACATTCATTTACCCATTATTTGCGTTAAAAACCGGAAGTACGTCACAACAATGTGGAAACTAACGATAATTAGCACAATTGGGCTAATGTACACCATAATTACTCACGTAATAATTTTTTAATCGATAACATACCAAGTTATTGAATTTAGAAAATTTTTATAAGCAAAATGCGGAAATCGCTATAACACCCTGTAAAAAAGCCCTATCCAGCATTTTGAAATTTTGGCAAGGATAAATCACTATAACAAAGCTACCCCAATGCTAAAAAATTACAAAAAAAATTTAGAAACACGAGATTTTGATGTACATTCATTTTCCCATTATTTGCGTTAAAAACCGGAAGTACGTCACAACAATGTGGAAACTAACGATAATTAGCACAATTGGGCTAATGTACACCATAATTACTCACGTAATAATTTTTTAATCGATAACATACCAAGTTATTGAATTTAGAAAATTTTTATAAGCAAAATGCGGAAATGGCTATAACACCCTTGTGAGAAGGCCCTATTCAGCATTTTGAAATTTTGGCAAGGATAAATCACTATAACAAAGCTACCCCAATGCTAAAAAATTACAAAAAAAATTTAGAAACACGAGATTTTGATGTACATTCATTTTCCCATTATTTGCGTTAAAAACCGGAAGTACGTCACAACAATGTGGAAACTAACGATAATTAGCACAATTGGGCTAATGTACACCATAATTACTCACGAAATAATTTTTTAATCGATAACATACCAAGTTATTGAATTTAGAAAATTTTTATAAGCAAAATGCGGAAATCGCTATAACACCCTGTAAAAAAGCCCTATCCAGCATTTTGAAATTTTGGCAAGGATAAATCACTATAACAAAGCTACCCCAATGCTAAAAAATTACAAAAAAAATTTAGAAACACGAGATTTTGATGTACATTCATTTTCCAATTATTTGCGTTAAAAACCGGAAGTACGTCACAACAATGTGGAAACTAACGATAATTAGCACAATTGGGCTAATGTACACCATAATTACTCACGTAATAATTTTTTAATCGATAACATACCAAGTTATTGAATTTAGAAAATTTTTATAAGCAAATGTCACCTCTTTATTTTTATCCGGTGGAAAGTAAATCCGTCGAAATAAAATACGATTTTATTCAAAACTTTTTAATGTTTTATTTTTTTTCTTTTTAAATTCCGCCTTCTTCAATGGTGGCTACTCATCGACTACTTTTCTTTTTTTCTCTTTTTTTTTTTATTTTAACATTTTTTTATTTATTTCTGCTCACCGATTTTAGTGACATCTAAATACTATTACCTATACTTATATAAGCCAAGATTCAAACAAACTAATTCACAATAAATTATGACAATTCGGCCATCCTGTAATGATGACGTCCTCGTCATCACACGGCAATATGTTATTGAGGTCCCTATTACTGATATCGGTATTGTCAATAAGATATTCTCGCGTGTAACAATATTCAAAGTAATTCGGTTTAACAAACATTTTTTTTTTTTTTTAACTATAATAATACATATTTCAAAATTATCACCTCTAAGTATTTAAAGGCACCGAATCATCATCCCTGGACTTCTTGTTTATTATTTCCAGTCTATCGATAGCTACTATTGCTTTATACATCCTACCACTCTGTTGTTCACCTTCTATATCTTGGATGAGATATCGATCGTTGCCTATACATTTTACTACCTGATATGGCCCCTTGTTAGTTGGTATCAACTTTCGACTTTCTCCTGTCGCTACCTTCGGTGCGTGCACCATAACTAGATCCCCAGTTCTTAACTCGATTGGTCTTTTACGTCTTCGGTCATAATAAGTCTTGATTCGTTCTCGGTTTTGATCTAACAATTCCGCAACATTCTCACTGTCGCAAATTCGTCCCTCTTCCAGTAACCCTTTATTTAACCTTTTTAGTTCTTGTACTAATTCATTGTCCCTAAAATTTCTAAATGGGTAATGGAATATCAATTCCGCGGGAGTTTTTTTTGTAACGCTGTGAACCGTGTTATTCAAAGCCACTTGCACCTCAAGTAACTTTTCATCCCAGTCTCGACACTCTACACCTGTACTGATCTTTGCTAGGCACTTCGTTACCTGTTTATTGACAATCTCGACCTGTCCATTCGATCGTGCACTTCCACTCGCCACCTTCACATGTTTAATTTTCATGTAGTCACAAAACTTTGCAAACTTTGAGGCGGTGAACGCCGTGCCACGATCAGTAATTAACACATCCGGCTTGCCATAATTGCTCAAACATAGTCTCAGAAATTCTATGGTACTGTCAGCACCTACATCGGCCATTGCCCCCAGCATGACATATTTACTAAACCCGTCCACTATTACTCCGACATACTGATTTCGACCTCCACTCCTAACATACGGGCCGACGTGATCGTAATGTATCGTAACAAAGGGTTCATTACCCTTTTCTAATGGATGAAGATATCCGGGCTGTTTACCCGTGGTTTTCTTAAAATATAAACACTTTATACATCTGTTCACGTATTGAGTGACAAAATCTCGCATGCTCGGAAAATAAAAGGACATTTTCAAATTCTCTATCGTCTTATCGATGCCTTGGTGTGCGACTGCTTCATGAGCATCTCGCACCACATCGTAAATCAGATCTTGTGGTACATACAACCGCCATCTTTTCTTAGTGGTTCGATATACCCTCGACTTGTACATAATAAATTTCTCAAACGTTTTCTCATCACCCAATTCTAATAAATCCCTAATCTTCATGATTCGTTCATCAGCACGCTGTAATGCCGCGACCCAATCTGTATTTAACGTAACACCATACACCTTATCTATACTCTTGTTAGCTACAGGATAACGACTCAACGCATCCGCAACTAAATTATTTAAGCCTTTCACATGTTCGATCACAAACGTAAATTCTGATAACCTGACAAACCATCTACCAACCCTTGAATTGAGATCTTTTTTTCTTGCCAACAACTTTATGCTATTGCAATCAGTTTTGATCGTGAATTCTGTTCCCAACAAATAAACACGCCATTTTTCCAGGCATGCTACTATAGCTAACACTTCCAATTCTACAGCTGCATATTTCGCTTCTTCCGGTGTAGTTTTGCGACTGTAATAACTGATAGGTTTGTACAACGAAGGTGTCTGCTCTTGATATAATACACCGCCTATACCTAATGCACTTGCATCTGTGTGTACTTCTAATTTTCTATCCGCCACGTACATACCTAGTACCGGCTTATTCGTTAACTGATGTTTAATCTTATTAAAAGCTATTTCTTGCATCTCACCCCACACGAAAACTTCATTCTTTCTAATCAAATTTGTTAATGGTCTAGCCATTATTGCGAATCCTTCAATAAATCGTCTAAAATAACTAGATAAGCCTATAAACGCACGTAAATCTCTGATACTTTTGGGTGTTGGAAATTTTTCTATTGCCTCAGTTTTTGCCCGACCGGGTTCAATACCCTCACTAGATATCCTAAACCCTAAATATTCTATGCTACTACATAAAAATCTACACTTGGACAAATTAAGTGTTAAATTAGCATCTCTTAGAACTTGCAATATCGTCTCTAATCGCAACAACCCCTCCGAAATGGTTTTGCTAGGTATGACAATATCATCCAAGTAAGCCATGGCAATAGTATACCGATGATTGCCTAACACTCGATTTATTAACGCTTGAAAAACAGCTGGGCTATTAGTAGGTCCAAATGGCATCCGCCGAAACTGATAATGCCCATCCGGCGTTATAAACGCCAACTTACGCCTAGATGCTTCCTCTACTGGCACCTGGTAGTACCCGCTAGCTAGGTCTAAACTTGTAAAATAAATATTACCTCCTAAACGATCTAATTGGTCATCGACCAATGGCAATGGAAATTGTTGTCTAACTGTCTTTTTATTTATTGCCCGATAATCCACGCACATGCGGTATTCCCCTGACTTCTTTTTCACCAATAAAATCGGACTAGCATAATCTGATGTCGATTCTTCTACGATATTAGTTCGTTTTAATTCCTCGATATGACTGCTAACCCACTCACGTTCACTAAACGATAACCTATAAGGTCGGAAATACACAGGTACGTCGTCTACCATTCTAACTGTCATTTCTGCTTGGCCCGTCAGTCCAATATTGCCCAACTCGGTTGTGATTCGATCCCTATACCTATATAATAATTTTGATAATTCTTCATAATTCTTACCATCTAATCCCGTTATCACTGTGCTGATCATCTTGCTTCGTGTTTGGTTGATATCCTCCTCTTCGTTTTTATCATCAACATATTCTCGTGTCGCCGACTCATGACACTTCTCAGCTCTGGTTATCCGTTGCTGTCTTTTAGCAATTATATCCACTTCCGTGAAATTTACATATGGCATAACCGCTTCTCCATTTTCGTCGCTTTTGACAATACATCGAGGTATCGCCTCGCCGTTATCCCTAATTCCACCCTCGATTAACCACTCAGTGTTGATTTCGTCCGCCTGCACTTTTAAAAACATAACTGTGTTTTTAGGTATTGTTGTATCCTCAAGAACACGAATATCACTTCGACCTTCTTCGTCTGTCTTTTCCGTTAACTCCGTATGACCATGGCTTTCGACTTCGACTTTATATATATGAAGCCCTCGTTTATCACTGATGATTTTTACATGTGGTTGTTCTGTAAATTGGTGCCCCACCAATAATGGGAAACCCTGCGACTCGTCTGGAACAACTTTCACCTCACACTTTGACTCCACACCATCTATTTTCAACTCGCATGTAAATATGCCAATTGGTAATACCTTTCCTCCACCATAACCCATTACAGGTGGAAAAGAATTTTCAAAATACGTAATATGTAGTCCTTTAGCGTCACATTCCCGAATCAAGGTGACACTACTTCCGAGATCAACGAAACTTTGAATTGGTTTATCGTAAATGTAAGCCGTTTTAATATATTTGGCATGACTATTGGCATTCATAAGTGATGCCGTCTTTAGAACTTCTGGTTTCTTCCTTTTAGGACATTGTCTTGCAAAATGCCCTCGTTCGTTGCACATAAAGCATGTCAAGCCACTTGACACTTTCGACTCGTTCTGATTCCTTTCGCCCTTCAGATTTAATTTGTTTTCGCCCACTTTACCATTCACATTATTCTGCCATTCCAATTTCCCTTTGTTTATCTGGTTTTGTATTGGATACTGATTTTTATTTGGTATAACCCTATGAGCTGCACCCAATCGATCTGCCTCTCGTAGATCTAATAATAATTGTGCTGGAGTTTCGTACTTCCGTAATGGGCCCAAAAAGTTGTTTATTCGTAGATCACACAAACCGTCGACAATTAATTGAATAGTTTCCTCGTTTTCCATTTTAGCCTTATTGCACAATGCCAATTTTTTAAAGTAATATCGCTGTATATCCATATTACTTCGCTTAAAATTTTCGGCTGCACGCCGTTTCTGTATTACGCTTCCACTAGATGGAAAATTTTCATTTAAAAGCTGCTTCCATTGTTCCCATGTCCTATTTATGTTTTTTACGCTATCTCGCCATTCTTTCGCCACATCAATCATTTTTAACAATCCATAGTGTCGTATGGTGGTGTCATCCCATTCGTACATGAGACCGAACTCCTCTATTTTCTCGATCCATTCTTCAACGCTCTGCATTGGATCGATGCCGTCAAATGATGGTAATACATCCACAATATGCGCGTAACTTTTGCACGACACCCGTTGCGTTCGATGACGAAAGCTAACCCCACTTTCGCTGTCTATCTCGTTCACTTCGCCTGTTTTACCTTCTTCTAAATTGCCAAATTCTTTCCACTTATCCACTTTTTTAACTGTCTGAATAGTTTCATCTTCCGACTTATTTTCATCGTCCGTATTAACCATTTTGAGTTAATAAAATTGTTAATATAAGATTTTTTTTTTTTAGGTTAGAACCACGCTGTCGCAAAATTCTCCAAAATTCTGCTCAGATAATAATTATTCACCAAAATAATTTTATCTTGTTCTATCCTCGTAATCAAGCGTATTTTCTGCTCGATCCCACTTCTGATTATTGTCACCTCTTTATTTTTATCCGGTGGAAAGTAAATCCGTCGAAATAAAATACGATTTTATTCAAAACTTTTTAATGTTTTATTTTTTTTCTTTTTAAATTCCGCCTTCTTCAATGGTGGCTACTCATCGACTACTTTTCTTTTTTTCTCTTTTTTTTTTATTTTAACATTTTTTTATTTATTTCTGCTCACCGATTTTAGTGACATCTAAATACTATTACCTATACTTATATAAGCCAAGATTCAAACAAACTAATTCACAATAAATTATGACACAAAATGCGGAAATCGCTATAACACCCTGTAAAAAAGCCCTATCCAGCATTTTGAAATTTTGGCAAGGATAAATCACTATAACAAAGCTACCCCAATGCTAAAAAATTACAAAAAAAATTTAGAAACACGAGATTTTGATGTACATTCATTTTCCCATTATTTGCGTTAAAAACCGGAAGTACGTCACAACAATGTGGAAACTAACGATAATTAGCACAATTGGGCTAATGTACACCATAATTACTCACAAAATAATTTTTTAATCGATAACATATCAAGTTACCCATAAAAAGGTATGTATATTGCTATATAACAACCCGTAAAGCAGGCGTGTCGTAACAATACACAGATTTTTCGATGAAAAAATTGTATATAAATTCGAGCAAAAAGTTATAATTCTCAATTGCAACGGGTTGTTGCAATTCACACAACATAACTTGTCAGTTGGAATAGTCAGGTTGTGTTTTATCATGAATTCCACCGTTCGCCCGTGCTAGATGGTTAGGGTATATGTGGGTTTTAAGGGTTGTTATAGCAATGCACTTCCCTACATGGAATTTTGATGTACATTCATTTTCCCATTATTTGCGTTATAAACCGGAAGTACGTCACAACATTGTGGAAACTAACGATAATTAGCACAATTGGGCTAATGTACACCATAATTACTCACAAAATAATTTTTTAATCGATAAAATATCAAGTTATTGAATTTTTATAAGCAAAAATAATCAAGTTACCCGTAAAAAAGTATGTATATTGCTATATAACAACCCGTAAAGCAGGCGTGTCGTAACAATACACAGATTTTTCGATGGAAAAATTGTATATAAATCCGAGCAAAAAGTTATAATTCTCAATTGCAACGGGTTGTTGCAGTTCACACAACACAACTTGACAGTTGGAATAGTCAGGTTGTGTTTTTTCATGAATTCCACCGTTCGCCCGTGCTAGATGGTTTGGGTATTTGTGGGTATTTGTGGGTTTTTAGGGTTGGTCAGAGGTTTTGGCACGGGTTGTTATAGCAATGCACTTCCCTACATGGAATTTTGATGCACATTCATTTTCCCATTATTTGCGTTAAAAACCGGAAGTACGTCACAACAATGTGGAAACTAACGATAATTAGCACAATTGGGCTAATGTACACCATAATTACTCACGTAATAATTTTTTAATCGATAACATACCAAGTTATTGAATTTAGAAAATTTTTATAAGCAAAATGCGGAAATGGCTATAACACCCTGTGAGAAGGCCCTATTCAGCATTTTGAAATTTTGGCAAGGATAAATCACTATGACAAAGCTGCCCCAATGCTAAAAAATTACAAAAAAAATTTAGAAACACGGAATTTTGATGTACATTCATTTTCCCATTATTTGCTTTAAAAAACTGGAAGTACGTCACAACAATGAAGAAACTAACGATAATTAGCACAATTGGGCTAATGTACACCATAATTACTCACGAAATAATTTTTTAATCGATAACATATCAAGTTACCCGTAAAAAGGTATGTATATTGCTATATAACAACCCGTAAAGCAGGCGTGTCGTAACAATACACAGATTTTTCGATGAAAAAATTGTATATAAATTGGAGCAAAAAGTTATAATTCTCAATTGCAACGGGTTGTTGCAATTCACACAACATAACTTGTCAGTTGGAATAGTCAGGTTGTGTTTTATCATGAATTCCACCGTTCGCCCGTGCTAGATGGTTAGGGTATATGTGGGTTTTAAGGGTTGGTCAGATGTTTTGGCACGGGTTGTTATAGCAATGCACTTCCCTACATGGAATTTTGATGTACATTCATTTTCCCATTATTTGCGTTATAAACCGGAAGTACGTCACAACATTGTGGAAACTAACGATAATTAGCACAATTGGGCTAATGTACACCATAATTACTCACAAAATAATTTTTTAATCGATAAAATATCAAGTTATTGAATTTTTATAAGCAAAAATAATCAAGTTACCCGTAAAAAAGTATGTATATTGCTATATAACAACCCGTAAAGCAGGCGTGTCGTAACAATACACAGATTTTTCGATGGAAAAATTGTATATAAATCCGAGCAAAAAGTTATAATTCTCAATTGCAACGGGTTGTTGCAGTTCACACAACACAACTTGACAGTTGGAATAGTCAGGTTGTGTTTTTTCATGAATTCCACCGTTCGCCCGTGCTAGATGGTTTGGGTATTTGTGGGTATTTGTGGGTTTTTAGGGTTGGTCAGAGGTTTTGGCACGGGTTGTTATAGCAATGCACTTCCCTACATGGAATTTTGATGCACATTCATTTTCCCATTATTTGCGTTAAAAACCGGAAGTACGTCACAACAATGTGGAAACTAACGATAATTAGCACAATTGGGCTAATGTACACCATAATTACTCACGAAATAATTTTTTAATCGATAACATACCAAGTTATTGAATTTAGAAAATTTTTATAAGCAAAATGCGGAAATGGCTATAACACCCTTGTGAGAATGCCCTATTCAGCATTTTGAAATTTTGGCAAGGATAAATCACTATAACAAAGCTACCCCAATGCTAAAAAATTACAAAAAAAATTTAGAAACACGAGATTTTGATGTACATTCATTTTCCCATTATTTGCGTTAAAAACTGGAAGTACGTCACAACAATGTGGAAACTAACGATAATTAGCACAATTGGGCTAATGTACACCATAATTACTCACGAAATAATTTTTTAATCGATAACATACCAAGTTATTGAATTTAGAAAATTTTTATAAGCAAAATGCGGAAATGGCTATAACACCCTTGTGAGAAGGCCCTATTCAGCATTTTGAAATTTTGGCAAGGATAAATCACTATAACAAAGCTACCCCAATGCTAAAAAATTACAAAAAAAATTTAGAAACACGAGATTTTGATGTACATTCATTTTCCCATTATTTGCGTTAAAAACCGGAAGTACGTCACAACAATGTGGAAACTAACGATAATTAGCACAATTGGGCTAATGTACACCATAATTACTCACGAAATAATTTTTTAATCGATAACATACCAAGTTATTGAATTTAGAAAATTTTTATAAGCAAAATGCGGAAATCGCTATAACACCCTGTAAAAAAGCCCTATCCAGCATTTTGAAATTTTGGCAAGGATAAATCACTATAACAAAGCTACCCCAATGCTAAAAAATTACAAAAAAAATTTAGAAACACGAGATTTTGATGTACATTCATTTTCCCATTATTTGCGTTAAAAACCGGAAGTACGTCACAACAATGTGGAAACTAACGATAATTAGCACAATTGGGCTAATGTACACCATAATTACTCACGTAATAATTTTTTAATCGATAACATACCAAGTTATTGAATTTAGAAAATTTTTATAAGCAAAATGCGGAAATCGCTATAACACCCTGTAAAAAAGCCCTATCCAGCATTTTGAAATTTTGGCAAGGATAAATCACTATAACAAAGCTACCCCAATGCTAAAAAATTACAAAAAAAATTTAGAAACACGAGATTTTGATGTACATTCATTTTCCCATTATTTGCGTTAAAAACCGGAAGTACGTCACAACAATGTGGAAACTAACGATAATTAGCACAATTGGGCTAATGTACACCATAATTACTCACAAAATAATTTTTTAATCGATAACATATCAAGTTACCCATAAAAAGGTATGTATATTGCTATATAACAACCCGTAAAGCAGGCGTGTCGTAACAATACACAGATTTTTCGATGAAAAAATTGTATATAAATTCGAGCAAAAAGTTATAATTCTCAATTAAAAAAAAAAAAAAAAAAAAAAAAAAATAATAATAATTTTCAGAAACATTTGTAATGCTTCTTAATGGGCAGAATCTGTTACTAGCGCTAAGCTTAATTTTACTATAATAACCACTAATAATATAATGTAATTTCAATCATAAAACCCCTTAGGTTACTGTTGAACACAAAGATAATTATATCTGTACAAATTTCTTGTTAAAATCGAAATCAATAAATATATATTAAAAAAAAATAATTCTCAATTGCAACGGGTTGTTGCAATTCACACAACATAACTTGTCAGTTGGAATAGTCAGGTTGTGTTTTATCATGAATTCCACCGTTCGCCCGTGCTAGATGGTTAGGGTATATGTGGGTTTTAAGGGTTGGTCAGATGTTTTGGCACGGGTTGTTATAGCAATGCACTTCCCTACATGGAATTTTGATGTACATTCATTTTCCCATTATTTGCGTTATAAACCGGAAGTACGTCACAACATTGTGGAAACTAACGATAATTAGCACAATTGGGCTAATGTACACCATAATTACTCACAAAATAATTTTTTAATCGATAAAATATCAAGTTATTGAATTTTTATAAGCAAAAATAATCAAGTTACCCGTAAAAAAGTATGTATATTGCTATATAACAACCCGTAAAGCAGGCGTGTCGTAACAATACACAGATTTTTCGATGGAAAAATTGTATATAAATCCGAGCAAAAAGTTATAATTCTCAATTGCAACGGGTTGTTGCAGTTCACACAACACAACTTGACAGTTGGAATAGTCAGGTTGTGTTTTTTCATGAATTCCACCGTTCGCCCGTGCTAGATGGTTTGGGTATTTGTGGGTATTTTTGGGTTTTTAGGGTTGGTCAGAGGTTTTGGCACGGGTTGTTATAGCAATGCACTTCCCTACATGGAATTTTGATGCACATTCATTTTCCCATTATTTGCGTTAAAAACCGGAAGTACGTCACAACAATGTGGAAACTAACGATAATTAGCACAATTGGGCTAATGTACACCATAATTACTCACGTAATAATTTTTTAATCGATAACATACCAAGTTATTGAATTTAGAAAATTTTTATAAGCAAAATGCGGAAATGGCTATAACACCCTGTGAGAAGGCCCTATTCAGCATTTTGAAATTTTGGCAAGGATAAATCACTATGACAAAGCTGCCCCAATGCTAAAAAATTACAAAAAAAATTTAGAAACACGGAATTTTGATGTACATTCATTTTCCCATTATTTGCTTTAAAAAACTGGAAGTACGTCACAACAATGAAGAAACTAACGATAATTAGCACAATTGGGCTAATGTACACCATAATTACTCACGAAATAATTTTTTAATCGATAACATATCAAGTTACCCGTAAAAAGGTATGTATATTGCTATATAACAACCCGTAAAGCAGGCGTGTCGTAACAATACACAGATTTTTCGATGAAAAAATTGTATATAAATTGGAGCAAAAAGTTATAATTCTCAATTGCAACGGGTTGTTGCAATTCACACAACATAACTTGTCAGTTGGAATAGTCAGGTTGTGTTTTATCATGAATTCCACCGTTCGCCCGTGCTAGATGGTTAGGGTATATGTGGGTTTTAAGGGTTGGTCAGATGTTTTGGCACGGGTTGTTATAGCAATGCACTTCCCTACATGGAATTTTGATGTACATTCATTTTCCCATTATTTGCGTTATAAACCGGAAGTACGTCACAACATTGTGGAAACTAACGATAATTAGCACAATTGGGCTAATGTACACCATAATTACTCACAAAATAATTTTTTAATCGATAAAATATCAAGTTATTGAATTTTTATAAGCAAAAATAATCAAGTTACCCGTAAAAAAGTATGTATATTGCTATATAACAACCCGTAAAGCAGGCGTGTCGTAACAATACACAGATTTTTCGATGGAAAAATTGTATATAAATCCGAGCAAAAAGTTATAATTCTCAATTGCAACGGGTTGTTGCAGTTCACACAACACAACTTGACAGTTGGAATAGTCAGGTTGTGTTTTTTCATGAATTCCACCGTTCGCCCGTGCTAGATGGTTTGGGTATTTGTGGGTATTTGTGGGTTTTTAGGGTTGGTCAGAGGTTTTGGCACGGGTTGTTATAGCAATGCACTTCCCTACATGGAATTTTGATGCACATTCATTTTCCCATTATTTGCGTTAAAAACCGGAAGTACGTCACAACAATGTGGAAACTAACGATAATTAGCACAATTGGGCTAATGTACACCATAATTACTCACGAAATAATTTTTTAATCGATAACATACCAAGTTATTGAATTTAGAAAATTTTTATAAGCAAAATGCGGAAATGGCTATAACACCCTTGTGAGAATGCCCTATTCAGCATTTTGAAATTTTGGCAAGGATAAATCACTATAACAAAGCTACCCCAATGCTAAAAAATTACAAAAAAAATTTAGAAACACGAGATTTTGATGTACATTCATTTTCCCATTATTTGCGTTAAAAACTGGAAGTACGTCACAACAATGTGGAAACTAACGATAATTAGCACAATTGGGCTAATGTACACCATAATTACTCACGAAATAATTTTTTAATCGATAACATACCAAGTTATTGAATTTAGAAAATTTTTATAAGCAAAATGCGGAAATGGCTATAACACCCTTGTGAGAAGGCCCTATTCAGCATTTTGAAATTTTGGCAAGGATAAATCACTATAACAAAGCTACCCCAATGCTAAAAAATTACAAAAAAAATTTAGAAACACGAGATTTTGATGTACATTCATTTTCCCATTATTTGCGTTAAAAACCGGAAGTACGTCACAACAATGTGGAAACTAACGATAATTAGCACAATTGGGCTAATGTACACCATAATTACTCACGAAATAATTTTTTAATCGATAACATACCAAGTTATTGAATTTAGAAAATTTTTATAAGCAAAATGCGGAAATCGCTATAACACCCTGTAAAAAAGCCCTATCCAGCATTTTGAAATTTTGGCAAGGATAAATCACTATAACAAAGCTACCCCAATGCTAAAAAATTACAAAAAAAATTTAGAAACACGAGATTTTGATGTACATTCATTTTCCCATTATTTGCGTTAAAAACCGGAAGTACGTCACAACAATGTGGAAACTAACGATAATTAGCACAATTGGGCTAATGTACACCATAATTACTCACGTAATAATTTTTTAATCGATAACATACCAAGTTATTGAATTTAGAAAATTTTTATAAGCAAAATGCGGAAATCGCTATAACACCCTGTAAAAAAGCCCTATCCAGCATTTTGAAATTTTGGCAAGGATAAATCACTATAACAAAGCTACCCCAATGCTAAAAAATTACAAAAAAAATTTAGAAACACGAGATTTTGATGTACATTCATTTTCCCATTATTTGCGTTAAAAACCGGAAGTACGTCACAACAATGTGGAAACTAACGATAATTAGCACAATTGGGCTAATGTACACCATAATTACTCACAAAATAATTTTTTAATCGATAACATATCAAGTTACCCATAAAAAGGTATGTATATTGCTATATAACAACCCGTAAAGCAGGCGTGTCGTAACAATACACAGATTTTTCGATGAAAAAATTGTATATAAATTCGAGCAAAAAGTTATAATTCTCAATTGCAACGGGTTGTTGCAATTCACACAACATAACTTGTCAGTTGGAATAGTCAGGTTGTGTTTTATCATGAATTCCACCGTTCGCCCGTGCTAGATGGTTAGGGTATATGTGGGTTTTAAGGGTTGGTCAGATGTTTTGGCACGGGTTGTTATAGCAATGCACTTCCCTACATGGAATTTTGATGTACATTCATTTTCCCATTATTTGCGTTATAAACCGGAAGTACGTCACAACATTGTGGAAACTAACGATAATTAGCACAATTGGGCTAATGTACACCATAATTACTCACAAAATAATTTTTTAATCGATAAAATATCAAGTTATTGAATTTTTATAAGCAAAAATAATCAAGTTACCCGTAAAAAAGTATGTATATTGCTATATAACAACCCGTAAAGCAGGCGTGTCGTAACAATACACAGATTTTTCGATGGAAAAATTGTATATAAATCCGAGCAAAAAGTTATAATTCTCAATTGCAACGGGTTGTTGCAGTTCACACAACACAACTTGACAGTTGGAATAGTCAGGTTGTGTTTTTTCATGAATTCCACCGTTCGCCCGTGCTAGATGGTTTGGGTATTTGTGGGTATTTTTGGGTTTTTAGGGTTGGTCAGAGGTTTTGGCACGGGTTGTTATAGCAATGCACTTCCCTACATGGAATTTTGATGCACATTCATTTTCCCATTATTTGCGTTAAAAACCGGAAGTACGTCACAACAATGTGGAAACTAACGATAATTAGCACAATTGGGCTAATGTACACCATAATTACTCACGTAATAATTTTTTAATCGATAACATACCAAGTTATTGAATTTAGAAAATTTTTATAAGCAAAATGCGGAAATGGCTATAACACCCTGTGAGAAGGCCCTATTCAGCATTTTGAAATTTTGGCAAGGATAAATCACTATGACAAAGCTGCCCCAATGCTAAAAAATTACAAAAAAAATTTAGAAACACGGAATTTTGATGTACATTCATTTTCCCATTATTTGCTTTAAAAAACTGGAAGTACGTCACAACAATGAAGAAACTAACGATAATTAGCACAATTGGGCTAATGTACACCATAATTACTCACGAAATAATTTTTTAATCGATAACATATCAAGTTACCCGTAAAAAGGTATGTATATTGCTATATAACAACCCGTAAAGCAGGCGTGTCGTAACAATACACAGATTTTTCGATGAAAAAATTGTATATAAATTGGAGCAAAAAGTTATAATTCTCAATACATTCTCAATGAAGGTAGCCTTAGACTTCAACGTCAACACGCTGATGTTTTTCTTTACCGAAAAAAAAAATCAAAACTATTAAAAAAACTAAAAAAACACGATAAAAATAGGTATACAACGCTCGCGGAGCGGAATATTTCGCCTAAAAATACTAATAATAATAATAAAGAACAAATAAGACAAGGAAAAAGGAAAAATTAAATAACCACAATCCTTAAAACGAAAGAGAACAATATTAGTGTCAAAAAAGTGCACCAAAGACACAAATAATTGTCAGTGGCTTAAAACAAATCAAAAACAATTCGTGTAGACCACTACATAAGGCAAGAATGCCAAAAAAAAAAAGTGGTGGCTCGCCACCAATCGATGAAAGAATGCTTAGCTACATAAACAAGCACGTCAGTAAATTATTAAATAAGTCTATCCAGACAATCACCAACAACATAATGAGCAAGCTAGAACTAGCTCCTTCTTCAAGCAACTCGCAAGCGGCGGGTCTCCCCAAAACAACTGCTCCCACTAACACCGAGGGTGGCAACATGAAACGGGCTGGAGGCAGCTCGATCGATTCGATTAAGGCCGTCGACACGAAGCGCCAGCGCAGCAACAACGAAAATCAGGTGTCTGAAGACGTACGGCAGACCGTCAAAAAGCTAATCAATAGCGACGATTACTCATCTGGCTCTGACTCAGACATGGACGAGGACGTGGATCCCACATACAACCTACCAAACACCGAGATGGGTGGTAAATTCGAAAAATTGAATACAGATGTACCTGCGGAAATAAATTTGCCAGTGCAAAAGGCCTCTAGGCAAAGCAAACCACCACCGATCATCCTAAAAGGCTTTGACAGCAACAAAATACAACAGCTAAAAGGAATCACAAACGAGCACAAGGAAACTCTGCTTAGAATTTACCGAGATAGCACCGTGGTTTACACCACAACAACCGAGGACCATAAAAATATTGTGGAGAAGCTGAAGCAAGCTGACCAACGTTTTTACACTTACAACTACAAAAGCAATCGGCCTAAAGTTATGATACTAAAGGGTATTCACCAGGAGACGGCCACTGAAGACATAAAAAATGACCTCTTAAGCAAAGGCCTTAAAGTAATCAATGTCTACCCCACATTAAAAAAAACAAGGGACAACAACGGCACGGAGAAGCAGGTGAAACTCCCATGCTTCACGGTATCGTTCGAACACGACACAAAAAATTCGGATATCGTAGTATTTGGAGGATGCTGCGGATATAAAATCATTTGGGAAACAAAGCGAAAGCAGCCGGTAACACAATGTCGAAAGTGTCAGGCGTTTGGACACGTTGCATCAGCCTGTAATATGGGGTTCCGATGTGTGAAGTGTGCCGGTACTCATGCCCCTGGCAACTGCCCTATCAACCAAGAAGCCGAAGCAAATAATGGTACACCTTCAGCAGAAACAACACCAGTTAAATGTGCGAACTGCGCTGGAGTGCACGTCGCAAGTTTTTCCGGATGTCAGGAGAGGACGCAGTACCTGGGTAAGCTAAATAAGGCCAAAAACCTAAAAACAAACATAAAATCAGATAAACGGCCTGAAGGCAATTCATTCAAATCAAATTTTGTAAAACCAGGGGTTTCATTCTCTGATCATTTCAAAAACAACACTGAGTCCGATTTTAATTCTAATAATTCACCTGGATTCTCTCAGCCGAACGAGAGCTCGGGTAACGTCACGGGTGGACTAGGCGAGTTTATAGGTCTTTCTCAGCAGCTTTTCGGAGTTAGCTTTTTTTCCCTAACTGGCCAGGTATCTGGCTTTCTGTCCAAGTTAAAATTAATTCAGGACATTGCCGACCGTAAGGCTATGTATCTGAGCTTTGTTTGTCAATTTCTAAAGTGAAAGTCTTAGGCTTAAACTGCAACAGTTTAGTTAACGTCACGCGTCGTCAGGAGCTGAGGTTTCTCTTAAAAGCTCATAATCCTCATTTTGTCTGTCTTAACGAAACTAGACTGTCGGCCTGCCACAGTCTAAAAGTATCAAATTATTCGATATATAGAACCGACTCAAAGCCACGGGGTTCCGGGGGCACGGCAGTTTTGGTCCGGAAGGACATTCTACATTCAAAACCAAAAGCTTTTATCAACGAAAACTATACGGCGACCATGGTACATATTGGGACTGGAGAAAACTCATTTCTGCTGGCGGCCGTATACTTTCGAAAAATAGTGTCGGCTGACATTGCTAGGCTTCTCAGACATGCAGACAAAGTAGTGCTCTGCGGGGACTTCAACGCCAAACACCCTCTTTGGAATTGCTACAAATCAAACACAAACGGCAAAAGGCTCTTTGAGTACTGCGAAGCAAACGAGATCCGTATTCTTTTTCCCTCCGAGTGCACTCGAGGTGACGCAGTACTGGATATCGCTATATCCAAAAATATTCATGTGGAGGACAACATGGAGGCATTACAAGAATTCTGTTCAGACCATTTGCCGATTGTGTTTGACATTCCCGACAAACTAAATATTTTCCATCAAACGGATAGGATTAAGGTCCCGGATATAAAAAATGCGGATTGGGATGGCTTTAGGCACTTTATACACCAAAAAATCGCTCCGTCAAATAAGTGCGAGATAGTATCAACCGAGGACATCGACCAGAGGGTGTCAAGCTTCTCTAGTATTATCACAAAAGCATTTAACAAATTCGTTCCTAACTGTGACACAAGTGAATATGCTCTGCCAGACAATATTGTAAGTCTAATTAAACTTAGGAATTACGTTAGAAACAGGCACAGGAAGGCACCCCTCATTTTTACCTCCACCTTGGTCAACCGCATCACGAGGAATATTCATGACGCGATTCGACAGTCTTGGCGGGACGATATTAGCAAAAAACTATCCACTATAAAGCCTGATAAGTCAAACTTATACAAGAGCATAAGAGGTATCATGCCTGCAGGAAATAGAACCCTAATACTTGAGGACCAAGATGGTCCCGTCATTGACCCCACAGTTGTGGCGAACAAAATGGCTGACTATTATGAATCAGTATTCAGCGGATCTGATCACGTGGCCAGACCTGAAATTGTGGAAGAGGTTGCGAATTTCGTCTCCTCATACCCTACCCCATTTAGCAAAGAAAGCTTAGCAGAGATCGAAACCAACTCTGACGAGATAGCCAGCTACGTTAGCAGGTTAAAAAACAAAAAAACACCGGGTGTAGACAGTATTTCTAATCGGGCCATTAAAAATCTACCAAAGTCTGGTTTTTTTCAATTAGCAACTATAATCAATGCTATGTTCAGGTGTGCACACTTCCCCGACTGTTGGAAGCTGTCTAAAATAATTTTTATACCCAAACCCGGGAAGCCTTGTAGACCAGAACATACTAGGCCGATCAGTCTGCTCAGCGGACTCAGTAAGATTGCGGAGAGGATCATTTACTGCAGGCTATGGGACTCCTGTCGCCACCTGATTCCTGAATTTCAGTTTGGGTTTGTTCCACATAGATCATCCACGGAGGCTATTATGAGACTGACAAATCAAGTAAAGAAGGCTAAAATTCGTCGTAAAACAACTTCAATCGCCTTGCTGGACATTAGGAAGGCCTTTGACTCAGTGTGGCACATTGGTTTATTATCAAAATTAATTCGAGGAGGAGTTTGCCCGGTATTGATCGCTCTGATTAGAGCTTACTTACAAAATCGCAAATTTTACGTTAGTACTGACAATACTTTCATTTCTGAGACAAAAAAAATATCTGCTGGTGTCCCTCAGGGCTCTGTACTGGGTCCACTGCTCTACGTAATATTTACAAACGACATTCCAACTCCTACTACTAAGGACACGTGGGTCCAAGTGTACGCCGACGACACCACCGTTTTCTGTTCAAACTACAGCGCTTACCAATGTTCGATAAGAATACAAAAGTATCTCGACTCCTTGACAGAGTATTTTTGCGAATGGAACATTGCCATAAATGCTTCCAAAACTCAGCTATTGGTTATTAGACCTACTTATAAGCATCGTAACAAGTTCAAGGATGTAATTCCGTTAAGGGTAAACGACCAGGTAGTCGAAATTGTGGACAAGGCTAGATACCTTGGTGTCACTTTCGATAAAAACCTGAATTTTGGCACACACATAAATGAAGTACGCAGACGGGCAGCGATGGCCTTCCAGAAGCTGTACCCGCTTCTCTGCAGCAGTAGTGTTCTCGACCACTCCAATAAACTATTAATTTATAAGCTATTTATAAGACCCATAATTATGTACGCCGCACCGGCTTGGTATGATTTGAGCAACAAAGGTCAAAAAATGGCTATTCAAAGAATCCAAAATAAGGCACTCAGATTCGCATTTGATTCTTGGCCCCGTCCACCTGATTTTAGGCATGAGCCCTGTTCTGTCCTACACAAAAAAGCTGACACTCTGACACTGGGTGAGTTTAACGAAAAGCTGCTGTCCAATGTACTTAACAAACTTCTGTCCTCATCAAACGAGCTAATGCTCAGTATTGCCCACGGGTATTGATTAGCTGGAAACGTTTATCTGTTTGGGTTTTTGGGCTCACGTTTAGCTTAACCTAGCAAGAAGATTCATGCTTTGTTTTGTATTCATTTAGTTATAAGTCTATTATTTTATAGTTTTAAGTTGTAAATAGATAGAAAAAAAAAAAAAAAAAAAAAAAAAAATAATAATAATAATTTTCAGAAACATTTGTAATGCTTCTTAATGGGCAGAATCTGTCACTAGCGCTAAGCTTAATTTTACTATAATAACCACTAATAATATAATGTAATTTCAATCATAAAACCCCTTAGGTTACTGTTGAACACAAAGATAATTATATCTGTACAAATTTCTTGTTAAAATCGAAATCAATAAATATATATTAAAAAATAATTCTCAATTGCAACGGGTTGTTGCAATTCACACAACATAACTTGTCAGTTGGAATAGTCAGGTTGTGTTTTATCATGAATTCCACCGTTCGCCCGTGCTAGATGGTTAGGGTATATGTGGGTTTTAAGGGTTGGTCAGATGTTTTGGCACGGGTTGTTATAGCAATGCACTTCCCTACATGGAATTTTGATGTACATTCATTTTCCCATTATTTGCGTTATAAACCGGAAGTACGTCACAACATTGTGGAAACTAACGATAATTAGCACAATTGGGCTAATGTACACCATAATTACTCACAAAATAATTTTTTAATCGATAAAATATCAAGTTATTGAATTTTTATAAGCAAAAATAATCAAGTTACCCGTAAAAAAGTATGTATATTGCTATATAACAACCCGTAAAGCAGGCGTGTCGTAACAATACACAGATTTTTCGATGGAAAAATTGTATATAAATCCGAGCAAAAAGTTATAATTCTCAATTGCAACGGGTTGTTGCAGTTCACACAACACAACTTGACAGTTGGAATAGTCAGGTTGTGTTTTTTCATGAATTCCACCGTTCGCCCGTGCTAGATGGTTTGGGTATTTGTGGGTATTTGTGGGTTTTTAGGGTTGGTCAGAGGTTTTGGCACGGGTTGTTATAGCAATGCACTTCCCTACATGGAATTTTGATGCACATTCATTTTCCCATTATTTGCGTTAAAAACCGGAAGTACGTCACAACAATGTGGAAACTAACGATAATTAGCACAATTGGGCTAATGTACACCATAATTACTCACGAAATAATTTTTTAATCGATAACATACCAAGTTATTGAATTTAGAAAATTTTTATAAGCAAAATGCGGAAATGGCTATAACACCCTTGTGAGAATGCCCTATTCAGCATTTTGAAATTTTGGCAAGGATAAATCACTATAACAAAGCTACCCCAATGCTAAAAAATTACAAAAAAAATTTAGAAACACGAGATTTTGATGTACATTCATTTTCCCATTATTTGCGTTAAAAACTGGAAGTACGTCACAACAATGTGGAAACTAACGATAATTAGCACAATTGGGCTAATGTACACCATAATTACTCACGAAATAATTTTTTAATCGATAACATACCAAGTTATTGAATTTAGAAAATTTTTATAAGCAAAATGCGGAAATGGCTATAACACCCTTGTGAGAAGGCCCTATTCAGCATTTTGAAATTTTGGCAAGGATAAATCACTATAACAAAGCTACCCCAATGCTAAAAAATTACAAAAAAAATTTAGAAACACGAGATTTTGATGTACATTCATTTTCCCATTATTTGCGTTAAAAACCGGAAGTACGTCACAACAATGTGGAAACTAACGATAATTAGCACAATTGGGCTAATGTACACCATAATTACTCACGAAATAATTTTTTAATCGATAACATACCAAGTTATTGAATTTAGAAAATTTTTATAAGCAAAATGCGGAAATCGCTATAACACCCTGTAAAAAAGCCCTATCCAGCATTTTGAAATTTTGGCAAGGATAAATCACTATAACAAAGCTACCCCAATGCTAAAAAATTACAAAAAAAATTTAGAAACACGAGATTTTGATGTACATTCATTTTCCCATTATTTGCGTTAAAAACCGGAAGTACGTCACAACAATGTGGAAACTAACGATAATTAGCACAATTGGGCTAATGTACACCATAATTACTCACGTAATAATTTTTTAATCGATAACATACCAAGTTATTGAATTTAGAAAATTTTTATAAGCAAAATGCGGAAATCGCTATAACACCCTGTAAAAAAGCCCTATCCAGCATTTTGAAATTTTGGCAAGGATAAATCACTATAACAAAGCTACCCCAATGCTAAAAAATTACAAAAAAAATTTAGAAACACGAGATTTTGATGTACATTCATTTTCCCATTATTTGCGTTAAAAACCGGAAGTACGTCACAACAATGTGGAAACTAACGATAATTAGCACAATTGGGCTAATGTACACCATAATTACTCACAAAATAATTTTTTAATCGATAACATATCAAGTTACCCATAAAAAGGTATGTATATTGCTATATAACAACCCGTAAAGCAGGCGTGTCGTAACAATACACAGATTTTTCGATGAAAAAATTGTATATAAATTCGAGCAAAAAGTTATAATTCTCAATTGCAACGGGTTGTTGCAATTCACACAACATAACTTGTCAGTTGGAATAGTCAGGTTGTGTTTTATCATGAATTCCACCGTTCGCCCGTGCTAGATGGTTAGGGTATATGTGGGTTTTAAGGGTTGGTCAGATGTTTTGGCACGGGTTGTTATAGCAATGCACTTCCCTACATGGAATTTTGATGTACATTCATTTTCCCATTATTTGCGTTATAAACCGGAAGTACGTCACAACATTGTGGAAACTAACGATAATTAGCACAATTGGGCTAATGTACACCATAATTACTCACAAAATAATTTTTTAATCGATAAAATATCAAGTTATTGAATTTTTATAAGCAAAAATAATCAAGTTACCCGTAAAAAAGTATGTATATTGCTATATAACAACCCGTAAAGCAGGCGTGTCGTAACAATACACAGATTTTTCGATGGAAAAATTGTATATAAATCCGAGCAAAAAGTTATAATTCTCAATTGCAACGGGTTGTTGCAGTTCACACAACACAACTTGACAGTTGGAATAGTCAGGTTGTGTTTTTTCATGAATTCCACCGTTCGCCCGTGCTAGATGGTTTGGGTATTTGTGGGTATTTGTGGGTTTTTAGGGTTGGTCAGAGGTTTTGGCACGGGTTGTTATAGCAATGCACTTCCCTACATGGAATTTTGATGCACATTCATTTTCCCATTATTTGCGTTAAAAACCGGAAGTACGTCACAACAATGTGGAAACTAACGATAATTAGCACAATTGGGCTAATGTACACCATAATTACTCACGAAATAATTTTTTAATCGATAACATACCAAGTTATTGAATTTAGAAAATTTTTATAAGCAAAATGCGGAAATGGCTATAACACCCTTGTGAGAATGCCCTATTCAGCATTTTGAAATTTTGGCAAGGATAAATCACTATAACAAAGCTACCCCAATGCTAAAAAATTACAAAAAAAATTTAGAAACACGAGATTTTGATGTACATTCATTTTCCCATTATTTGCGTTAAAAACTGGAAGTACGTCACAACAATGTGGAAACTAACGATAATTAGCACAATTGGGCTAATGTACACCATAATTACTCACGAAATAATTTTTTAATCGATAACATACCAAGTTATTGAATTTAGAAAATTTTTATAAGCAAAATGCGGAAATGGCTATAACACCCTTGTGAGAAGGCCCTATTCAGCATTTTGAAATTTTGGCAAGGATAAATCACTATAACAAAGCTACCCCAATGCTAAAAAATTACAAAAAAAATTTAGAAACACGAGATTTTGATGTACATTCATTTTCCCATTATTTGCGTTAAAAACCGGAAGTACGTCACAACAATGTGGAAACTAACGATAATTAGCACAATTGGGCTAATGTACACCATAATTACTCACGAAATAATTTTTTAATCGATAACATACCAAGTTATTGAATTTAGAAAATTTTTATAAGCAAAATGCGGAAATCGCTATAACACCCTGTAAAAAAGCCCTATCCAGCATTTTGAAATTTTGGCAAGGATAAATCACTATAACAAAGCTACCCCAATGCTAAAAAATTACAAAAAAAATTTAGAAACACGAGATTTTGATGTACATTCATTTTCCCATTATTTGCGTTAAAAACTGGAAGTACGTCACAACAATGTGGAAACTAACGATAATTAGCACAATTGGGCTAATGTACACCATAATTACTCACGTAATAATTTTTTAATCGATAACATACCAAGTTATTGAATTTAGAAAATTTTTATAAGCAAAATGCGGAAATCGCTATAACACCCTGTAAAAAAGCCCTATCCAGCATTTTGAAATTTTGGCAAGGATAAATCACTATAACAAAGCTACCCCAATGCTAAAAAATTACAAAAAAAATTTAGAAACACGAGATTTTGATGTACATTCATTTTCCCATTATTTGCGTTAAAAACCGGAAGTACGTCACAACAATGTGGAAACTAACGATAATTAGCACAATTGGGCTAATGTACACCATAATTACTCACAAAATAATTTTTTAATCGATAACATATCAAGTTACCCATAAAAAGGTATGTATATTGCTATATAACAACCCGTAAAGCAGGCGTGTCGTAACAATACACAGATTTTTCGATGAAAAAATTGTATATAAATTCGAGCAAAAAGTTATAATTCTCAATTGCAACGGGTTGTTGCAATTCACACAACATAACTTGTCAGTTGGAATAGTCAGGTTGTGTTTTATCATGAATTCCACCGTTCGCCCGTGCTAGATGGTTAGGGTATATGTGGGTTTTAAGGGTTGGTCAGATGTTTTGGCACGGGTTGTTATAGCAATGCACTTCCCTACATGGAATTTTGATGTACATTCATTTTCCCATTATTTGCGTTATAAACCGGAAGTACGTCACAACATTGTGGAAACTAACGATAATTAGCACAATTGGGCTAATGTACACCATAATTACTCACAAAATAATTTTTTAATCGATAAAATATCAAGTTATTGAATTTTTATAAGCAAAAATAATCAAGTTACCCGTAAAAAAGTATGTATATTGCTATATAACAACCCGTAAAGCAGGCGTGTCGTAACAATACACAGATTTTTCGATGGAAAAATTGTATATAAATCCGAGCAAAAAGTTATAATTCTCAATTGCAACGGGTTGTTGCAGTTCACACAACACAACTTGACAGTTGGAATAGTCAGGTTGTGTTTTTTCATGAATTCCACCGTTCGCCCGTGCTAGATGGTTTGGGTATTTGTGGGTATTTGTGGGTTTTTAGGGTTGGTCAGAGGTTTTGGCACGGGTTGTTATAGCAATGCACTTCCCTACATGGAATTTTGATGCACATTCATTTTCCCATTATTTGCGTTAAAAACCGGAAGTACGTCACAACAATGTGGAAACTAACGATAATTAGCACAATTGGGCTAATGTACACCATAATTACTCACGTAATAATTTTTTAATCGATAACATACCAAGTTATTGAATTTAGAAAATTTTTATAAGCAAAATGCGGAAATGGCTATAACACCCTGTGAGAAGGCCCTATTCAGCATTTTGAAATTTTGGCAAGGATAAATCACTATGACAAAGCTGCCCCAATGCTAAAAAATTACAAAAAAAATTTAGAAACACGGAATTTTGATGTACATTCATTTTCCCATTATTTGCTTTAAAAAACTGGAAGTACGTCACAACAATGAAGAAACTAACGATAATTAGCACAATTGGGCTAATGTACACCATAATTACTCACGAAATAATTTTTTAATCGATAACATATCAAGTTACCCGTAAAAAGGTATGTATATTGCTATATAACAACCCGTAAAGCAGGCGTGTCGTAACAATACACAGATTTTTCGATGAAAAAATTGTATATAAATTCGAGCAAAAAGTTATAATTCTCAATTGCAACGGGTTGTTGCAATTCACACAACATAACTTGTCAGTTGGAATAGTCAGGTTGTGTTTTATCATGAATTCCACCGTTCGCCCGTGCTAGATGGTTAGGGTATATGTGGGTTTTAAGGGTTGGTCAGATGTTTTGGCACGGGTTGTTATAGCAATGCACTTCCCTACATGGAATTTTGATGTACATTCATTTTCCCATTATTTGCGTTATAAACCGGAAGTACGTCACAACATTGTGGAAACTAACGATAATTAGCACAATTGGGCTAATGTACACCATAATTACTCACAAAATAATTTTTTAATCGATAAAATATCAAGTTATTGAATTTTTATAAGCAAAAATAATCAAGTTACCCGTAAAAAAGTATGTATATTGCTATATAACAACCCGTAAAGCAGGCGTGTCGTAACAATACACAGATTTTTCGATGGAAAAATTGTATATAAATCCGAGCAAAAAGTTATAATTCTCAATTGCAACGGGTTGTTGCAGTTCACACAACACAACTTGACAGTTGGAATAGTCAGGTTGTGTTTTTTCATGAATTCCACCGTTCGCCCGTGCTAGATGGTTTGGGTATTTGTGGGTATTTGTGGGTTTTTAGGGTTGGTCAGAGGTTTTGGCACGGGTTGTTATAGCAATGCACTTCCCTACATGGAATTTTGATGCACATTCATTTTCCCATTATTTGCGTTAAAAACCGGAAGTACGTCACAACAATGTGGAAACTAACGATAATTAGCACAATTGGGCTAATGTACACCATAATTACTCACGAAATAATTTTTTAATCGATAACATACCAAGTTATTGAATTTAGAAAATTTTTATAAGCAAAATGCGGAAATGGCTATAACACCCTTGTGAGAAGGCCCTATTCAGCATTTTGAAATTTTGGCAAGGATAAATCACTATAACAAAGCTACCCCAATGCTAAAAAATTACAAAAAAAATTTAGAAACACGAGATTTTGATGTACATTCATTTTCCCATTATTTGCGTTAAAAACTGGAAGTACGTCACAACAATGTGGAAACTAACGATAATTAGCACAATTGGGCTAATGTACACCATAATTACTCACGAAATAATTTTTTAATCGATAACATACCAAGTTATTGAATTTAGAAAATTTTTATAAGCAAAATGCGGAAATGGCTATAACACCCTTGTGAGAAGGCCCTATTCAGCATTTTGAAATTTTGGCAAGGATAAATCACTATAACAAAGCTACCCCAATGCTAAAAAATTACAAAAAAAATTTAGAAACACGAGATTTTGATGTACATTCATTTTCCCATTATTTGCGTTAAAAACCGGAAGTACGTCACAACAATGTGGAAACTAACGATAATTAGCACAATTGGGCTAATGTACACCATAATTACTCACGTAATAATTTTTTAATCGATAACATACCAAGTTATTGAATTTAGAAAATTTTTATAAGCAAAATGCGGAAATCGCTATAACACCCTGTAAAAAAGCCCTATCCAGCATTTTGAAATTTTGGCAAGGATAAATCACTATAACAAAGCTACCCCAATGCTAAAAAATTACAAAAAAAATTTAGAAACACGAGATTTTGATGTACATTCATTTTCCCATTATTTGCGTTAAAAACCGGAAGTACGTCACAACAATGTGGAAACTAACGATAATTAGCACAATTGGGCTAATGTACACCATAATTACTCACGTAATAATTTTTTAATCGATAACATACCAAGTTATTGAATTTAGAAAATTTTTATAAGCAAAATGCGGAAATCGCTATAACACCCTGTAAAAAAGCCCTATCCAGCATTTTGAAATTTTGGCAAGGATAAATCACTATAACAAAGCTACCCCAATGCTAAAAAATTACAAAAAAAATTTAGAAACACGAGATTTTGATGTACATTCATTTTCCCATTATTTGCGTTAAAAACCGGAAGTACGTCACAACAATGTGGAAACTAACGATAATTAGCACAATTGGGCTAATGTACACCATAATTACTCACAAAATAATTTTTTAATCGATAACATATCAAGTTACCCATAAAAAGGTATGTATATTGCTATATAACAACCCGTAAAGCAGGCGTGTCGTAACAATACACAGATTTTTCGATGAAAAAATTGTATATAAATTCGAGCAAAAAGTTATAATTCTCAATTGCAACGGGTTGTTGCAATTCACACAACATAACTTGTCAGTTGGAATAGTCAGGTTGTGTTTTATCATGAATTCCACCGTTCGCCCGTGCTAGATGGTTAGGGTATATGTGGGTTTTAAGGGTTGGTCAGATGTTTTGGCACGGGTTGTTATAGCAATGCACTTCCCTACATGGAATTTTGATGTACATTCATTTTCCCATTATTTGCGTTATAAACCGGAAGTACGTCACAACATTGTGGAAACTAACGATAATTAGCACAATTGGGCTAATGTACACCATAATTACTCACAAAATAATTTTTTAATCGATAAAATATCAAGTTATTGAATTTTTATAAGCAAAAATAATCAAGTTACCCGTAAAAAAGTATGTATATTGCTATATAACAACCCGTAAAGCAGGCGTGTCGTAACAATACACAGATTTTTCGATGGAAAAATTGTATATAAATCCGAGCAAAAAGTTATAATTCTCAATTGCAACGGGTTGTTGCAGTTCACACAACACAACTTGACAGTTGGAATAGTCAGGTTGTGTTTTTTCATGAATTCCACCGTTCGCCCGTGCTAGATGGTTTGGGTATTTGTGGGTATTTGTGGGTTTTTAGGGTTGGTCAGAGGTTTTGGCACGGGTTGTTATAGCAATGCACTTCCCTACATGGAATTTTGATGCACATTCATTTTCCCATTATTTGCGTTAAAAACCGGAAGTACGTCACAACAATGTGGAAACTAACGATAATTAGCACAATTGGGCTAATGTACACCATAATTACTCACGTAATAATTTTTTAATCGATAACATACCAAGTTATTGAATTTAGAAAATTTTTATAAGCAAAATGCGGAAATGGCTATAACACCCTGTGAGAAGGCCCTATTCAGCATTTTGAAATTTTGGCAAGGATAAATCACTATGACAAAGCTGCCCCAATGCTAAAAAATTACAAAAAAAATTTAGAAACACGGAATTTTGATGTACATTCATTTTCCCATTATTTGCTTTAAAAAACTGGAAGTACGTCACAACAATGAAGAAACTAACGATAATTAGCACAATTGGGCTAATGTACACCATAATTACTCACGAAATAATTTTTTAATCGATAACATATCAAGTTACCCGTAAAAAGGTATGTATATTGCTATATAACAACCCGTAAAGCAGGCGTGTCGTAACAATACACAGATTTTTCGATGAAAAAATTGTATATAAATTGGAGCAAAAAGTTATAATTCTCAATTGCAACGGGTTGTTGCAATTCACACAACATAACTTGTCAGTTGGAATAGTCAGGTTGTGTTTTATCATGAATTCCACCGTTCGCCCGTGCTAGATGGTTAGGGTATATGTGGGTTTTAAGGGTTGGTCAGATGTTTTGGCACGGGTTGTTATAGCAATGCACTTCCCTACATGGAATTTTGATGTACATTCATTTTCCCATTATTTGCGTTATAAACCGGAAGTACGTCACAACATTGTGGAAACTAACGATAATTAGCACAATTGGGCTAATGTACACCATAATTACTCACAAAATAATTTTTTAATCGATAAAATATCAAGTTATTGAATTTTTATAAGCAAAAATAATCAAGTTACCCGTAAAAAAGTATGTATATTGCTATATAACAACCCGTAAAGCAGGCGTGTCGTAACAATACACAGATTTTTCGATGGAAAAATTGTATATAAATCCGAGCAAAAAGTTATAATTCTCAATTGCAACGGGTTGTTGCAGTTCACACAACACAACTTGACAGTTGGAATAGTCAGGTTGTGTTTTTTCATGAATTCCACCGTTCGCCCGTGCTAGATGGTTTGGGTATTTGTGGGTATTTGTGGGTTTTTAGGGTTGGTCAGAGGTTTTGGCACGGGTTGTTATAGCAATGCACTTCCCTACATGGAATTTTGATGCACATTCATTTTCCCATTATTTGCGTTAAAAACCGGAAGTACGTCACAACAATGTGGAAACTAACGATAATTAGCACAATTGGGCTAATGTACACCATAATTACTCACGAAATAATTTTTTAATCGATAACATACCAAGTTATTGAATTTAGAAAATTTTTATAAGCAAAATGCGGAAATGGCTATAACACCCTTGTGAGAATGCCCTATTCAGCATTTTGAAATTTTGGCAAGGATAAATCACTATAACAAAGCTACCCCAATGCTAAAAAATTACAAAAAAAATTTAGAAACACGAGATTTTGATGTACATTCATTTTCCCATTATTTGCGTTAAAAACTGGAAGTACGTCACAACAATGTGGAAACTAACGATAATTAGCACAATTGGGCTAATGTACACCATAATTACTCACGAAATAATTTTTTAATCGATAACATACCAAGTTATTGAATTTAGAAAATTTTTATAAGTAAAATGCGGAAATGGCTATAACACCCTTGTGAGAAGGCCCTATTCAGCATTTTGAAATTTTGGCAAGGATAAATCACTATAACAAAGCTACCCCAATGCTAAAAAATTACAAAAAAAATTTAGAAACACGAGATTTTGATGTACATTCATTTTCCCATTATTTGCGTTAAAAACCGGAAGTACGTCACAACAATGTGGAAACTAACGATAATTAGCACAATTGGGCTAATGTACACCATAATTACTCACGAAATAATTTTTTAATCGATAACATACCAAGTTATTGAATTTAGAAAATTTTTATAAGCAAAATGCGGAAATCGCTATAACACCCTGTAAAAAAGCCCTATCCAGCATTTTGAAATTTTGGCAAGGATAAATCACTATAACAAAGCTACCCCAATGCTAAAAAATTACAAAAACAATTTAGAAACACGAGATTTTGATGTACATTCATTTTCCCATTATTTGCGTTAAAAACCGGAAGTACGTCACAACAATGTGGAAACTAACGATAATTAGCACAATTGGGCTAATGTACACTATAATTACTCACGAAATAATTTTTTAATCGATAACATACCAAGTTATTGAATTTAGAAAATTTTTATAAGCAAAATGCGGAAATGGCTATAACACCCTTGTGAGAAGGCCCTATTCAGCATTTTGAAATTTTGGCAAGGATAAATCACTATAACAAAGCTACCCCAATGCTAAAAAATTACAAAAAAAATTTAGAAACACGAGATTTTGATGTACATTCATTTTCCCATTATTTGCGTTAAAAACCGGAAGTACGTCACAACAATGTGGAAACTAACGATAATTAGCACAATTGGGCTAATGTACACCATAATTACTCACGAAATAATTTTTTAATCGATAACATACCAAGTTATTGAATTTAGAAAATTTTTATAAGCAAAATGCGGAAATCGCTATAACACCCTGTAAAAAAGCCCTATCCAGCATTTTGAAATTTTGGCAAGGATAAATCACTATAACAAAGCTACCCCAATGCTAAAAAATTACAAAAAAAATTTAGAAACACGAGATTTTGATGTACATTCATTTTCCCATTATTTGCGTTAAAAACCGGAAGTACGTCACAACAATGTGGAAACTAACGATAATTAGCACAATTGGGCTAATGTACACCATAATTACTCACGAAATAATTTTTTAATCGATAACATACCAAGTTATTGAATTTAGAAAATTTTTATAAGCAAAATGCGGAAATCGCTATAACACCCTGTAAAAAAGCCCTATCCAGCATTTTGAAATTTTGGCAAGGATAAATCACTATAACAAAGCTACCCCAATGCTAAAAAATTACAAAAACAATTTAGAAACACGAGATTTTGATGTACATTCATTTTCCCATTATTTGCGTTAAAAACCGGAAGTACGTCACAACAATGTGGAAACTAACGATAATTAGCACAATTGGGCTAATGTACACCATAATTACTCACGTAATAATTTTTTAATCGATAACATACCAAGTTATTGAATTTAGAAAATTTTTATAAGCAAAATGCGGAAATCGCTATAACACCCTTGTGAGAAGGCCCTATTCAGCATTTTGAAATTTTGGCAAGGATAAATCACTATAACAAAGCTACCCCAATGCTAAAAAATTACAAAAAAAATTTAGAAACACGAGATTTTGATGTACATTCATTTTCCCATTATTTGCGTTAAAAACCGGAAGTACGTCACAACAATGTGGAAACTAACGATAATTAGCACAATTGGGCTAATGTACACCATAATTACTCACGTAATAATTTTTTAATCGATAACATACCAAGTTATTGAATTTAGAAAATTTTTATAAGCAAAATGCGGAAATGGCTATAACACCCTTGTGAGAAGGCCCTATTCAGCATTTTGAAATTTTGGCAAGGATAAATCACTATAACAAAGCTACCCCAATGCTAAAAAATTACAAAAAAAATTTAGAAACACGAGATTTTGATGTACATTCATTTTCCCATTATTTGCGTTAAAAACCGGAAGTACGTCACAACAATGTGGAAACTAACGATAATTAGCACAATTGGGCTAATGTACACCATAATTACTCACGAAATAATTTTTTAATCGATAACATACCAAGTTATTGAATTTAGAAAATTTTTATAAGCAAAATGCGGAAATCGCTATAACACCCTGTAAAAAAGCCCTATCCAGCATTTTGAAATTTTGGCAAGGATAAATCACTATAACAAAGCTACCCCAATGCTAAAAAATTACAAAAAAAATTTAGAAACACGAGATTTTGATGTACATTCATTTTCCCATTATTTGCGTTAAAAACCGGAAGTACGTCACAACAATGTGGAAACTAACGATAATTAGCACAATTGGGCTAATGTACACCATAATTACTCACGAAATAATTTTTTAATCGATAACATACCAAGTTATTGAATTTAGAAAATTTTTATAAGCAAAATGCGGAAATCGCTATAACACCCTGTAAAAAAGCCCTATCCAGCATTTTGAAATTTTGGCAAGGATAAATCACTATAACAAAGCTACCCCAATGCTAAAAAATTACAAAAAAAATTTAGAAACACGAGATTTTGATGTACATTCATTTTCCCATTATTTGCGTTAAAAACCGGAAGTACGTCACAACAATGTGGAAACTAACGATAATTAGCACAATTGGGCTAATGTACACCATAATTACTCACGTAATAATTTTTTAATCGATAACATACCAAGTTATTGAATTTAGAAAATTTTTATAAGCAAAATGCGGAAATCGCTATAACACCCTGTAAAAAAGCCCTATCCAGCATTTTGAAATTTTGGCAAGGATAAATCACTATAACAAAGCTACCCCAATGCTAAAAAATTACAAAAAAAATTTAGAAACACGAGATTTTGATGTACATTCATTTTCCCATTATTTGCGTTAAAAACCGGAAGTACGTCACAACAATGTGGAAACTAACGATAATTAGCACAATTGGGCTAATGTACACCATAATTACTCACGTAATAATTTTTTAATCGATAACATACCAAGTTATTGAATTTAGAAAATTTTTATAAGCAAAATGCGGAAATGGCTATAACACCCTTGTGAGAAGGCCCTATTCAGCATTTTGAAATTTTGGCAAGGATAAATCACTATAACAAAGCTACCCCAATGCTAAAAAATTACAAAAAAAATTTAGAAACACGAGATTTTGATGTACATTCATTTTCCCATTATTTGCGTTAAAAACCGGAAGTACGTCACAACAATGTGGAAACTAACGATAATTAGCACAATTGGGCTAATGTACACCATAATTACTCACGTAATAATTTTTTAATCGATAACATACCAAGTTATTGAATTTAGAAAATTTTTATAAGCAAAATGCGGAAATGGCTATAACACCCTTGTGAGAAGGCCCTATTCAGCATTTTGAAATTTTGGCAAGGATAAATCACTATAACAAAGCTACCCCAATGCTAAAAAATTACAAAAAAAATTTAGAAACACGAGATTTTGATGTACATTCATTTTCCCATTATTTGCGTTAAAAACCGGAAGTACGTCACAACAATGTGGAAACTAACGATAATTAGCACAATTGGGCTAATGTACACCATAATTACTCACGAAATAATTTTTTAATCGATAACATACCAAGTTATTGAATTTAGAAAATTTTTATAAGCAAAATGCGGAAATCGCTATAACACCCTGTAAAAAAGCCCTATCCAGCATTTTGAAATTTTGGCAAGGATAAATCACTATAACAAAGCTACCCCAATGCTAAAAAATTACAAAAAAAATTTAGAAACACGAGATTTTGATGTACATTCATTTTCCCATTATTTGCGTTAAAAACCGGAAGTACGTCACAACAATGTGGAAACTAACGATAATTAGCACAATTGGGCTAATGTACACCATAATTACTCACGTAATAATTTTTTAATCGATAACATACCAAGTTATTGAATTTAGAAAATTTTTATAAGCAAAATGCGGAAATCGCTATAACACCCTGTAAAAAAGCCCTATCCAGCATTTTGAAATTTTGGCAAGGATAAATCACTATAACAAAGCTACCCCAATGCTAAAAAATTACAAAAAAAATTTAGAAACACGAGATTTTGATGTACATTCATTTTCCCATTATTTGCGTTAAAAACCGGAAGTACGTCACAACAATGTGGAAACTAACGATAATTAGCACAATTGGGCTAATGTACACCATAATTACTCACGTAATAATTTTTTAATCGATAACATACCAAGTTATTGAATTTAGAAAATTTTTATAAGCAAAATGCGGAAATGGCTATAACACCCTTGTGAGAAGGCCCTATTCAGCATTTTGAAATTTTGGCAAGGATAAATCACTATAACAAAGCTACCCCAATGCTAAAAAATTACAAAAAAAATTTAGAAACACGAGATTTTGATGTACATTCATTTTCCCATTATTTGCGTTAAAAACCGGAAGTACGTCACAACAATGTGGAAACTAACGATAATTAGCACAATTGGGCTAATGTACACCATAATTACTCACGAAATAATTTTTTAATCGATAACATACCAAGTTATTGAATTTAGAAAATTTTTATAAGCAAAATGCGGAAATCGCTATAACACCCTGTAAAAAAGCCCTATCCAGCATTTTGAAATTTTGGCAAGGATAAATCACTATAACAAAGCTACCCCAATGCTAAAAAATTACAAAAAAAATTTAGAAACACGAGATTTTGATGTACATTCATTTACCCATTATTTGCGTTAAAAACCGGAAGTACGTCACAACAATGTGGAAACTAACGATAATTAGCACAATTGGGCTAATGTACACCATAATTACTCACGTAATAATTTTTTAATCGATAACATACCAAGTTATTGAATTTAGAAAATTTTTATAAGCAAAATGCGGAAATCGCTATAACACCCTGTAAAAAAGCCCTATCCAGCATTTTGAAATTTTGGCAAGGATAAATCACTATAACAAAGCTACCCCAATGCTAAAAAATTACAAAAAAAATTTAGAAACACGAGATTTTGATGTACATTCATTTTCCCATTATTTGCGTTAAAAACCGGAAGTACGTCACAACAATGTGGAAACTAACGATAATTAGCACAATTGGGCTAATGTACACCATAATTACTCACGTAATAATTTTTTAATCGATAACATACCAAGTTATTGAATTTAGAAAATTTTTATAAGCAAAATGCGGAAATGGCTATAACACCCTTGTGAGAAGGCCCTATTCAGCATTTTGAAATTTTGGCAAGGATAAATCACTATAACAAAGCTACCCCAATGCTAAAAAATTACAAAAAAAATTTAGAAACACGAGATTTTGATGTACATTCATTTTCCCATTATTTGCGTTAAAAACCGGAAGTACGTCACAACAATGTGGAAACTAACGATAATTAGCACAATTGGGCTAATGTACACCATAATTACTCACGTAATAATTTTTTAATCGATAACATACCAAGTTATTGAATTTAGAAAATTTTTATAAGCAAAATGCGGAAATCGCTATAACACCCTGTAAAAAAGCCCTATCCAGCATTTTGAAATTTTGGCAAGGATAAATCACTATAACAAAGCTACCCCAATGCTAAAAAATTACAAAAAAAATTTAGAAACACGAGATTTTGATGTACATTCATTTTCCCATTATTTGCGTTAAAAACCGGAAGTACGTCACAACAATGTGGAAACTAACGATAATTAGCACAATTGGGCTAATGTACACCATAATTACTCACGTAATAATTTTTTAATCGATAACATACCAAGTTATTGAATTTAGAAAATTTTTATAAGCAAAATGCGGAAATCGCTATAACACCCTGTAAAAAAGCCCTATCCCGCATTTTGAAATTTTGGCAAGGATAAATCACTATAACAAAGCTACCCCAATGCTAAAAAATTACAAAAAAAATTAAGAAACACGAGATTTTGATGTACATTCATTTTCCCATTATTTGCGTTAAAAACCGGAAGTACGTCACAACAATGTGGAAACTAACGATAATTAGCACAATTGGGCTAATGTACACCATAATTACTCACGAAATAATTTTTTAATCGATAACATACCAAGTTATTGAATTTAGAAAATTTTTATAAGCAAAATGCGGAAATGGCTATAACACCCTTGTGAGAAGGCCCTATTCAGCATTTTGAAATTTTGGCAAGGATAAATCACTATAACAAAGCTACCCCAATGCTAAAAAATTACAAAAAAAATTTAGAAACACGAGATTTTGATGTACATTCATTTTCCCATTATTTGCGTTAAAAACCGGAAGTACGTCACAACAATGTGGAAACTAACGATAATTAGCACAATTGGGCTAATGTACACCATAATTACTCACGAAATAATTTTTTAATCGATAACATACCAAGTTATTGAATTTAGAAAATTTTTATAAGCAAAATGCGGAAATCGCTATAACACCCTGTAAAAAAGCCCTATCCAGCATTTTGAAATTTTGGCAAGGATAAATCACTATAACAAAGCTACCCCAATGCTAAAAAATTACAAAAAAAATTTAGAAACACGAGATTTTGATGTACATTCATTTACCCATTATTTGCGTTAAAAACCGGAAGTACGTCACAACAATGTGGAAACTAACGATAATTAGCACAATTGGGCTAATGTACACCATAATTACTCACGTAATAATTTTTTAATCGATAACATACCAAGTTATTGAATTTAGAAAATTTTTATAAGCAAAATGCGGAAATCGCTATAACACCCTGTAAAAAAGCCCTATCCAGCATTTTGAAATTTTGGCAAGGATAAATCACTATAACAAAGCTACCCCAATGCTAAAAAATTACAAAAAAAATTTAGAAACACGAGATTTTGATGTACATTCATTTTCCCATTATTTGCGTTAAAAACCGGAAGTACGTCACAACAATGTGGAAACTAACGATAATTAGCACAATTGGGCTAATGTACACCATAATTACTCACGTAATAATTTTTTAATCGATAACATACCAAGTTATTGAATTTAGAAAATTTTTATAAGCAAAATGCGGAAATGGCTATAACACCCTTGTGAGAAGGCCCTATTCAGCATTTTGAAATTTTGGCAAGGATAAATCACTATAACAAAGCTACCCCAATGCTAAAAAATTACAAAAAAAATTTAGAAACACGAGATTTTGATGTACATTCATTTTCCCATTATTTGCGTTAAAAACCGGAAGTACGTCACAACAATGTGGAAACTAACGATAATTAGCACAATTGGGCTAATGTACACCATAATTACTCACGTAATAATTTTTTAATCGATAACATACCAAGTTATTGAATTTAGAAAATTTTTATAAGCAAAATGCGGAAATCGCTATAACACCCTGTAAAAAAGCCCTATCCAGCATTTTGAAATTTTGGCAAGGATAAATCACTATAACAAAGCTACCCCAATGCTAAAAAATTACAAAAAAAATTTAGAAACACGAGATTTTGATGTACATTCATTTTCCCATTATTTGCGTTAAAAACCGGAAGTACGTCACAACAATGTGGAAACTAACGATAATTAGCACAATTGGGCTAATGTACACCATAATTACTCACGTAATAATTTTTTAATCGATAACATACCAAGTTATTGAATTTAGAAAATTTTTATAAGCAAAATGCGGAAATCGCTATAACACCCTGTAAAAAAGCCCTATCCCGCATTTTGAAATTTTGGCAAGGATAAATCACTATAACAAAGCTACCCCAATGCTAAAAAATTACAAAAAAAATTAAGAAACACGAGATTTTGATGTACATTCATTTTCCCATTATTTGCGTTAAAAACCGGAAGTACGTCACAACAATGTGGAAACTAACGATAATTAGCACAATTGGGCTAATGTACACCATAATTACTCACGAAATAATTTTTTAATCGATAACATACCAAGTTATTGAATTTAGAAAATTTTTATAAGCAAAATGCGGAAATGGCTATAACACCCTTGTGAGAAGGCCCTATTCAGCATTTTGAAATTTTGGCAAGGATAAATCACTATAACAAAGCTACCCCAATGCTAAAAAATTACAAAAAAAATTTAGAAACACGAGATTTTGATGTACATTCATTTTCCCATTATTTGCGTTAAAAACCGGAAGTACGTCACAACAATGTGGAAACTAACGATAATTAGCACAATTGGGCTAATGTACACCATAATTACTCACGAAATAATTTTTTAATCGATAACATACCAAGTTATTGAATTTAGAAAATTTTTATAAGCAAAATGCGGAAATCGCTATAACACCCTGTAAAAAAGCCCTATCCAGCATTTTGAAATTTTGGCAAGGATAAATCACTATAACAAAGCTACCCCAATGCTAAAAAATTACAAAAAAAATTTAGAAACACGAGATTTTGATGTACATTCATTTACCCATTATTTGCGTTAAAAACCGGAAGTACGTCACAACAATGTGGAAACTAACGATAATTAGCACAATTGGGCTAATGTACACCATAATTACTCACGAAATAATTTTTTAATCGATAACATACCAAGTTATTGAATTTAGAAAATTTTTATAAGCAAAATGCGGAAATCGCTATAACACCCTGTAAAAAAGCCCTATCCAGCATTTTGAAATTTTGGCAAGGATAAATCACTATAACAAAGCTACCCCAATGCTAAAAAATTACAAAAAAAATTTAGAAACACGAGATTTTGATGTACATTCATTTTCCCATTATTTGCGTTAAAAACCGGAAGTACGTCACAACAATGTGGAAACTAACGATAATTAGCACAATTGGGCTAATGTACACCATAATTACTCACGTAATAATTTTTTAATCGATAACATACCAAGTTATTGAATTTAGAAAATTTTTATAAGCAAAATGCGGAAATGGCTATAACACCCTTGTGAGAAGGCCCTATTCAGCATTTTGAAATTTTGGCAAGGATAAATCACTATAACAAAGCTACCCCAATGCTAAAAAATTACAAAAAAAATTTAGAAACACGAGATTTTGATGTACATTCATTTTCCCATTATTTGCGTTAAAAACCGGAAGTACGTCACAACAATGTGGAAACTAACGATAATTAGCACAATTGGGCTAATGTACACCATAATTACTCACGAAATAATTTTTTAATCGATAACATACCAAGTTATTGAATTTAGAAAATTTTTATAAGCAAAATGCGGAAATCGCTATAACACCCTGTAAAAAAGCCCTATCCAGCATTTTGAAATTTTGGCAAGGATAAATCACTATAACAAAGCTACCCCAATGCTAAAAAATTACAAAAAAAATTTAGAAACACGAGATTTTGATGTACATTCATTTTCCCATTATTTGCGTTAAAAACCGGAAGTACGTCACAACAATGTGGAAACTAACGATAATTAGCACAATTGGGCTAATGTACACCATAATTACTCACGAAATAATTTTTTAATCGATAACATACCAAGTTATTGAATTTAGAAAATTTTTATAAGCAAAATGCGGAAATCGCTATAACACCCTGTAAAAAAGCCCTATCCAGCATTTTGAAATTTTGGCAAGGATAAATCACTATAACAAAGCTACCCCAATGCTAAAAAATTACAAAAAAAATTTAGAAACACGAGATTTTGATGTACATTCATTTTCCCATTATTTGCGTTAAAAACCGGAAGTACGTCACAACAATGTGGAAACTAACGATAATTAGCACAATTGGGCTAATGTACACCATAATTACTCACGTAATAATTTTTTAATCGATAACATACCAAGTTATTGAATTTAGAAAATTTTTATAAGCAAAATGCGGAAATCGCTATAACACCCTGTAAAAAAGCCCTATCCAGCATTTTGAAATTTTGGCAAGGATAAATCACTATAACAAAGCTACCCCAATGCTAAAAAATTACAAAAAAAATTTAGAAACACGAGATTTTGATGTACATTCATTTTCCCATTATTTGCGTTAAAAACCGGAAGTACGTCACAACAATGTGGAAACTAACGATAATTAGCACAATTGGGCTAATGTACACCATAATTACTCACGTAATAATTTTTTAATCGATAACATACCAAGTTATTGAATTTAGAAAATTTTTATAAGCAAAATGCGGAAATGGCTATAACACCCTGTGAGAAGGCCCTATTCAGCATTTTGAAATTTTGGCAAGGATAAATCACTATGACAAAGCTGCCCCAATGCTAAAAAATTACAAAAAAAATTTAGAAACACGGAATTTTGATGTACATTCATTTTCCCATTATTTGCTTTAAAAAACTGGAAGTACGTCACAACAATGAAGAAACTAACGATAATTAGCACAATTGGGCTAATGTACACCATAATTACTCACGAAATAATTTTTTAATCGATAACATATCAAGTTACCCGTAAAAAGGTATGTATATTGCTATATAACAACCCGTAAAGCAGGCGTGTCGTAACAATACACAGATTTTTCGATGAAAAAATTGTATATAAATTGGAGCAAAAAGTTATAATTCTCAATTGCAACGGGTTGTTGCAATTCACACAACATAACTTGTCAGTTGGAATAGTCAGGTTGTGTTTTATCATGAATTCCACCGTTCGCCCGTGCTAGATGGTTAGGGTATATGTGGGTTTTAAGGGTTGGTCATATGTTTGGCAAGGGTTGTTATAGCAATGCACTTCCCTACATGGAAAAATAATTTTTTAATCGATAACATATCAAGTTATTGAATTTAGAAAATTTTTTATAAGCAAAATGCGGAAATGGCTATAACACCCTTGTGAGAATGCCCTATTCAGCATTTTGAAATTTTGGCAAGGATAAATCACTATAACAAAGCTACCCCAATGCTAAAAAATTACAAAAAAAATTTAGAAACACGAGATTTTGATGTACATTCATTTTCCCATTATTTGCGTTAAAAACCGGAAGTACGTCACAACAATGTGGAAACTAACGATAATTAGCACAATTGGGCTAATGTACACCATAATTACTCACGTAATAATTTTTTAATCGATAACATACCAAGTTATTGAATTTAGAAAATTTTTATAAGCAAAATGCGGAAATGGCTATAACACCCTTGTGAGAAGGCCCTATTCAGCATTTTGAAATTTTGGCAAGGATAAATCACTATAACAAAGCTACCCCAATGCTAAAAAATTACAAAAAAAATTTAGAAACACGAGATTTTGATGTACATTCATTTTCCCATTATTTGCGTTAAAAACCGGAAGTACGTCACAACAATGTGGAAACTAACGATAATTAGCACAATTGGGCTAATGTACACCATAATTACTCACGAAATAATTTTTTAATCGATAACATACCAAGTTATTGAATTTAGAAAATTTTTATAAGCAAAATGCGGAAATGGCTATAACACCCTTGTGAGAAGGCCCTATTCAGCATTTTGAAATTTTGGCAAGGATAAATCACTATAACAAAGCTACCCCAATGCTAAAAAATTACAAAAAAAATTTAGAAACACGAGATTTTGATGTACATTCATTTTCCCATTATTTGCGTTAAAAACCGGAAGTACGTCACAACAATGTGGAAACTAACGATAATTAGCACAATTGGGCTAATGTACACCATAATTACTCACGAAATAATTTTTTAATCGATAACATACCAAGTTATTGAATTTAGAAAATTTTTATAAGCAAAATGCGGAAATGGCTATAACACCCTTGTGAGAAGGCCCTATTCAGCATTTTGAAATTTTGGCAAGGATAAATCACTATAACAAAGCTACCCCAATGCTAAAAAATTACAAAAAAAATTTAGAAACACGAGATTTTGATGTACATTCATTTTCCCATTATTTGCGTTAAAAACCGGAAGTACGTCACAACAATGTGGAAACTAACGATAATTAGCACAATTGGGCTAATGTACACCATAATTACTCACGAAATAATTTTTTAATCGATAACATACCAAGTTATTGAATTTAGAAAATTTTTATAAGCAAAATGCGGAAATGGCTATAACACCCTTGTGAGAAGGCCCTATTCAGCATTTTGAAATTTTGGCAAGGATAAATCACTATAACAAAGCTACCCCAATGCTAAAAAATTACAAAAAAAATTTAGAAACACGAGATTTTGATGTACATTCATTTTCCCATTATTTGCGTTAAAAACCGGAAGTACGTCACAACAATGTGGAAACTAACGATAATTAGCACAATTGGGCTAATGTACACCATAATTACTCACGAAATAATTTTTTAATCGATAACATACCAAGTTATTGAATTTAGAAAATTTTTATAAGCAAAATGCGGAAATGGCTATAACACCCTTGTGAGAAGGCCCTATTCAGCATTTTGAAATTTTGGCAAGGATAAATCACTATAACAAAGCTACCCCAATGCTAAAAAATTACAAAAAAAATTTAGAAACACGAGATTTTGATGTACATTCATTTTCCCATTATTTGCGTTAAAAACCGGAAGTACGTCACAACAATGTGGAAACTAACGATAATTAGCACAATTGGGCTAATGTACACCATAATTACTCACGAAATAATTTTTTAATCGATAACATACCAAGTTATTGAATTTAGAAAATTTTTATAAGCAAAATGCGGAAATGGCTATAACACCCTTGTGAGAAGGCCCTATTCAGCATTTTGAAATTTTGGCAAGGATAAATCACTATAACAAAGCTACCCCAATGCTAAAAAATTACAAAAAAAATTTAGAAACACGAGATTTTGATGTACATTCATTTTCCCATTATTTGCGTTAAAAACCGGAAGTACGTCACAACAATGTGGAAACTAACGATAATTAGCACAATTGGGCTAATGTACACCATAATTACTCACGAAATAATTTTTTAATCGATAACATACCAAGTTATTGAATTTAGAAAATTTTTATAAGCAAAATGCGGAAATGGCTATAACACCCTTGTGAGAAGGCCCTATTCAGCATTTTGAAATTTTGGCAAGGATAAATCACTATAACAAAGCTACCCCAATGCTAAAAAATTACAAAAAAAATTTAGAAACACGAGATTTTGATGTACATTCATTTTCCCATTATTTGCGTTAAAAACCGGAAGTACGTCACAACAATGTGGAAACTAACGATAATTAGCACAATTGGGCTAATGTACACCATAATTACTCACGAAATAATTTTTTAATCGATAACATACCAAGTTATTGAATTTAGAAAATTTTTATAAGCAAAATGCGGAAATCGCTATAACACCCTGTAAAAAAGCCCTATCCAGCATTTTGAAATTTTGGCAAGGATAAATCACTATAACAAAGCTACCCCAATGCTAAAAAATTACAAAAAAAATTTAGAAACACGAGATTTTGATGTACATTCATTTTCCCATTATTTGCGTTAAAAACCGGAAGTACGTCACAACAATGTGGAAACTAACGATAATTAGCACAATTGGGCTAATGTACACCATAATTACTCACGAAATAATTTTTTAATCGATAACATACCATGTTATTGAATTTTTGTAAGCAAAAATAATCAAGTTACCCGTAAAAAGTATGTATATTGCTATATAACAACCCGTAAAGCAGGCGTGTCGTAACAATACACAGATTTTTCGATGAAAAATTGTATATAAATCCGAGCAAAAAGTTATAATTCTCAATTGCAACGGGTTGTTGCAGTTCACACAACACAACTTGACAGTTGGAATAGTCAGGTTGTGTTTTTTCATGAATTCCACCGTTCGCCCGTGCTAGATGGTTAGGGTATATGTGGGTTTTAAGGGTTTTGGAACGGGTTGTTATAGCAATGCACTTCCCTACATGGAAAAATAATTTTTTAATCGATAACATATCAAGTTATTGAATTTAGAAAATTTTTTATAAGTAAAATGCGGAAATGGCTATAACACCCTTGTGAGAAGGCCCTATTCAGCATTTTGAAATTTTGGCAAGGATAAATCACTATAACAAAGCTACCCCAATGCTAAAAAATTACAAAAAAAATTTAGAAACACGAGATTTTGATGTACATTCATTTTCCCATTATTTGCGTTAAAAACCGGAAGTACGTCACAACAATGTGGAAACTAACGATAATTAGCACAATTGGGCTAATGTACACCATAATTACTCACGAAATAATTTTTTAATCGATAACATACCAAGTTATTGAATTTAGAAAATTTTTATAAGCAAAATGCGGAAATCGCTATAACACCCTGTAAAAAAGCCCTATCCAGCATTTTGAAATTTTGGCAAGGATAAATCACTATAACAAAGCTACCCCAATGCTAAAAAATTACAAAAAAAATTTAGAAACACGAGATTTTGATGTACATTCATTTTCCCATTATTTGCGTTAAAAACCGGAAGTACGTCACAACAATGTGGAAACTAACGATAATTAGCACAATTGGGCTAATGTACACCATAATTACTCACGTAATAATTTTTTAATCGATAACATACCAAGTTATTGAATTTAGAAAATTTTTATAAGCAAAATGCGGAAATCGCTATAACACCCTGTAAAAAAGCCCTATCCAGCATTTTGAAATTTTGGCAAGGATAAATCACTATAACAAAGCTACCCCAATGCTAAAAAATTACAAAAAAAATTTAGAAACACGAGATTTTGATGTACATTCATTTTCCCATTATTTGCGTTAAAAACCGGAAGTACGTCACAACAATGTGGAAACTAACGATAATTAGCACAATTGGGCTAATGTACACCATAATTACTCACGTAATAATTTTTTAATCGATAACATACCAAGTTATTGAATTTAGAAAATTTTTATAAGCAAAATGCGGAAATGGCTATAACACCCTTGTGAGAAGGCCCTATTCAGCATTTTGAAATTTTGGCAAGGATAAATCACTATAACAAAGCTACCCCAATGCTAAAAAATTACAAAAAAAATTTAGAAACACGAGATTTTGATGTACATTCATTTTCCCATTATTTGCGTTAAAAACCGGAAGTACGTCACAACAATGTGGAAACTAACGATAATTAGCACAATTGGGCTAATGTACACCATAATTACTCACGTAATAATTTTTTAATCGATAACATACCAAGTTATTGAATTTAGAAAATTTTTATAAGCAAAATGCGGAAATGGCTATAACACCCTTGTGAGAAGGCCCTATTCAGCATTTTGAAATTTTGGCAAGGATAAATCACTATAACAAAGCTACCCCAATGCTAAAAAATTACAAAAAAAATTTAGAAACACGAGATTTTGATGTACATTCATTTTCCCATTATTTGCGTTAAAAACCGGAAGTACGTCACAACAATGTGGAAACTAACGATAATTAGCACAATTGGGCTAATGTACACCATAATTACTCACGAAATAATTTTTTAATCGATAACATACCAAGTTATTGAATTTAGAAAATTTTTATAAGCAAAATGCGGAAATCGCTATAACACCCTGTAAAAAAGCCCTATCCAGCATTTTGAAATTTTGGCAAGGATAAATCACTATAACAAAGCTACCCCAATGCTAAAAAATTACAAAAAAAATTTAGAAACACGAGATTTTGATGTACATTCATTTTCCCATTATTTGCGTTAAAAACCGGAAGTACGTCACAACAATGTGGAAACTAACGATAATTAGCACAATTGGGCTAATGTACACCATAATTACTCACGTAATAATTTTTTAATCGATAACATACCAAGTTATTGAATTTAGAAAATTTTTATAAGCAAAATGCGGAAATCGCTATAACACCCTGTAAAAAAGCCCTATCCAGCATTTTGAAATTTTGGCAAGGATAAATCACTATAACAAAGCTACCCCAATGCTAAAAAATTACAAAAAAAATTTAGAAACACGAGATTTTGATGTACATTCATTTTCCCATTATTTGCGTTAAAAACCGGAAGTACGTCACAACAATGTGGAAACTAACGATAATTAGCACAATTGGGCTAATGTACACCATAATTACTCACGTAATAATTTTTTAATCGATAACATACCAAGTTATTGAATTTAGAAAATTTTTATAAGCAAAATGCGGAAATGGCTATAACACCCTTGTGAGAAGGCCCTATTCAGCATTTTGAAATTTTGGCAAGGATAAATCACTATAACAAAGCTACCCCAATGCTAAAAAATTACAAAAAAAATTTAGAAACACGAGATTTTGATGTACATTCATTTTCCCATTATTTGCGTTAAAAACCGGAAGTACGTCACAACAATGTGGAAACTAACGATAATTAGCACAATTGGGCTAATGTACACCATAATTACTCACGAAATAATTTTTTAATCGATAACATACCAAGTTATTGAATTTAGAAAATTTTTATAAGCAAAATGCGGAAATCGCTATAACACCCTGTAAAAAAGCCCTATCCAGCATTTTGAAATTTTGGCAAGGATAAATCACTATAACAAAGCTACCCCAATGCTAAAAAATTACAAAAAAAATTTAGAAACACGAGATTTTGATGTACATTCATTTTCCCATTATTTGCGTTAAAAACCGGAAGTACGTCACAACAATGTGGAAACTAACGATAATTAGCACAATTGGGCTAATCTACACCATAATTACTCACGTAATAATTTTTTAATCGATAACATACCAAGTTATTGAATTTAGAAAATTTTTATAAGCAAAATGCGGAAATCGCTATAACACCCTGTAAAAAAGCCCTATCCAGCATTTTGAAATTTTGGCAAGGATAAATCACTATAACAAAGCTACCCCAATGCTAAAAAATTACAAAAAAAATTTAGAAACACGAGATTTTGATGTACATTCATTTTCCCATTATTTGCGTTAAAAACCGGAAGTACGTCACAACAATGTGGAAACTAACGATAATTAGCACAATTGGGCTAATGTACACCATAATTACTCACGTAATAATTTTTTAATCGATAACATACCAAGTTATTGAATTTAGAAAATTTTTATAAGCAAAATGCGGAAATGGCTATAACACCCTTGTGAGAAGGCCCTATTCAGCATTTTGAAATTTTGGCAAGGATAAATCACTATAACAAAGCTACCCCAATGCTAAAAAATTACAAAAAAAATTTAGAAACACGAGATTTTGATGTACATTCATTTTCCCATTATTTGCGTTAAAAACCGGAAGTACGTCACAACAATGTGGAAACTAACGATAATTAGCACAATTGGGCTAATGTACACCATAATTACTCACGTAATAATTTTTTAATCGATAACATACCAAGTTATTGAATTTAGAAAATTTTTATAAGCAAAATGCGGAAATCGCTATAACACCCTGTAAAAAAGCCCTATCCAGCATTTTGAAATTTTGGCAAGGATAAATCACTATAACAAAGCTACCCCAATGCTAAAAAATTACAAAAAAAATTTAGAAACACGAGATTTTGATGTACATTCATTTTCCCATTATTTGCGTTAAAAACCGGAAGTACGTCACAACAATGTGGAAACTAACGATAATTAGCACAATTGGGCTAATGTACACCATAATTACTCACGTAATAATTTTTTAATCGATAACATACCAAGTTATTGAATTTAGAAAATTTTTATAAGCAAAATGCGGAAATGGCTATAACACCCTTGTGAGAAGGCCCTATTCAGCATTTTGAAATTTTGGCAAGGATAAATCACTATAACAAAGCTACCCCAATGCTAAAAAATTACAAAAAAAATTTAGAAACACGAGATTTTGATGTACATTCATTTTCCCATTATTTGCGTTAAAAACCGGAAGTACGTCACAACAATGTGGAAACTAACGATAATTAGCACAATTGGGCTAATGTACACCATAATTACTCACGAAATAATTTTTTAATCGATAACATACCAAGTTATTGAATTTAGAAAATTTTTATAAGCAAAATGCGGAAATCGCTATAACACCCTGTAAAAAAGCCCTATCCAGCATTTTGAAATTTTGGCAAGGATAAATCACTATAACAAAGCTACCCCAATGCTAAAAAATTACAAAAAAAATTTAGAAACACGAGATTTTGATGTACATTCATTTTCCCATTATTTGCGTTAAAAACCGGAAGTACGTCACAACAATGTGGAAACTAACGATAATTAGCACAATTGGGCTAATGTACACCATAATTACTCACGTAATAATTTTTTAATCGATAACATACCAAGTTATTGAATTTAGAAAATTTTTATAAGCAAAATGCGGAAATCGCTATAACACCCTGTAAAAAAGCCCTATCCAGCATTTTGAAATTTTGGCAAGGATAAATCACTATAACAAAGCTACCCCAATGCTAAAAAATTACAAAAAAAATTTAGAAACACGAGATTTTGATGTACATTCATTTTCCCATTATTTGCGTTAAAAACCGGAAGTACGTCACAACAATGTGGAAACTAACGATAATTAGCACAATTGGGCTAATGTACACCATAATTACTCACGTAATAATTTTTTAATCGATAACATACCAAGTTATTGAATTTAGAAAATTTTTATAAGCAAAATGCGGAAATCGCTATAACACCCTGTAAAAAAGCCCTATCCAGCATTTTGAAATTTTGGCAAGGATAAATCACTATAACAAAGCTACCCCAATGCTAAAAAATTACAAAAAAAATTTAGAAACACGAGATTTTGATGTACATTCATTTTCCCATTGTTTGCGTTAAAAACCGGAAGTACGTCACAACAATGTGGAAACTAACGATAATTAGCACAATTGGGCTAATGTACACCATAATTACTCACGTAATAATTTTTTAATCGATAACATACCAAGTTATTGAATTTAGAAAATTTTTATAAGCAAAATGCGGAAATGGCTATAACACCCTTGTGAGAAGGCCCTATTCAGCATTTTGAAATTTTGGCAAGGATAAATCACTATAACAAAGCTACCCCAATGCTAAAAAATTACAAAAAAAATTTAGAAACACGAGATTTTGATGTACATTCATTTTCCCATTATTTGCGTTAAAAACCGGAAGTACGTCACAACAATGTGGAAACTAACGATAATTAGCACAATTGGGCTAATGTACACCATAATTACTCACGAAATAATTTTTTAATCGATAACATACCAAGTTATTGAATTTAGAAAATTTTTATAAGCAAAATGCGGAAATGGCTATAACACCCTTGTGAGAAGGCCCTATTCAGCATTTTGAAATTTTGGCAAGGATAAATCACTATAACAAAGCTACCCCAATGCTAAAAAATTACAAAAAAAATTTAGAAACACGAGATTTTGATGTACATTCATTTTCCCATTATTTGCGTTAAAAACCGGAAGTACGTCACAACAATGTGGAAACTAACGATAATTAGCACAATTGGGCTAATGTACACCATAATTACTCACGTAATAATTTTTTAATCGATAACATACCAAGTTATTGAATTTAGAAAATTTTTATAAGCAAAATGCGGAAATGGCTATAACACCCTTGTGAGAAGGCCCTATTCAGCATTTTGAAATTTTGGCAAGGATAAATCACTATAACAAAGCTACCCCAATGCTAAAAAATTACAAAAAAAATTTAGAAACACGAGATTTTGATGTACATTCATTTTCCCATTATTTGCGTTAAAAACCGAAGTACGTCACAACAATGTGGAAACTAACGATAATTAGCACAATTGGGCTAATGTACACCATAATTACTCACGAAATAATTTTTAATCGATAACATACCAAGTTATTGAATTTAGAAAATTTTTATAAGCAAAATGCGGAAATCGCTATAACACCCTGTAAAAAAGCCCTATCCAGCATTTTGAAATTTTGGCAAGGATAAATCACTATAACAAAGCTACCCCAATGCTAAAAAATTACAAAAAAAATTTAGAAACACGAGATTTTGATGTACATTCATTTTCCCATTATTTGCGTTAAAAACCGGAAGTACGTCACAACAATGTGGAAACTAACGATAATTAGCACAATTGGGCTAATGTACACCATAATTACTCACGTAATAATTTTTTAATCGATAACATACCAAGTTATTGAATTTAGAAAATTTTTATAAGCAAAATGCGGAAATGGCTATAACACCCTTGTGAGAAGGCCTATTCAGCATTTTGCAAATTTTGGCAAGGATAAATCACTATAACAAAGCTACCCCAATGCTAAAAAATTACAAAAAAAATTTAGAAACACGAGATTTTGATGTACATTCATTTTCCCATTATTTGCGTTAAAAACCGGAAGTACGTCACAACAATGTGGAAACTAACGATAATTAGCACAATTGGGCTAATGTACACCATAATTACTCACGAAATAATTTTTTAATCGATAACATACCAAGTTATTGAATTTAGAAAATTTTTATAAGCAAAATGCGGAAATCGCTATAACACCCTGTAAAAAAGCCCTATCCAGCATTTTGAAATTTTGGCAAGGATAAATCACTATAACAAAGCTACCCCAATGCTAAAAAATTACAAAAAAAATTTAGAAACACGAGATTTTGATGTACATTCATTTACCCATTATTTGCGTTAAAAACCGGAAGTACGTCACAACAATGTGGAAACTAACGATAATTAGCACAATTGGGCTAATGTACACCATAATTACTCACGTAATAATTTTTTAATCGATAACATACCAAGTTATTGAATTTAGAAAATTTTTATAAGCAAAATGCGGAAATCGCTATAACACCCTGTAAAAAAGCCCTATCCAGCATTTTGAAATTTTGGCAAGGATAAATCACTATAACAAAGCTACCCCAATGCTAAAAAATTACAAAAAAAATTTAGAAACACGAGATTTTGATGTACATTCATTTTCCCATTATTTGCGTTAAAAACCGGAAGTACGTCACAACAATGTGGAAACTAACGATAATTAGCACAATTGGGCTAATGTACACCATAATTACTCACGTAATAATTTTTTAATCGATAACATACCAAGTTATTGAATTTAGAAAATTTTTATAAGCAAAAT